>OY986965.1:14247362-14652856 GCA_963920575.1 Narthecium ossifragum
ATTTCAAAAGAATGATACTTCTACAACATGTTACATGGGAAACTGCAGCGAAACATACAATGGGCCGTCACCGAATCCATCATGAATGTGTAGGTGGGCATGCCATACCTCAGCATCATGTTTTCTAGACATGTGGATGGAAAAAATGGAATATGCTAAAAAGAGAATTAGACTAATGAACTACATTTTGTAGCGCAGAGGCTGGCGTTGCTTATTCCAGCCTTTTTGTGCAGTAGAAATACTAATGATTAAAGAGCTAGATATTGTACATGTACTACTGATTCCCATTAGTTTCAAACCAAAACTTTTACATACCAGTGCCAGCTTGCTCTTATCATCTTCATTCGTCATTTGCATTTGGTGAACTTGCTCTCGAGATAGTATAGCATACAAATACAAAGGCTTAGGATCTCTATTTGCCAGTGATTGGTTATCCTCTAACTCTCTTCCATAGCTGTATTTACAAAGTGCCTCATTTCTCGACTTCCCAAAGGTAACTCTCATTATTCCCATTGCTTTCGGGTCCTCGGGTGTAGAGGGGTCAAAAACAAATGAAAAGATTCCAAATGCTAGATCAGGCTCCATAAACAAATCGATTAGAATGTCCTTGCATGATCTCAAACTCTTTTCCAATGACTTCTTGGGGTCACCAGTTCCATTGGCCCTACTCCTCCACACATTGAGAATGCAACAAGCCTCCCTTAATCCACTCAAGAAAGCGCCATGCATAGTTGCTGGATACTGTCGACTTGTAGCCTCTCCAGCAAAAAAAAGTCTTCCTCCAACACCCTCAGCAAGAATATCATAGTCGTTGCCTGAGGAACCTACTCCAACATGGGAGTAGGAGCCACGACTAAAAGGATCGCTACCCCATCTAGTACATACTGTTTGAATGGGGTCAGGCACCTTCACTCCTCTTGGATTATAGATACCTGCATTGTAATGAAGATAGACAGCCCTTGAAATCAACCTGGAAAAAGTTAAAGTCCTACTCAATGAAAATTTGGCAAAAACTAAGACATAGATACATCAAGCATTTGCATACTCAATGAAAATTTGGCAAAAACTAAGACATAGATACATCGTTTATCTAGTCATCAAGATAATTTTAACTCCAAAGAACCGTATCTCAAAGAATTACATTTGTATATGGTGCTCATAATGAACTAACATGATAATGTCCCAGGAGAGGTCAATGAAACGCAATCCCCTAGGATCAGTACCTTTAAGAACAGATAGAACCCGATGAAGCAAAACAACCGGATCAGTGCTTTCAAAAGCTAAGGCAGCTTCTCCAGCCACCAATGCAATAAGAACAGCACCACCAGAAACTGTATGATAGCCATAGAACAGAAAGAACTCTCCACGGCTGCTTCTTTCCTTGTTCAGCCGGCCAAATGTATCAAGATCCTCTCCCCAGAAGACATAAGGAAATAGCATGGCAACCTTGTTTAGCAGCCCGAATCCAAGTCTCTTAATGGCAACAAGCTTCCTGGCAGGCAATTCCGGTTGAAAATCGATGGTTCCGCTCTTCAATACACCTAATGGAACTGTGCAGAGAACCATGTCAGCCTGAAACATCTGACCATCCTCAAGAACCACCTCCACACCCCTATCTTCATAGGTAATCCTCTTAACCATTTTCCTATACAATATAGGTACGTCCTCAGACAATGCATCAACTAACCTCCAATTTCCCCCGGCAAGAAAGCAATGGTCACCGCCCATCTCGTAGGGGTCATCCTGGTCCCAGTGCGCGAGCGAGAGGTCCGAGAGGCATCCGGCATTTGCATACTCCAAATTTGCAAGGTGCCAATCAAGAAGCTCCTTTTGGTCTTCCCTTCTAGCCACACCATACAACCTTCTCAGCCTCTCAATCGCCGAGCCCAACGAGATCCCCTCCGCAGACTCCCCGAGCGCCTCCCTCGACCTCGCCGCATACTCCAGCAGCTTGTTAAACACCAAATCAATCTCAACATCCAATCTTTCGTCCACATCTCCACCATCCGGTTTAAACAACGGACACCTATCACGAATCTTGTGCAGCGGAATTCCCAATTGCCGTGCCAAGACGCCGAGTGGGTTCGCATGAATTCCGGTGATAACACTGCCCCCAAGTTCCACAGCGGCGGACTCCGTTTCCCGACCGATCTTAGTAGTGAAGACTCTTCCTCCGGGTCGGTCTCGGGCTTCCAAGACAAGAACTTTGAACCCGAAAGCAAGCAGTTGGCGGGCAGCGGAGAGGCCCGCGAGGCCAGCCCCAATAACCAAGATTGAATCTTTGGTGGATTCTTCAGAGAAGCGGAGGCGGGGGCTGAGGGCCGGGGCGACGCCGAAGTTGATGAAGCCGCGGTCGTGGAGGAACTCATAGGCTTTGGAGACCAAATGGTCGTACTCATGGGCGATGGTCTCTTGGACGTGCGAGGGCTGCAGGAGGGTCCTAGGGTTGGAGCGCCACCGAGAGAGGATGTGGTTGCGGACGACGAGGTAGGAATTGAGGTCGGAGATGGAGGGTTCGGAGGGGAGCAGCGCGTGAATGGGGAAGCCGAGAGAGAGGGCGAGCATGGACTCGGCGTCGGTCTCCCGCTGGCGGGCGGACGGGGAGAGCTGGCGCTTGCGGTGGCGGACGGGGGCGCCCAGGTGGTCGACGAGGGCGGCGTCTAGCAGGGACTCGTCGTAGTTGTGGCGGCGAGAGGCGGCGCGGCGGCGGGGGCGGGGGCGGGGTGGTGGATCCGCCATGGATGAAGTCAAAGGTGACGGCTTGGAGGGGTTGGAGAGGAGGAGGGAGCATTAGAAGTTTGAAAGGGTGTCTGGGTTTTGTAGAAGCGAGGAGAGGAGCGGTTAACCATACCTCTCCCATTTTTCTCATTTCTTTCGCTTCTCTTCGTCTCTAAAACGTAAGAGGTCTTCTTCCAACTCTTTTGGAAACTTTTTTAAGAGGATTTATTTCAAATCAAAATCAGAGAATTAAAAATCTGAAATCTTTGTGATTTTGAATAATATTCATATTTCATTTCCCGTCAAAAAAACATTAAATTTGAAATATAAGATTTTTTGAGGGTGTCAAATGCGATATTAACGCCTTTATAGTCATATTTGAAAATAATTTTACAATTAGATTTATTCTTTTCTAATAAAAATTTAACATAGAATGTATTTTTTGGTAAGAACTTGTAATGCCAGGTTAATTTTTTTCTCTCTCAACAATGTTCAGACTGAGGACATACATACTTTAAATCCCTTTCACCTATGCATTTTTAATTTACCAGTCAGATATATTGACTATAAAAGTAGTTTATGCTGCACTTGGCTAGAGAACATTAGTCTACACAATTGAGAAGAATCTGATGCCACCATCATGTAGAGAGGCTTCAAAAACTCTCAAAAGAGGGAAGTAGCTCTTCTGCCCTTTGTGCCACCCTATTGGCACTGGTGGAGTAGGATTGACCTGCAATACGGAACCTATATTTATAATCTGTGGCTTAATACTCAAATTGACAATTTGGAGGATACATGATGATGATAAAAAATTGTTCCATTTTCAAACTTCACCTTCACTAATTGTATTGTTATTGATACGATACATAAAACCTGGTATTATAGATGGTATTGTGCCTTTGAATGTGAAATATCGATTGCTTGTTGAACCCTGTGAATTATGTGAAAATATAACATACCAAATTTGAAGCATGAATCATGGATCTAATTCCCGCCCTATTGCCATTCCTAAGAATGGATTCCTAACCACAACAGGCTATGATAAAACATGCCCAAAGTTGCAAAACCACAAATAAAGTAGATTTAACATATAAATTTTTCATGCAAGGAATCAAACATAAAATTTGTATCAAACTTCAGGAACAATATTAAAAGCATATAGATCATGAAGTCATGATACATAACCATGCTATGTACATTCAAACCAAACAGCAGAGCAGTAGTCATCCTTAGATAGTCTTTTTTAGTGCTGCTTGCACTGTCGAGTTTCAGAGATCACTATTTCCACATCACCAAAATGGCACATTATCATTGTGCACATAAAAGGGTGGTTACCACCATTTTATCCTGTATTAAGGGAGGCACTTGCATGAGGTACTTGGTCTTCTTAGGAATCTACCACCTAAAGGGACTTTATGGATACTGAAGTTATAAGGGCATTTGCCCACATTAAGTCAGGGTCAAACACTCAATTTAAATAATAATAATAATAATTTGAGAGAATTTTATGGGTAGTAAAAGTTGTATGGATATTTTGCTCATCTTAAGTCAGGTCAAAGACTCAATTTAAAATAAAAGAAGATAAAGAGAAAAAAGATGTCATCGTAATCAATTCGTGGAACATTCATTTTACTTAAATTAAGGGATGAAGAGTTGATGAATTAGACGTCCTCAATAGACCTCGGTAAGTGTCGGATGAATTAGACGTCCTCAATAGACCTCGGTAAGTGTCGGATTTCTATACTCAAGTGCCCAGGAAAACTTTGCCAACTTCCTGTTTCATATTCTTCAATCCATAATTTTGAAATCTTTCCCCTGTTTTTGTAAGAACCATCCAGTGAAACCAAAAAAATCCAACAGTCACCATTGTAAGCGACTAGGTTCCATACGCTCATGAGCCCATGTATAGTAATACAATCTTCTTGACATTCAAAACAGCAACAGTTGATTATTTTCCATTATCAAAGGCGTAAAAGCATACTTGCAAATGCATCTACTCTGTGCGCTTAACAAAGCGATACACATGTTTGCCAGACAATAATCTGTACACAGTACAAATGGGAACAAACACAGACTCGAGGTAACAAACTCAGCTTGCTGCAGTAGCTGATTTTGTGATACAAGGACACTGGGGATTACTGTCACAAGGCAAATAGCGAAGTTCTCATAATTCTCAAGCTTAATCAGAAAATGTCAGCACATCATGGAATTAGAAGTATTTTGCCAATATGAGCACTGGTTTCCATCAGCCTGTGAGCCTCTGCTGCTTTCGACAAGGGAAAGGATTTGTAAACCACTGGCTTCACCTTTCCTTCTGCAATGGCTGGCCAAACATGTTCCTTCACTTCACTCACAATTGCAGCCTTTTCCTTGACACTTCTTCCCCGCAATCCAGCAGCTGTGACAGATGAAACAAGACTAATTTAATGACCTCATCAAATAAAGACAAAAATCATGTACCATAGCACTCATCATCGAACAGCATTGCAACATGAATTTGGAACGAAAGAAAATAATTCCCAGAAATTGCAAGTATGCATCAGTTCCAATCCACACATTTCGGTCAAACATGGCAACATGAGTCCGAGCATTTCGCATGGTGATATTGCACTTTTCTGGCATTTCCCCGCGTCATATGGCTAACTCGCAGCATTTGCCTCAACGGTTGTGGTGGATTGGACAATCAAATGTCCCATCCCACTCTAGCTTACCAAGCAGAAGTTGCATTTGGTATCAACACCCCCCACCCCACCCCGTGGAAAAAAAAAACAAAAAACAAAAAAAATAGAAACTCCCAAACCGATAATAACAATTAAAATTGATGAACAAGACATATCTCTCCAATAAATGGTTTCAAAGGAGCTGGAATCGTTGCATTATCAAAAGAATGGTATGCTAAACATAAACATGTAAAGCATGGATAACCAATGCCTAATTTCCATAGCAAATCTTGAGAAGCATTAGAAGACTACTCAACTTTCAGGTCCATCTGACTTCGCATCAGGAAAGAATGTCTTCCAATTTTTTATTGGGTGGTAACATAATTGAATGGACAGATATCCATAGATGCCACAATTTTGTTTTCTTCCACTATTTTGTCCAGAGATTTGAGAACCGTTCAGAAACAACTCAACATCTGACTTTCTTGCATAACCTAATGTGTTCCTATTGAACTTCAACCCAGAGTGACCAGCTTAGCAAGCAAGAAACACTTGCAGGACTTCTTATGGAGGACATTAGATTATGAAAAATGAACTGAGATACAGACCTTGTATAGTGAGACGCCTAGCAAGCAATCCTGAGAGGTTAACTTCACCAACTGTACCTCCTTGCAAACCAATGATAAAAAGCCTTCCACCAATATTTAAGCTCTCAAGATTTTGGCGAATGTATGCTGCACCCATGTTGTCCAGTATAACATCCACGCCTGCATCAAAACGTTTTAATATGTCATACTTATAAGCAATATTACAACATATAATGCTAGTAAAACACACCTTGCCCTCCTGTTTCTTCCTTTATTCTCAAAAGAAAATCTTCAGTCTTGTAATTAATGCATACATCAGCACCAAGTTCCTTGCAGGCAGCCAGTTTATCTTTGCTTCCTGCGAAGTGAAACATTCAATAAAATGGAAGGTATGAATGAAGCTAACAACAGGTATGATATAAGCATGAAGCTTCCCCATGGTTGCTACCATACCTGCTGTAACAAATACCTTCGCTCCATGATACTTGGCAATCTGGATCGCGAATGTGCCAATTCCACTTGATCCTCCATGAACCTAAACTTTGATTTTTGTTAAGATTGAGGTGTTGCTGAACAGCTGGAAGTACCAAAAGTTTTAAATAACGGTGATTGGATTAATTCGCTATATATCTGTTCCAAGTTGGTGTTTGTAGCTACTTTACGTATGCCATGATACTAATCCTGTTTTGCATAATCGCCTGTGTAACGCCCCGGCCCTCCACTGGGCCCTGGCCCGCGGGCTCCCGGTCCGACAGGATCCACCCGAGGGCCTCACCCGACACAATATTGTTCGCTTTTGACTCACCGCAGAAATCTGGGAACCCATCCCGGGATCCATCCCGGGACCGCTCCAAGGCAAGCACGCTTAACCTTGGAGTTTTCTGGCGGATCACTGCCAGCACGGCTTTAAAACGCGTTGTATCTATTAAGGGCTTATTATATACTTATATCGAATCCCGGACCATACTCAGACGTTGTGAGATTGCTTACCCGGCTACCCGACTCAGCCCCGCCCTCCAGGCGCAGGCATCTTATCCCACGGTAGACCCAGCGGGCCTCACAACCTGGGGTGCTATGGTTTACAATGCTGCATAAGATACCAAGGCAAGAATCCTAGATTAATGTCTATGACAAAGGGTTCCACACAGATGGCATCATCCAAGGTTGAAGTAGATGCTTCAGAAAGAAGTCAGCTTAGAATAAGACCCAAGTAAAGGCCAACTGATAGATGACAAACAAACTATAACCCGATAAAAATTGTTACCAAGTGGTAGAAGAACTATTACATGACAAACCAAGGATGATCAGGTAAAAAGATGTTATCGAAGGAAGTAGCAAAACTTCAGCACATAGACAAGTCCGAAAACTGGTTTCATCGTAAGCACCTAAGTACCGATTCCAAAGAATACAGACGTACAAAATTCATATTAATCAGCCTATCCTTCTTTGAAAATTAGTTCTCTAAAATGGACAGATGATATATGGATCATTCGTAGTCTACTGGGAATTAATTATACTAACAGCAGCGTAATGGACAAAATAAGTTTTGATTTGGTATTTATCAACAAGAAGATCAACAATAATGTTGACCACTTACATTGAACAAGAATTTTCTTAAACTTTGTATCTATGTGCTCCAGTAACAGATTGATGAGTTGAGTCACCATAAATCCTACAGGCTACCAAAACTAAACTTAACAGCAAGAATCTCAACTGCATTGTGCCAACAGAAGATGCAATACATACACAAAAATTCTGGTTATGGGTACAACCAACTTTTTCGAATTCTCCCTAAGGTGTAAACAACCTCTTTCTAAATTAGCATCTTGAATCAGTCTTGCAATCAGCAACTTATGCTTATAGAAAAACAAACGATAGCCACATCAAAAGCACATGTTTTTCACATCTTTCAGACACAAGAAAGGAAATTATTAGGGAGATAAATTTTTATTTGAATGAATGTTTCTGTAACATAATAAACTACAATGCCGAACCAGTCCAGTGAGCAACAATTGCTCAGAGACATAAATCACCAGGTCAGCATACCCAATTGCACAGAAATATATAATATTAAGAATCTGCACTATTCAAAAACTAAATCTCAATTCTCTGATTGATATAACTCTGTAATAACAATCATTATAAATATAGTTAATTGGTGTTTACACCAAATGACTGAAACTTGTTGCTTGGTACACCACCATCATTAGATTTAAGGTCTAAACACCATTTACATCAGTTATGAACAGTTATGATTGGTTATGTATTTCTGATGACATTTTTGTCCCTATGATAACCCAAACCCTGATCCGAAATCTAACTCCATCGTCCCCTTCCTTTCCCAGTCCCTCTCCCCATCCTTCTCCCCCTCACTGCTCGAGGTCCTCTCCCACTCCTCTCTCTCTCCCCTCCCCCTCCTCTCCCTCTCTCCCCTCCCCCTCCTCTCCCCTACAACTCCACCGCAGCAATCAAGAAGTGTGCCGACTCCGATCCGTCGTCACGGCGCCTCAACGCCTACGATCCGTCATCACCGAAGGTCTTCGTGACGGACAATGTTGTCTACGTCGACTCCGACCCCAACCCCTCTATCCCTCCCCTCCCCCTCCACTCCCCTGCAACTCCGCCGCCGCGATCAAGAAGTGTGCCGCCTCCAATCCGTCGTCGCAACGCCTCCGATCGGACGTCGTCGGAGGTCTTCGGGACAGACGACGTTGTCTACGTCCACTCCGACCCCAGCCCCTCCTCTCTCCCTCCCCTCCCCTCCCCTCCTCTCCCGTGCAACTCCACCGCCGCGATCAAGAAGTGCGCCGCCTCCGATCCGTCGTCGCAGCACCTCAAGGCCTCTGATCCGTCTTCGCCGGAGGTCTTCGTGACGGACGACGCTGTTTACGTCGACTCCGACCCCGGCCACTCCTTCCATGACATCCGCGAGCAGATCTTCAGCTCCGTGGACACATCCGCGGACCCCGCCCCCATCAACGACTTCATCCACCAGGCCGAGTCCATGGGCGAAAGCATAGCCCGCAGCACCATGAGCGGTTTCGCCCCCCACAACGTCCCAGTCTACACCGCCCTCGTCAACGAGTTCGCTGAGAAAAGAGTAAAGAGGAAAGAGAAAAAGAGAAAAGTGAAGCCGTGAGTTCGTCGTCGGTTAAGACCACTATAGGAGAGATAGTAGGGACATCAACGAATGATTCTGGTGGCTGATCGACGAGAATGATGGCGAAGACGGGAAATCGAAGGAGAAAAAAAGTAAAGAGAAGATAAACGATAAAACAGAAAACCGAAAAGAGAAAAATGAAAAAGAGAAAAGTGAAGTTGTGAGCTCATTGTCGGTTAAGACCGATATAGGAGGGATAGTTGGGACATCAACAAATGATTCTAGTGGCTGATCGATGAGAATGGTGGTGGAGACGGAGGATCGAAGGAGAAAAAAAAAAGAAAAAAGAAAAAAAGAATAATGAAAAAGAGAAAAGTGAAGTTGGGAGTTCTTTACTATGTTTTGTATGTTGTTCATTGGCTCAGTTCAATATTGGCCCAATATTCTCTCGTCTCTTCTCTCTTCTATGTTTTATATGTTGTTCATTGTTTCAGTTCAATATTGGCCCGATATTCAGTTTTTTTTTTCTATTTTCTCTTTTCTCTGTTTTCTTTGCTATATTTTGTATGTTGTTCATTATTTCAGTTCAATATTGATCCAATATTCAGCTTTCTTTTTTTCTTTTTTCTCTTGTCTCTTTTCTCTTTTCTCTTTGCTATGTTTTCTCTTTGACAGCAAAACTAAAAAAAATTAGATATAATCGACAGCATGGATCTGATCAAACATGGTTATCATCGTCATCAAGATTCGTGCATGGTGACACGATAATGATTTGATCACAGAGGTTCTAGAACCCTCTGTCGGCATCCACGGCGAGGATCTTCATGAACACATCATAGGAGATCCTGTCCTCATCAGCGTCGCCATCACAGATCATGGCGCCAACACCCTCGTCGGTGGAGGGGATGCCAGCCAAGTCAAGGTAGGCCTTGAGTTTTGTGAAGCACACGCAGCCGTCACTGTCGCGGTCCATGGCGCAGAACCCCTCCGCAATGATCTCCTCAGAGGAAGATGAGGAAGAGTTGTCGCTGGAGGAACCGAAGACGCGCTCGAATTTGTTAAACCAGACGAAGCCATCACTGTCAGCATTGCCGGCGGAGATCATTGCCGAGATGTCATGTCGGTGACGACGGCGCCATAGAACACCTTGAGGTCCTTGCGGCCGATCCGACCGTCGTGGTTGGAGTCCAACACATGGAGCGCCAGGCGGTACACCGAGACCTCCTCATCTCGCAACGCGTCTCTCCGACAGATACATCTCTCCCTCCTCCGACACCGGCCCCTCCTCTCTCCCTCCCCTCCCTCTCCTCTCCCTGCAACTCCGCCGCCACGATCAAGAAGTGCGCCGCCTCCGATCCGTCGTCGCAGCGCCTCAACGCCTCCGAACCGTCATCACCAGAGGCCTTCGTGACGGACGACCCTGTTTACGTCAACTCCAACCCCTCCCTTCTCCGATCCGACCCCGGCGACGCCTGGGTCTGATGGTACGCGTTCAGCGGGGCGAAGAACGGTGCGAACCCCGTTATTTAGATGTAGGATGGACATGAGGGTGTATGTGTCATTTGTAATGTAAAATGGTGTTAATGTCCTAAATCTTATGCTTAGTGTTTTTTTAATATGATAAATTCATTTTATGGTGCTGGAGCCCCTTCCCCCTTATAAATACTACTTATTGCAAGATGTCTGATCTTTCAAAATACGGAAAACTCACGAGGAATGCTTCTCCTCGAGACAGACGGCTTGTCATAAATACGGTTGACCAAACTGTGCAAGCAACTTCAGGAAAGCTGGCCGCATCCTTTAAAGAGACACCCTCTGGAATAGGAAGGACGTGAGCTTCCGGCACAGCCACTTTCTCTGCATAGCCACCTCCGCCGAGAAGAGCGCACACCTACACATGACAATGGATCAGTAGCTGACCACCGTGGGCGCATCAGGTAGCATAACATCTACATTGCAGCCTATTTCCAACCACACTTCCCGGGCTACCCGTCTACACAACAGCCAAATTACGAATAAGGAATTTAAACCAATCAAACCTAATTTTTGTTCTTTAATCCGGAGACTAGCTCGACGAGAAAACCTAGATTTAACGACACCGCACCTGATCGCCGACCTTCCAGCGCACGACCTTGGAGCCAACGGCGATCACCGTGCCGGAACACTCGAGGCCGGGATAGGTGCTGCATCCGGGAGGAAGGGGGTAGCCTCCCTTCCTCTGGATCGTATCCGCACGGTTGACGCCCGCCGCCTCGACCTTGATGAGGACGTCGCCGTGGCCGACCACTGGGTTGCTGACCTCACGGAGCTCCAGGACATCTGGGCCGCCAAGGGTTGTGATCACCACCGCGTTCATCTCCGGATCTAGCTAACTAGGGTTTTTGCTTCAAGAAGAAACGGGAGCTAAAAGCCTAACTCTGGAAGAGCCAGGAGCATTTCCGAAGTAACGAGGCCGGTAGTTTAGTTGACTTCGACGACGGGTCTCATTAATCTATGATAAAGAAAGAAGAGTTCTGACTTGGGTACATGCCACGTAGGCATGTACCCAAAATGTCCACCGTTGGATTCAACCGGCACGCATCCCGGTTCAATCCAACGGTGGAAATTCGTGTACATGGATACATCCCATGTACCCAAATCTTTTTTCAAAAAAAGAATACAACGAGGTGTGCGGTTGAAATGATCACTACATGTGGGTGCCGTGTGCGTGTAACTTTATAATGCTTGGAGAAAATATCCCCCGGGAGATTGCCACGGTGCCCACCCCATCGAGCCCGTGCCAAGCTCCACCGCGTATATGACACAAAGGGTGTCCAAAAGACCCAAATGGCCAAGCCAGAATGGACCGGGTGATGGCCCTGCAGGGACCGGGCTGATTCGAGTTCAGGACTTGACCATGGCTCCTTAGTCAAGAACCCGGTTCGGCCCAATCCGGTCACCTACGAATTTTTTTATAAAAAAAATGAATTAATACACAATTCCATCTACATATATATATATATATATATCTAAATCCATATCTCAATCCCTAATCAAGGTCCTCCTACTCTCCTCTCCTCTCCGGTGCCAGCGCTGATCCGAAGGCGGACCGGGTTCGCGGTCAATGAGGCTTATCTCCTCCACCTCCGCCGTCGGAGCCGATCCCCACCGCCACTGATGCCATCCTCCTCAGGCCACCTCCCCCGCTACCACGCCTCGCAGACGCTCCCCCCCCCCCCACATCTCTTCATCTACTGCTCTACAGCCGCCGCGGGACACGCCGCGCCCCTTCGTCAATGCCTCCGCCCCCTCCCCCCGGTCGTGCGGAGCTCCTCCCCGACCCCCTTGAGCTCCCTCGTTGCTCCCCCTACTCCTCCCACTCCAACACTAACAGCGTCATCGCTTCCAACGCCCAAAGGCGGCGACACGAGGCTTTACGCCTGCTCAGCACCCCATCTCTCCTCCAACCTCCACCAACTTCCACACCGCCAGATCCTGCCCTCGACCTCTTCACTGTGCCCAAGCTTCACCGACCTCACCGTCGTTCACGACGCTCGCAACATGTGAGGACCCGTCCCTCCCCTCCTGTGGCTCGCTGTGGACCGCAAGGGCAATTTGGTAAATTGCACCTTGTCGGCTAGTTCCACAGTCGCGCTTGTACACACACTGACCATGTTTGTGGTAATGTTTGCTTAGAATGGTTAGTGGAACCCGGGATCGAAAGATCCAGACTTAGACTTGAATTCTTGCCTAAGTTTAGCTTTCAGCACAAAAAGGATCGATCCTCTCTAGCTAAGAGATCGATCCTCTTGTGCCAGAAAGTCAAGTGTGATCGTCATGAAGTGATCGATCCTCCCTTGGGGAAGGATCGATCCTTCATAAGTCGGTTCGTTTGCCTATAAAGCAGACGAGACTTTCTTCCTTGAAACCCTTTTGAAATCTGGCGATTTGAGCTCAGATCTTGGGATTTTTAAGGCGTTTGAGGACGATCCAAGGCCTAGCTGCTTGGATCTAAGCTGCGTTTGCTCCGGTAGGGATCCTACCGACATCTCTCTTCGGGGTTTTGAGTTTTCCGGTTTGTTTTGTCTTCTTTTGCTTAGATCTGTTTATATAGCTGTTGGTTTTCAGTGATTTTACCGGTTTTGGACTCGTGGGATCTAGATCTACCAGATCCCAGAGTTTTGTCGTATTTGGATGTGTCTTTCGGCGGTATTCCTCGCCGGAAGCACGCCGGAGAACCCATCGGGATTGATCCTTCTTGAGGAAGGATCGATCCTTCTGGTTGGTCATGCCCCGCACGATGAAGGATCGATCTTTTGTTTGTAAAAGATCGATCCTGGTTCTTGGGTGGCATGGTTACCCTTCGTCGCGAAGAAGATCGATCTTCCTGGGAGGAAGGATCGATCATTCTTGGTGCGACGCGAAGGGTGCCCTCTGTCTCAAGAAAGATCGATCTTCCTGGGAGGAAGGATCGATCTTCCTTGCCTCGACAGCGAGGGAAGCTCACTGTCACATAAATGATCGATCCTTTCCTTGGTGAGGATCGATCCTTTAGTAGCAGAGAGTTTTTCATGGCTTTTGCCCTCGGGGCTTGGTATGCCGGTTTTACTTATCGCTTTATACCTTGTATATACGATTAAGCATGTTAGCCCTATAATAGGGCAGTGGTGAACCAGGGGAGTGATGACTCCTGGGATTGTGTAGAATAAATGGGCGGGTAGCCCTTCAGCTTTCCATAGCCTTGCATGCCGGCGTGCGCCGAGGGCTTTCACCTGCTATATTGTAGCTGTTGTTTGCGGGGTTGTTTCCCGGTGCAGGTGTTGTGGTGGACTGCTGGCATGCTTACATGTATCTATTTCTGCGCATGTTCATAGCATGCATTGTGTTGTGCACTAGTTGCATCTGTTTAGGGCGTTGCCGATCCGGGGCTTCCGGGTAGCCCGGATCTATCTCTTAGGACCGTGCAGGTAGCTTGGTCCAGGACTCGATTTGTAGTATTCAGTTTTTTCGATGATAGGGTTAGTTGGACTTGAATACATTTGTGTTTGATGTTTAGAGGTCGTGTCGGCCTCGAGCCAAGTCCTGGTGTAGCCGGTACCCAATCCTTCTAGAACTCTTGGGTGGCAGGTGTGACTACCCAGCGGTGCTACCCGCCGACAGTGCCCAGGATCCTGTCGTGAGTTGGCAGTGCCGTTTCTTGTCTGACTGAGTGTGACCCAGTGTGTGACCAGTTCGCTGGAAGACCACGACTGGGGCACTCAGGGGTATCCGGTGGGGTTATGGGACCCCTGTGATATACCTAGGCTTAGCTTGGGGGCGACACTATTGTGTTCCCTTCCTTGTGAGTGTCGTAGTGTAGTGTCCCTGCTGAGCATAGTGCTCACTCCTACCCGGGCTGCGTTTTTGCAGGTGCTGGCGCTAGCTCTTCTTCGGTCGCCCCTACCGGGCAGGTGTTCAGTGACGTGGCGGCGTCTGGCGGAGCTTGAGGAGCTGTGATCTGTCTGTGTACATCTTTGGTTAGATAGTCTCCTACGGGAGCGATTTTGTATAACATTCCATGTTTGAGGATTTGTACTATATTCCAGCTTTGTGTGTTGAGCTTAATAATTGTTGTGTAACACAGGATGGTTGTGATCATTAGGGTAACCACTACGATTAGAGGGAAACCTCGCCAAAATTTCCGCAGTAGGTTAGGTTCCGGTTCGCGTCGCCCGGCCCGGTTGGGCCTACGCGGGTCGGGGCGCGACAACTTGGTATCAGAGCTTAGGCTGTAGATCCCAGGGTGTTAGGATCAGATTTCGGTTGAGTTGAGCGTGGACTGGGATAGTTCTATGTCTAGAACATCCTTGCATGCTCTCCTTGTGATGTGTATGTCTTCCGCTTTATTGATATGTTGTTTGTTCGTCGTTCTGACGAGTGGCAACTCGTTTGTTGTTGGTGATCGTGCAGATGACGGGAGCTCGTGGCCAGCCTTTGGTTGCCGGTCGAGGTGGGGCACGACCTGGTCGACCCGCCCGGCCGGACAGGGTTGCCCCTGTCAGGGTGGTCCGGGCTAAACGCACTGTACCATCACCGGCGACGGTTTCGGTCGCACAGGCGGAGGTCTTCCTCGCCGAGGAGGAGGCCCCCGTTCCTGTCGGCGAACAGGCCTCGGTGGCTATCTCGATGGCTTTCCAGCGACTGAACCCTCCCAGGTTCAGTGGTAGGTCTGGAGACCCGACCGCAGCGGACGAGTGGCTTGACGGAGTCACGTGCGTCCTTGAGGCTCTCTTCGTCGAGGATGACCGGGTTCGGGTCACCCTCGTAGCGTTCCAGCTTGACGGCGAGGCTCGCGACTGGTGGCGCACTGTCCGGCACACCAGTGGCGGAGAGTTGCCGCTGTGGGAGGAGTTCAGGGCGATGTTCCTTGACGTGCATTTTCCAGCTAGTGCACGTGACGCCCTGACCCGCGAGTACCAGTCCCTTCTGCAGGGTACTCGCACAGTTCAGCAGTACGCCTCCAGGTTTACCCAGCTTGTTCGTTTTGCGGGGGCAGTTGCAGCAGACCCCGTAGCCAGGGTGCGGCAGTTCGAGTGGGGACTCAGGCCCGAGATCCGGCGGCAGACCAGCTCACACTGCTTCCAGACGTACCCAGCGATCCTGAACTGCGCCTTATCAGTAGAGGTGCAGTTGCGGGATGACAGGTACCGGGCAGTTCCACCGGTACCACCCACCAGCACACAGCAACGACCCCAGGGCAGGGGTGGGTTCGGCAGAGGGCAGCAGCGGCGCCAGCGACCTTTTCAGCCGCAGCCGCCGCGTGCACAGCAGTACCAGCAGTCACTACCGAGTCCACCAGCCCCGTACTTACTGGCAGCCGGGCCATCTGGGCAGGCTTCGTCAGGGGGGAGCCAGGGTCAGTCGTCTGATGTCGCGTCCGGCCCGTGTTTTCTCTGCGGGCAGCTAGGGTACTTCCGTAGAGACTGTCCCCAGCGAGGAGCGCGAGGCGCTGTGCCGCTGGGCAGTAGAGGCGGAGGGTCCGGTGCTTGGCAGGGGAGCAGTGGAGGGCGCGGATCAGGGGCGGGACCGGGGCGTCCCAGGGTTGGAGGCGGGCGGCGAGGGCAGGTGTTCGCCCTCCACTGCTGTACCAGCAGCGGGACACCGTGCAGTTGTACCAGTCGCCACCGCAGTACCAGCAGCCGTTGCAGTACCAGCAGCCGTTGCAGTGTCAGCAGCCGTTGCAGTACCACCAGCTTCAGCAGTACCAGCAGACCTCAGCAGAGCCGTCCGTTCTCAAAGGTATCTTTCAGCTTTCTAGTTCTTTGGTAGATGTGCTGATAGACTCTGGGGCATCTCATTTCTACATTGCTAGCATGTGCGTGGCATCGCTAGGATTAGAGACGAGTCAGCTAGAGGTGGCACAGTCTGTAGACTCATCGATCGGCGGGACGGTCAGGGTGGACCGGGTCTGCCGATCTTGTTCCTTGGAGGTTGGAGGCCTCCGGGTCTGTCTAGACCTGCGGGTGCTAGACATGACCGGCTTCGACGTGATACTCGGTATGGACTGGTTGGCAGCATACCGGGCCGTCATCGACTGTGGTCGCCGGAGGGTGGTTGCTTGGACACCCGACGGGACATGGTTCGTGTTGTTGGGGGATCGGTTCTCTACCGATTCCTTTGCTTGTGGTGTGGGAAGGCGTGGCAGCGAGCTGTCAGCCTTGTTGGTCAGCCTGTCCCTGTCCGGTTCTGACGGAGTGCAGCAGCAATGCAGTTTTCCGAGGATCGTGTGCGACTTTGCGGACGTGTTCCCCGAGGTGTTGCCAGGGCTTCCACCGTCCAGAGAGGTCGACTTCGAGATCGACCTAGTACCAGGTACCGCACCGATCTCTCTTCCGGCTTTCAGGATGGCACCAGCAGAGCAGAGCGAGCTGAGGACCCAGTTAGATGAGCTGACCAGCAGAGGCTTCATCTGTCCCAGCATGTCTCTGATGAGTGCATGAAAGTGCACTCTGAACAACCTTATAACCATTGAATTAACAACAACAGGAGAGGAGTGAACCTCACGTGGGATGTCCTCGTGTAACTCTGGATCTGCTACTCCACCTCTGAAGTACAACCAACCGTCGGCTAAAGCCGTCAGGAATCTCTATAGGCTCGATGTCATCATTGCTCCACGCCGTCATGGTTCTGGTGCAGACTCTCGGAGTAGGGTTGCCTCGGCCTCCACCTCATCTGGTCCCTGCTCTCTTGTCTGCTCTGTGCTAATATCTCTGACGGTTGCCTCAACCAAACTCGGTTGAGCAATCCGAAGAACGACACGGACTGTCGTACTACACCTAGAACGGCACTGCATCCGTCTGGACTGGTGACTGCTGGAATAGGCAAACTCTGGCAAAGGAAGATACTCCTCTCAGCTGCCTCCTGCACTCTGGTGATGACGTCTGCCATGATGTGCTTCCGCTCCCACTCTGACACAGTAAGGGAGGCTGCAATAGATCTGTCGGATCCGCAACACTGCTAATGAAGCACAGCCTGCGATTTGCTGACGCTGTCCAGCCCTCTATCATGTGCTCGGTACCAACCGCATCACGGGTCTCCACGAGCTCTGGATATCTACCCTGGATCTATATCACTCTGGCCAGAGGAGCTGGGATGCTGTAACCACCCAAGGGGAACTCATCTGGGATCTGATACTCGAAACCCGATCCAACTGACTGTCTGCTTCCCCTGAGCTGACAATCCGCCAAATCTGCTCTAGCCTCTCTAACAACTGTTGGTGGCTATTTCCCCTTAAAGGCACTGACACAGTGACTTTAAGGCAAAAGCTCCAGTCTCCTGGCCACTCTGGTCAACGGTCCCGCAATTTTGGAGATGCTTCCGCTGAATCTCGAACACCCTATTCGACCTCTGCCGTCGCACATCTGTGTCAAGCCCAGCTGAATCAATCGATCTGCATGCCGCTGAGACTGCCTGTCGGTCGAAACCTGCCTCTGAAGGCCAAGACCTCGAACTGGGAGCCAAATAACGCCGATACGCCCTCGATAGCTGCGATGTAAACACCAGAAATCGCACGTGCTCCTCCTCAACACGCCAGTAGATATGATGCTATTCACGACGCCACTGCAACTGATCAGGATACGGTCTGAAGATCCTCTACATTAGATCTGCGAAAGCCGCTGGTGCGTTCGTCAGACTAAATGGCATCACTGTGAACTCGTACTGTGAGGACCTGCCCCTCTACCCCTGTGGCTCGCTGTAGACCGCAAGGGCAATTTGGTAAATTGCGCCTTGTTGGTTTGTTTCACACCCGCGTGTGCACACACTGGCCTTGTCTGTGTTCGTGTTTGTTTAGAATGGCTAGGTGAACCCGAGATCGGAAGATCTGAGCTTGGGCTTGTGTTTTAGCCCAAGTTTGCCTTTCTGAGTAAAGGAGATCGATCTGGATGGCTAGGGAGATCGATCTGGCCCTTTTTGCAAAGAAGATCGATCTGGATTTCAAGGAGATCGATCTCGATTGCAAAGGAGATCGATCTCACATGCCCTGGAGATCGATCATGATCGAGTCGGTGGGTTTTCTCTTTCGCGAGGACGGCCGTCGGCCGTCGCTCTCCCCTGTCAAGGAGAGAAGTCTTCCCCTCCCTTTTCCCCCAGCTTTTTCCCCTCTTTCCCGGCTTTCCCCTCCCCCTTTCCCCTCTTTTCTTCCCCTCCTCTTCCTCCTTCTCCTTCTCTTCTTCTTCCCTCCTCTCTTTCCCGCGGTGCTCTGTTTCTTCCCTTTACCGCCGGCGAGCTTCTTTCCCTCCATTCTCCCTCCTTCGGCCACCAAATTGGGTGTTCTTTGGCTCGTTGTATTCGTGACAACGAGAGGAAGGCTCCTGGTGTGATTTGGCAGCTTGTTGGCGATCAAATCGCGGGGAATCAGCCGAGGAAAGCGCAGCTAGGTAGGGTTATACCTACTGATGTTTATTTCGGTTGTTCTTGAGATCTAGCCGTTGGATCTTGTCGATCCTTGCTTTGTTGGATTCCTTATGCCTTGTAGAATAGCTGATTTGAGTTTCATGTTAATCAGTTGAGATTTGAGTAGGTTTTATGGATGATTAGTCTCGGATTTCTGGTTTTCTGCTGTTCTTGAGAAACAGCCGGCTTCCGGCGAGTTTTCCGGCCGGCGAGTACATAATCTTGGCTTTCCATAAACATAAGAGTTGTAGAACTACTCGTTAGCTTTCCATTCCATCTTAGTTCGTATTTTTCCGATTTATGTATGATTTCTTATTAATTTTTTTCTGAAGGGCTGCGTTGCAGCAATTAATGGGTAAGTTGGTTTAATCAGCGATTTGTTATTAAAGTTTCCCGTTAATCCAACCGTTGGATGTTTATGAAATTTGGATATGATGATCCTGGTATATACACCTATTGGTGGTTAAGTTGGATCTTGAATCCGACGTCGTTTGCATGTCGGATCGACGGGATCAATTAGCCCCTAAGTAGAGGCTTTGGGTGTTTTTGAATATAATATTATATTTCAGAATATAATATTATATTGTGTTTTGTACATCATCGTTTTCGGGGTTGCTTCCCGTTGCAGGAGTCCGCGGTTGACGGTCGCGGTACCGTCGTAATGGCGGGACCCGCTGCGGATCGGCTGGCAGCGGTTGGTGGTACCGCTGCAGCGATCCAGTAGACTTATATGATGTTTGACATACTGTTGCATGCATTTCCTATTATCTGTGTATGTCATAGCATGCATTGTTGTTGTGTGCATTAGTTGCATTGGTTAGGGCGTGGGTGATCCTTGGGTCGCCGTCCCGATGCTGGAAGCTCGGACTTAGCCCTAGGACCGGGGTTGGGCTGTTAGGACCCGGTTGAATTGTGATGTCCAGTCGATCCGATGATAGGCTTAGATAACTGGTACACTTATGGCTTGATGATTGTAGAGGTCGTGTCGGCCTCGAGTTGGATCTGAGGTGTAGCCGGTGTCCGGTTCTTCTTAAAACTCTTGAGTAGAGGATTTGCCTACTCAGTGGTGTCTCTTCCCACCAAACAGTGTTCAGTGTCCTGTTGAGAGTTAGCAGTGTCCTTTCCTGCTACTGAGTGTGACCTGACATGTGACCAGCTCGGCTGGAAGACCATGATCGTGGACCTCTGGGACACGCGGTGGGGTTATGGGACCCCTGTATACACCCAGATCCCACTTGAGGGCGACACTGTTGCGTTTCCCTCTTCCTTCTGTGTGTCGTAGTGTAGATCCCTACTGAGCTTAGTGCTCACACCTACCCGGGCTGCGTTTTGCAGGTGCAGGCGTCAGTTCTTCCTCTGTGGCCCCTACCGGGCAGTTGGACGGCGGTGCGGCGGCGCCTGGTGGCTTTTGAGAGGTGGCAATATTTACCGCTTTTACCCTTATGTTAGATAGTCTCCTACGGGAGTGATATTGTATTTTGGATCTTCCCCTCTCCGAGGTTTTGTATATTAATTACACTTGAGTTTTAAATCTGTGGTTTGAGGTTTGATTATAATATTGTTTTTCTTGAGGGTGTTTTGGTGAATTGCTAGGGAGACTAATAGGTTAGAGGGAACCCTCGTCGTTCTTTTTCCGCGTTGGTTAGGTTCCGGTTCGCGTCGCCCGGCCCGGTTGGGCTTTCGCGGGTCGGGGCGCGACACGTACAGTCCGTACCTCGTACGGAAGGCTGTCTCTGGGATGTCGCAATCTCGAGTCCTCAGCTGGTGTAGTCGATGTGAAGGTCAAACTCTGAAGGAGTCGACGAGTCTCTCAACTGCTAATCCATCATCATTACACTGCAGCGGGCGCATACTCTCTGCTACAATACTGTCCAGCTTTCTGAAGTCCATGCATCTATGGAGGGAACCATCCACAATGAGAACCGAAACACCCTCTGAGGCAACACACCTGGGCGAACGAAGTCCCGAGCAACTGACTCGGCCGATTGAGTCCTCGACTCTCCAAATGATGTTAGCATCCACGTGCGAACTCGCAATGCTCAAAACAACCTGAAGGAAACTCGACCTCAAACTCGGTGTCCCGCGAAGGTGACAATCAGAAAGCTCTTCAGAAAGGACAGCTGCGCAAACAACAACAACAACACGAGGGGAAGCTGCTCTCCAGAGTACCCTCGAAAACAACGGGGAGGAAGTCCACCACAAGCCGGTGAACAACCCCAGCTCTCGACAAGCAGAAGGATCACCGAACCGCGATTTCCAACGAGAGCGAAACAACGCCGTCAGGTGTACCCACGACACCTGCCCACGGCCAAAGAAGCACAACTCGGTGCGCTACCAACCAGCGCAAACCTAGGAAGCCGTCGAACCCCAACGTGTCCCACACATCGGCGACGGACACTTAGAGGTCTCCAACCTCTAGCAAACACCCCGACAAGAGCAACCAACCCAAGCTCTTGTCCCAAATCGGTGGCTACTCCCAAAGCCACACCCGACTCCAGTCCCAAGCCAACACGGCCACACGGGAACGAGTCACAAGGGGGAAGCCCAGAGCCACGAGGAAAACGCAAGCTGCGAGAAGCCCCGAAAGCTGAAAGCTGAAACCGAAAGCTGAAAGTCGAAGCTGGCGGCTCTGAAACTGGCTGCTGCTGAAGCCACTACCTGGAATCTGAATTCACACGTCTGCCGAAGGTACCTGCCCCAACTGAGGCACTAGTCCACCGCTCTGGCCCACGCCGTGTGTCACGCCCGACTGCTCTGCGGTAAACGCTCAGCGTCCCTCGCAACCAGCACCGTCGGCGGAAGGACACCCAGCGGCTAGCACTCGAGCACCCTGTGGAACACCTCTCAGTATGGCAGTCCAGGCTACCTTTCAAAGGACTGGCACGACGCTGCTGCTGCCACAGTTGTCGCTGATGCTGAAACCACTGCCTCTGCCAATGGCTACCCTGCCGTTCCCCAGAAGCAGGAACGACAACCCCGAAACTCACCACGACCACCGGCCAACTGCCCGGTGTCAACCCTCAAGTCACCTGTCTCAGTAGCTAGTACACAGTTCAGGGTGCACCCTGCTGTCGCGCTAGCCTACCGAGCCAGATGAACCAGCCAACCCACGTTTCGCCACGTGGTGCGAGTACCCAGAACCAGAGGAGGGTACTCCCAACTGCACCACCCTCCAAGGGTAGGTGCCAGAGAACAGTACGCGAACTGTTCTCAACACACAACCAACAGTGTGCCTAGTGGCCCCGACAAGCGCCACTACGAATTGCTTCCTGGGAAGGCAAGAAAGCAACAGCTTCCCAAGCAAGCGACACTCCAGGATGTCCAAAACATCCGGGATCTGGGTCACCCCCTTCGATCAGTCCTCTACTGTCGAAGGATCTCCAACACCGTCTCTGAACCTTAGCAGGTTCACCTCTCGAGATTTTGAAAGTACAAAGACGACACACGTCCAATCCCTACTCGCTCATCTCCAGCACAGGGGGAGACGCTGTCAGGCGAGGGAACGGACGACACCCGTGCGCATGCACATCTCCCCCTGAGACGTCATGACGCAACCGGGAAGCAGCAAAACACAACAGCAAACAGATAGATAAGCACGTCACACGCAGTCGCAAACAGACATGCAAGGATGTTCTAGACCTAGAACTATCCCATTCTACACTCAAAACCTTAACCGCAAGCCTAATCCTATCCCTGGGACCTACATCCTGCTCTGATACCAAGTTGTTTCACCCCGACCCAGAAAACCCATCCAGGACGAGGCGTGAGGGGAAACCTACACTATTCAACTTCAATTGGCGCGATACAATGCGGAATTAAAGAAAACTTAAACAATGTATTCCAGAGGTGAAACAGAAATTTAATTTACATAACATCAGTTGTACTATTCAATATTTGATACAAATCTTCCACTGAAAGAATATGATACATTAATCTCAAGAGTCCTCGAAATGTACATAATTTATAAAACTGCCAAAGTACAACAAATAGATCCTCCAGCAACCTCAAGCACCTCTGGATGTAGTCGCGCCACCAAAGCTAATCCGCCGGCTCTACTGAAGAAGAACTGGCGCCTGCACCTGCAAACGCAGCCCGGGTAGGAGTGAGCGATAAGCTCAGTAGGGTTCTACTCTACGATACACTGAAGGGAGGAAAACAACAACAGTGTTGTCTCCCCGCACAAGTCTAAGGAATGCCACGGGGTTCCACAACCCCTGCCGACTACCCCAAGGATCCTACTCTTCTCAACCAACCACGCTGGGACACCTTCTCCAAACACGCTGGGAGGAAACAGAGAACCAGAACCAGTAGGATCACCCTTACCCAGCAGGAAACCACTGCCTGGGGACCATGTCAGGGGCACCGACAACCATCCTTAGCACTTGGCCTTGGGAGACCAACACGATCTCTAAACCTCAAACAAAGATCAGATTCAACTAGCGTGCATCCTCAATAACATGAGATTCTGATCAAACAATCACACCCTAATCCTGACTACCCAGCCGCGGTCCTAATGACTAGATCCGAGCTACCCGAGAGCCTCGGATCGGCGACCCAAACCATCGCCCGCCTAACCTCAGATGCCTCTAATGCAATCAAGATGCATGCAATGCTCAGGCACAGATAACAAGATATAAGCATGCAACAAGATGTCACTAATCATACAGGGCTAGGCATGGCTTACAGCTAGCCAAAGGGTAAGCATAACAAATGCCTCAAATACAGATAATCTATGCTACCCAAACAAGGATACTGAGCCAAACATGAACACAGATATACAATAGTCTTCAGTGCTCTCTTGCACCTGACAGACTAAGTGTCGCGCCCCGACCCGCGAAAGCCCAACCGGGCCGGGCGACGCGAACCGGAACCTAACCAACGCGGAAACAGAACGACGAGGGTTCCCTCTAACCTATTGGTCTTCCTAGCAATTCACCAAAAGCATCCCCAAAATAAAAATACAATATTATATTCAAGCCTCGAACCACAGATTTAAAACTCAGAGTATTAATTATACAGAACCTCGGAGAGGGGGAGTTCAAATACAATATTACTCCCGTAGGAGACTATCTAACATAAGGGTAAAAGCGGTAAATATTGCCACCTCTCAAAAGCCACTAGGCGCCGCCGCACCGCCGTCCAACTGCCCGGTAGGGGCCACAGAGGAAGAACTGACGCCTGCACCTGCAAAACGCAGCCCGGGTAGGTGTGAGCACTAAGCTCAGTAGGGATCTACACTACGACACACAGAAGGAAGAGGGAAACGCAACAGTGTCACCCTCAAGTGGAATCTGGGTGTCTACAGGGGTCCCATAACCCCACCGCGTGTCCCTGAGGCCCACGATCATGGTCTTCCAGCCGAGCTGGTCACATGTCAGGTCACACACAGTAGCAGGAAACGACACTGCTAACTCTCAACAGGACACTGAACACTGTTTGGTGGGAAGAGACACTACTGAGTAGGCAAAATCTTCTACTCAAGAGTTTTAAGAAGAACCGGACACCGGCTACACCTCAGATCCAACTCGAGGCCGACACGACCTCTACAATCATCAAGCCATAAATGTACCAGTCATCTAAGCCTCTCATCGGATCGACTGGACATCACAATTCAACCGGGTCCTAACAGCCCAACCCCGGTCCTAGGGCTAAGTCCGAGCTTTCAGCCTCGGGACGGCGACCCAAGGATCACCCACGCCCTAACCAATGCAACTAATGCACACAACAACAATGCATGCTCTGACATACATAGATAATAGGAAAGGCATGCAACAGTATGCCAAACATCATATAAGTCTACTGGATCGCTGCAGCGGTACCACCAACCGCTGCCAGCCGATCCGCAGCGGGTCCCGGCATTACGACGGTACCGCGACCGTCAACCGCGGACTCCTGCAACGGGAACCAACCCCGAAAACGATGATGTACAAAACACAATATAATATTATATTCTGAAATATAATATTATATTCAAAAACACCCAAAGCCTCTACTTAGCGGCTAATTGATCCCGTCGATCCGACGTCGAAACAACGTCGGATTCAAGATCCAACTTAACCACCAATAGGTGTATATAGCAGGATCATCATATCCAAATTTCATAAATATCCAACGGTTGGATTAACGGGAAACATTAATAAAAAATCGCTGATTAAACCAACTTACCCATTAATTGCTGCAACGCAGCCCTTCAGAACAAAATTAATAAGAAATCGTACATAAATCGGAAAAATACGAAACAAGATGGAATGGAAAGCTAACGGGCAGTTCTACAACTCTTATGTTTATGAAAAGCCAAGATTATGTACTCGCCGGCCGGAAAACTCGCCGGAATCCGGCTGTTTCTCAAGAACAGCAGAAAACCAGAAATCCGAGACTAATCATCCATAAAACCTACTCAAATCTCAACGGATTAACATGAAACTCAAATCAGTTATTCTACAAGGCATAAGGAATCCAACAAAGCAAGGATCAACAAGATCCAACGGCTAGATCTCAAGAACACCCGAAATAAACATCAGTTGGTATAACCCTACCTAGCTGCGCTTTCCTCGGCTGATTCCCCGCGATTTGATCGCCAACAAGCTGCCAAATCACACCATAAGCCTTCCTCTCGTTGTCACGAATCCAACGAGCCAAAGAACACCCAATTTGGTGGCCGGAGGAGGGAGAACGGAGGGAAAGAAGCTCGCCGGCGGTAAAGGGAAGGAACAGAGCACCGCGGGAAAGAGAGAAGGAGGGAAGAAGAAGAGAAGGAGAAGGAGGAAGAGGAGGGGAAGAAAAGAGGGGAAAGGGGGAGGGGAAAGCCGGAAAAGAGGGGAAAAAGCTGGGGGAAAAGGGAGGGGAAGACTTCCCTCCCTGACAGGGGAGAGCAACGGCCGACGGCCGTCCTCGCGAAAGAGAAAACCCACCGACTCGATCATGATCGATCTCCAAGGCATGTGAGATCGATCTCCTTTGCAATCGAGATCGATCTCCTTGAAATCCAGATCGATCTTCTTTGCAAAAAGGGCCAGATCGATCTCCCTAGCCATCCAGATCGATCTCCTTTACTCAAAAAGGCAAACTTGGGCTAAAACACAAGCCCAAGCTCAGATCTTCCGATCTCGGGTTCACCTAGCCATTCTAAGCAAACACGAACACATACACGGCCAGTGCGTGCACGCGCGGGTGTGAAACAAACCAACAAGGCGCAATTTACCAAATTGCCCTTGCGGTCTACAGCGAGCCACAGGGGTAGAGGGGCAGGTCCTCACATCCTATTACCCTTAAAGGAAATCTCGTCCCGAGATTTGATAAGGGTAGGGCTCGGAACAATAAAACAGCTACACTAGAGGACAGAACAAGAAGTACCTGGAGAAGAAAACAACTGCGGAAACTCCTGCCGCATGCGCGCCTCGCGCTCCCAAGTGACCTCCTCGGTGCCTCTGTGCCTCCACAGTACCTTGACCAAGGGAATCGTCTTCCCCCGCAAGACCTGATCCCTCCGGTCAAGTACCTGAACCGGCTGCTCAACAAAGCTCACGTCTGCCTCAAGCTCAATGTCATCCACTCTGATGACATGAGACGGGTCTGGGTGATACTTCTTCAGCATCGACACATGGAAAGTCGGATGCACAGCAGACATGTGCTGAGGAAGATCCAGGCGGTAAGCTACCTCGCCGACCCTCTCTAAGATCTCAAACGGCCCGACAAACCTCGGCGCCAACTTGCCACCTCTGCCAAACCTGACAGAATCTCTGTACGGCGACGCTCGCAAGAACACTCGGTCGCCGACTGCAAACTCCAACGGTCGTCGCCTCTGATCTGCATAACTCTTCTGCCGGCTCTGAGCCGTCAGAAGCCTCTGCCTGATCTGTACCAACCTCTCTGACGACTGCCTGATGATGTCTGGACCGGTGAGTGAAGCCTCTCCAACCTCTGTCCAACATACTGGGGAACGACACGGCCTACCATACAACGCCTCGAAAGGTGCTACTCCAAGACTGGACTGGTAGCTGTTGTTGTAGGCGAACTCCACCAAGGAAACATGCTCCTCCCAGCTGCCTCCTGCATCGAGGACACATGCTCTCAGCATGTCCTCCAGGATCTGGATAGTCCGCTCTGACTGCCCGTCTGTCTGCGGATGGAACGCAGTACTGAAAGTCAGGAGTGTGCCGACTGCCTCCTGAAAGTCGCGCCGGAACCTGCTAGTGAACCTGGGGTCACGGTCTGACACGATAGAAACTGGAACTCCGTGTAGTCTGACCACCTCTCTGACGTACAAACTGCCCAACCTGTCGGTCGAGTCTGTCACCCGCATAGGCAGGAAGTGCGCCGATTTGGTCAATCGATCAACAATGACCCAAATCGCGTCATTCCCCCTAGGAGATCTCGGTAGCCCGGTCATGAAGTCCATCGTGATGTGCTCCCACTTCCACTCAGCTAGTGGAAGCGGCTGAAGTAACCCCGGAGTCCGCTGGTGCTCTGCCTTGACCTTCTGACGGGTAAGGCAGCGCGATACGAACTCCGTCACTGCCCTCTTCATCCCGCGCCACCAGAACTGTCGCCGAAGGTCCTGGTACATCTTGGTGCCGCCGGGATGTACTGCAAAGCGAGAGTGGTGGAACTCTCGCAGGACGTCGTCTCGAAGAACTGGATCTGCTGGAACCGCTACTCTGCCTCGGAACCGTAGCCCTCCGTCTGGCGATACTGTCCAGTCTCCGTCTGCGCCCTCCGTGCCCGCTGTTGTGCGTAACTCCTCGAGCTCTGGGTCACTATGCTGTGCCTCCAGCACTCTGGCAAGAACTGCTGGCATACTCTGCACTGCGTAGAGGAAGCTGCTGGATCCCCGATCCTGAAACTCGAGCCCCAACTGGCCCGCCGTCTCTAGAGCCTGCCACTGCCGAGCTGACAACCCTGCAACTGCTCTGGTGTCTCTCACCTGCCTGCTCAGCGCGTCTGCTACGACATTTGCCTTACCAGGATGGTAATGCAACGCAAAGTCGTAGTCCTCCAGTAGCTCCATCCAGCGTCGCTGCCTCAGGTTGAGGTCACGTTGGGTGAAAACGTGCCTCAAACTCTTATGGTCCTAGAAGACTGAGAACTTCTCGCTATAGAGATAATGCCGCCAGGTCTTCAGGGCGAAGACCACCGCTGCTAGCTCCAAGTCGTGAGTCGGGTAGTTCCTCTCATGGTTCTTCAGCTGACAAGAACCATAGGAAACTACGTGGCCCTCCTGCATGAGGACACATCCCAAACCCTCACCGCTAGCGTCGCAGTAAACACTATATCCAACACCTCGCTCGGGGACGATCAGCACTGGTGCACTGGTCAACCTGGTCCTCAGATCCACGAAAGCTCGCTCACAAGCATCATCCCACACGAACGGGACGGTCTTCTGTGTCAGTCTGGTCAACGGTCCGGTAACCTTGGAGAAGTCCCGCACGAACCGTCTGTAGTAACCCGCCAGGCCTAAGAAACTACGGACCTCAAACACTGTTCTCGGTCTCTGCCACTGTACCACTGCCTCGACCTTGGCCGGGTCAACTGAGATTCCTGCTGCCGACACCACGTGTCCAAGGAATCCCACCCGTGCAAGCCAAAATTCGCACTTGGAAGCCTTGGCATAAAGCCGATGCTCCCGAAGTAGCTGCAACACTGTCGCCAAGTGTCGCTCGTGCTCCGCCTCTGACTGGGAGTAGACAAGGATATCGTCGACGAACACCACCACGAACTCGTCTAGGAAAGGCCGGAAGATCCTCTGCATCAGATCCATGAACGCTGCTGGTGCGTTCGTCAGCCCAAACGGCATCACCACGAACTCGTACAGGCCGTACTGAGTCCGAAAAGCCGTCTTCGGGATGTCGCAATCCCGAACCCTCAACTGGTGGTAGCCGGTGCGGAGGTCGATCTTCGAGAACACTGAAGATCCTCTCAACTGGTCAAACAGGTCGTCGATCCGCGGCATCGGATACCTGTTCTTCACCGTCACCCTGTTGAGCCGCCTGTAGTCTATGCAAAGTCGAAGGGTACCGTCCTTCTTCTTCGCGAACAACACTGGCGCCCCCCAGGGAGACATGCTGGGACGGATGAAGCCTCTGTTGGTGAGCTCGTCTAGCTGGGTCCTCAACTCACTCTGCTCTGTTGGTGCCATCCTGAAAGCTGGGAGAGAGATCGGTGCGGTACCCGGTACCAGGTCGATCTCAAAATTGACCTCTCTGGGCGGTGGAAGCCCGGGCAACACCTCGGGAAACACATCGGTGTAGTCGCACACGATCCTTGGGAAACTGCTCTGCTGCACTCCCTCCGACCCAAACAGGGACAGGCTGGCCAGCAAGGCTGAAAGCTCGCTACCACGCCTCCCCACACCACAAGCAAAGGAATCGGCTGAGAACCGATCCCCCAACAACACAAACTGTGTCCCATCGGGTGTCCAAGCGACCACCCTCCGGCGACCACAGTCGATGATAGCTCGGTATGCTGCTAACCAGTCCATACCGAGTATCACATCGAAGCCTATCATGTCTAGCACCCGCAGGTCTAGACAGACACGGAGGCCTCCAACCTCCAAAGAACAAGATCGGCAGACCTGGTCTACCCTGACTGTGCCTCCGATCGGTGAATCTATAGACTGTGCCACCTCTAGCCAACTCGTCTCTAATCCTAGCGATGCCACACACATGCTAGCAATATAGGAATGAGACGCCCCAGAGTCTATCAGCATATCTACTAAGGAACTAGAAAGCTGAAAGATACCTCTGAGGACGGTTGGCTCTGCCGCTGCCTGCTGATACTGCTGCGGCTGCTGGTACTGTGGTGGCGGCTGATACAGCTGGACGGTGTCCTGCCGCTCGCGAACTGGGAGGGCAAACACCCGCCCTCGCTGGCCGCCTCTGCCTCTGGGACTCCCCGGCCCGCGTCCATCCCCGCTCCCCTGCCAGGCACCGGACCCTCCGCCTCTACTGCCTTGCGGCATAGCGCCCTGCGCTCCTCGCGAAGTGCAGTCTCTACGGTAGTGCCCCGGCTGCCCGCACGGGTAGCAGGTGACTGACGCGCCCGGCTGTCGTCCCTGGTCCCCCCCTGACGTAGCCTGCCCAGATGGCCCGGCCGTCAGTAGAAACGGGGCTGGTGGGCTCGGTAGTGGCTGCTGGTACTGCGGTGCACGCTGCGGCCGCCGCTGAAAGGGCCGCTGACGCCACTGTTGCCCCCTACCGAACCCCCCTCTGCCCTGGGGTCGCTGCTGCTGCGAGCTGGTAGAGACCGCCGGTGGAACTGCCCGGCGTCTCTCGTCCTGCGACTGCGCCTCCACAACTAAGGCGCAGTTCAGAATTGCTGTGTACGTCTGGAAACGGTGAGAACACGTCTGGCGCCTGATCTCTGGACGAAGACCCCACTCAAACTGCCGTGCCCTGGCCACTGGATCTGCTGCCACTGCCCCCGCGAAACGGACCAAGTGCGTAAACCGGTTGGCATACTGCTGCACGGTGCGAGTACCCTGCAAGAGGGACTGGTACTCGCGAGACAGGGCATCACGCGTACTCTCCCGGAAGTACGAGTCCAAGAACAACGCCCTGAACTCCTCCCACGTCGGCTCCTCTCCGTCACTGGTGTGCTGGGCAGTGCACCACCAGTCAAGGGCATCACCATCAAGCTGGAACGCCGCAAGGGTGACCCGGATCTGGTCATCCCCGACGAAGAGAGCGTCGAGAACGCGCGTGACTCCTCGGAGCCAGCCGTCTGCCGTGGTCGGATCTCCAGTCTCACCGCTGAACCTAGGCGGGTTCAGCCGCTGGAAGTCCATCATGACCGCTGCCGCGGCCCGGCCGTCGACCGGAGCGAGGACCCCCTCCTCGGCGAGAGGAGCCTCCTCCTGTGCGACCGCAACCGTTGCTGGTGATGGTACAGTCCGTCGAGCTCTGACCGTCCTGACAGGTGTTACCCTGTCTGGTCGAGCGGGTCGACCAGGTCGTGCCCCACCTCGACCAACAACCGAAGGTCAGACTCGAGCTCCCGACATCTGTGCAATCACCAACGACAACGAGCGTTCACTCGTAAGAAGCCGCCAAAACAAGGCAACACAAACAGAAAGCGGAAAAGTACAACACATCAAAAGGAGCATGCACGGATGTTCTAGACATAGAACTAACCCATTCCACGCTCAATCTCAACCGAATCCTGATCCTAAACCCTGGGATCTACAACCTATGCTCTGATACCAAGCTGTCGCGCCCCGACCCGCGAAAGCCCAACCGGGCCGGGCGACGCGAACCGGAACCTAACCAACGCGGAAAGAGAACGACGAGGGTTCCCTCTAACCTATTGGTCTTCCTAGCAATTCACCAAAAGCATCCCCAAAATAAAGATACAATATTATATTCAAGCCTCGAACTACAGATTTAAAACTCAGAGTATTAATTATACAAAACCTCGGAGAGGGGGAGTTCAAATACAATATTACTCCCGTATGAGACTATCTAACATAAGGGTAAAAGCGGTAAATATTGCCACCTCTCAAAAGCCACCAGGCGCCGCCGCACCGCCGTCCAACTGCCCGGTAGGGGCCACAGAGGAAGAACTGACGCCTGCACCTGCAAAACGCAGTCCGGGTAGGTGTGAGCACTAAGCTCAGTAGGGATCAATACTACGACACACAGAAGGAAGAGGGAAACGCAACAGTGTCGCCCTCAAGTGGAATCTGGGTGTATACAGGGGTCCCATAACCCCACCGCGTGTCCCTGAGGCCCACGATCATGGTCTTCCAACCGAGCTGGTCACATGTCAGGTCACACTCAGTAGCAGGAAACGACACTGCTAACTCTCAACAGGACACTGAACACTGTTTGGTGAGAAGAGACACCACTGAGTAGGCAAAATCCTCTACTCAAGAGTTTTAAGAAGAACCGGACACCGGCTACACCTCAGATCCAACTCGGGGCCGACACAACCTCTACAATCATCAAGCCATAAATGTACCAGTCATCTAAGCCTATCATCGGATCGACTTGACATCACAATTCAACCGGGTCCTAACAGCCCAACCCCGGTCCTAGGGCTAAGTCCGAGCTTCCAGCCTCGGGACGGCGACCCAAGGATCACCCACGCCCTAACCAATGCAACTAATGCACACAACAACAATGCATGCTATGATATACACAGATAATAGGAAAGGCATGCAACAGTATGTCAAACATCATATAAGTCTACTGGATCGCTGCAACGGTACCACCAACCGCTGCCAGCCGATCCGCAGCGGGTCCCGGCATTACGACGGTACCGCGACCGTCAACCGCGGACTCCTGCAACGGGAAGCAACCCCGAAAACGATGATGTCCAAAACACAATATAATATTATATTCCGAAATATAATATTATATTCAAAAACACCCAAAGCCTCTACTCAGGGGCTAATTGATCCCGTCGATCCGACATCCAAACGACGTCGGATTCAAGATCCAACTTAACCACCGGTATGTGTATATACCAGGATCATCATATCCAAATTTTATAAATATCCAACGGTTGGATTAACGGGAAACATTAATCAAAAATCGCTGATTAAACCAACTTACCCATTAATTGCTGCAACGCAGCCCTTCAGAACAAAATTAATAAGCAATCGTACATAAATCGTAAAAATACGAAACAAGATGGAATGGAAAGCTAACGAGTAGTTCTACAACTCTTATGTTTATGAAAAGCCAAGATTATGTACTCGCCGGCCGGAAAACTCGCCGGAAGCCGGCTGTTTCTCAAGAACAGCAGAAAACCAGAAATCCGAGACTAATCATCCATAAAACCTACTCAAATCTCAACGGATTAACATGAAACTCAAATCAGTTATTCTACAAGGCATAAGGAATCCAACAAAGCAAGGATCAACAAGATCCAACGGCTAGATCTCAAGAACACCCGAAATAAACATCAGTTGGTATAACCCTACCTAGCTGCGCTTTCCTCGGCTGATTCCCCGCGATTTGATCGTCAACAAGCTGCCAAATCACACCAGAAGCCTTCCTCTCGTTGTCACGAATCCAACGAGCCAAAGAACACCCAATTTGGTGGCCGGAGGAGGGAGAACGGAGGGAAAGAAGCTCGCCGGCGGTAAAGGGAAGGAACAGAGCACCGCGGGAAAGAGAGAAGGAGGGAAGAAGAAGAGAAGGAGAAGGAGGAAGAGGAGGGGAAGAAAAGAGGGGAAAGGGGGAGGGGAAAGCCGGGAAAGAGGGGAAAAAGCTGGGGGAAAAGAGAGGGGAAGACTTCCCTCCCTGACAGGGGAGAGCGACGGCCGACGGCCGTCCTCGCGAAAGAGAAAACCCACCGACTCGATCATGATCGATCTCCAAGGCATGTGAGATCGATCTCCTTTGCAATCGAGATCGATCTCCTTGAAATCCAGATCGATCTTCTTTGCAAAAAGGGCCAGATCGATCTCCCTACCCATCCAGATCGATCTCCTTTACTCAAAAAGGCAAACTTGGGCTAAAACACAAGCCCAAGCTCAGATCTTCCGATCTCGGGTTCACCTAGCCATTCTAAGCAAACACGAACACAGACAAGGCCAGTGTGTGCACACGCGGGTGTGAAACAAACCAACAAGGCGCAATTTACCAAATTGCCCTTGCGGTCTACAGCGAGCCACAGGGGTAGAGGGGCAGGTCCTCACACTAAGGTTCCACAGTTACCCGCAGGTAACTGGCCACAGTTATACAATAGCTCTCGGCACACGCCGGCAAGAGGCTAAGGTTCCACAATTCCACATTAACTAGCACTCATAGCTAGCTAATGGTTAGGCAATCAAAGAAGCATTTAACTACGATCAAACATATATTAAATGCGATCACAACCATAGATTCGTCCAAAAAGGAAAATACTCGAATCGATCCTCAAACCCGATAAAAATCCTTTGAAAACTCTACAGAATCCACTTTTAAACTTCCCAACATGTTTAGATACTAAATACAAATCAAATCCATCCAAGAAAAGCCAGAAAACCAAGTCCAAGGGGGTCACGGCGATGTCACGGTCGATCCGGAGATCGACCGTGAGCCCACGGACGATGTCACGGTCGATCCGGCAATCGACCGTGACGCCAAGACGAGGAAAACTACCTGGGCGACGGTCGATCGGCCCATCGACCGTGGGGAGCCCAAAACGAGACAGAGTCTCATGGACGATGCGACGGTCGATCCGAGTGAGAGGTTGATGTATTTTAATATCTTCAATCAGGATGATATTATAGATGTTGACTATTTTTGGTGTTGTGCATGGATGACTTGATGTATTTTAATGTTTTCATCTATACATTTTAAATCTCATGTGGATTTCGGTGGATGAATGATTGTATAGGTTTCTTAGTTACTAAATACAAAGGAGACTCTGCCAAAATTTTTAATGATGCTTATGCCTTTTTGCTATTCTTGCTATATTTTCCATTCTATTCTATTTGATCTTTTGGAAAGACACTTTTCCGGTAGGTTTTCCTTTGGACATTACTCATGGGCGGATATTTATGCAAAATATAGATCGATCAGGGGGTTATTTTACTTTCTTTATATATGTCTCTCATGTTTTATGGTGAGTTATATGGCTATATTCTTTTAATATCTTTTAGAGACATGATTTTCTTCAGTGACGACTCTGCCATATGGGCGGTGTGCAGTCCTAATGAGCGCGATGACTATATTTGGCCCAATAATATGGTGATCTCTACCTTTTATTCCTTGCCTTATTTTTATGACTTAGTGTAATTGGGGACAATTACATTTAAGTTGGGGGGTAGAATTTTAGAAATTTAAATTTACTACTTATTTTATTTTATTTTACTAAGTAGATGTTATACATTTCTTGAAATATGTCAAAAAGATGAAATTATGATATGATTTGACAAAGATGCATGTTTTAGAAATTTATTTTATTAATTATTCTGAGACTTGTATGTCATATAAGGGATGGTAAATTTTTGCTATGCATGACACTATTTCTATACTTTAACACTTTTACCATGATTTAAGGATAACTTGACATATCCTAATGCACATGTTCACTTTCACATGTTAAGGGGTTGATATTAGATTATAAGCATAATACTAGGATAGATTTATAATTCTATGTCATGGCACAAAAAATACATGAATACATGCAACTATCTGAGTATGCAAAAAAAAAAGGACTTTCAACTTAGTAACCGGGCAGTGTGCCTGGCCAGCATGGTGTTCGTGTAAAACGGTTGAATTCCCTGAAAAACAAGGGTTTCATACTAACCGAGCAAGGTGCCTAACAAGGTGTGTTGTTCGCGTAAAATAGTTGAAATTCTTGCAAAAAAAAAGGCAAAAAAAAGCAGAGATTGTTATGTGATAAGTGGAAGATATGTGCTTGGCTATAATTGTGATCTTGAATAGTTGAAGTGTTTAGATATAATTGATGCTCTGAAGCATGTGCAATCATATTCACACACAGTAGCGTTAAAGTTATTTTTAGTCATGATTAAATATGTTAAAGTGTTGAAAATATGTTATGACATGTTGTGATTATGAGTTGAAAGATTTATTCATGGATACTATTTCTATTTCATGCATTGGAGTTAATGAATACTATAATTGATTTCTAATGATATATTCAAGGGAATGTATAGATGTTTGTGGGTGTCATCCCTGAAAACCCTCAGGAGACTATAACTCCTCCACTGGGGTAACCCAGGGGTTTAAAGGCCTGTTGCACATGTTAAGTGCAATCGTGAGACCTACGAAAGTGGCTAGTTAGATTTATTGCTTTCTTTTTATACTTTCTTTGCTCGAGAACTAGCAAAGTGTAAGTTGGGGGGTGTGATGGGTCACTAAATATTCATGATTAAACCTCTTAATTTACCTTTCTTAGCCCGAGAGTGTTTGTATTTGATAGTTTGTTAGTTGATTTCAGGTTTAACGAATATTCAAGTTAGAAAATACAGAAAAATGCTAATATGTTGAAATTACGCCGCTTCGCTGTCAGTAAGACGAAGTAAGAGCATGCTATTGGAGACGTTGCCACATATGTCGGGGAGGCCTCCATTGTTTGAAACGAATTCATCAAAATCTCTAGATAAATCCTAAATTACTGAAATTTGGAGGACTTCTAGAAGACATCAAGACGAACAACGTTCATGTTGGACACTTTGTGATATTCCTGATAGATTAATAGCTGTTTTGAAGACTATGAAGATAAACAGACGTTGGGAAACCGGTCCGTCAAAGTTCAGGAGAATATTCTCCAAATATTCCATATAAGTCTGAATATTATCAAATCTTCAGGATCAGACCAAAGACTTCCTAAGCTACATTGTTTGTGTTGGACTCATGTTCAAATTCTGGCTTGATTGGATCCAGTTGCGATTGGAATAGACTACCAGGAATTAATCCAGGAAATCCGAGTTGTAATAGAAGTCTAACTTAGCCAAAACCCTAATTTCGGGAGTTCTCCTATAAATAGGATTATTCCATCCGAATTTCTCATCTTTTGGGGAGAAAAATCAGAGAGAAAAAGGAGAAGGCTAGGGTTTGAAGACAGAGATCTTTCCGCGGGGATCGATGGCTTCCTTCCCAACACCTATGGATCTCTCCCAAAAAGATGAGTAGCTAATTTCTAAACTTAGGGATCTCATGAAACCCTACTGTAACTTTTTGTATTCTTTGATTTGAATCTTGTATTCTTCTCAAGACGTGATCCTATGAATTTGCTTTTTATTGTTAATAGAGTTGAAAGAACAGCGTTCCCTTGACGTACTTTCAGTGCTACATGATTTCTGTGATTGATTGTAGAGATTCATAGGATGGATTTAATGTGATTTATGATTTGCTAGTGAGATAGGCTATACTAAGCTAGGATAGGTTGTGTCAAGGTCATTAGAAGCAGTATAACTTAAAGTAATTGTAGGACCGAAGACAATCTATGCCAAGAAAGATAGGCTATGCCGTTAGGAACATAAATCTTATTTTAGGGATTCATGTGGGCTTGTAGCCATATGATCCATAATGTTTTCAGAAGGAGACAAGAGGATAACTGAAGAATATAGAAGGTGAAACTAAGGTGGATTGAGTAATCCCTAGGTATTTCTCTTAGTGATCTAACAACAACTTTTACTTGCTTTTCTTAGTTAACTTTAGGTAATTCAATCTTATAATTACTACTTTTGCTTAGTTTTAGAGTTTGGAGAATTGATTTTGGTTTCCAACGTTTTCCCTATGGATTGACTCTGGACTTCACCACTAATCTACCATGTTGGATAGTGATAGAATAAGGATTATATTTTGATTGAAGTTTGCCGTGTTTTCACGACACGCTTTGCGAACGATCAAGAAGTGTAGGATGTGCTTGTGCAAATAGATAAATTTTATTATCCTGTTGATTTCTTAGTCTTTGATACACAGGCTGTAGTAACTGCTGACTCTAGAATTTCAATTATCGTAGGTAGATCGTTTCTTGCTACTGTTAACGCTATAATTAATTGCAGGAATGGTCTAATGAAACTAACTTTTGGAAATATGACTTTAGAAATTAATGTTTTTAATATTCCTAAGCAGCCTATTGAGGATGATGAATGCCAACAAACTTACCAGATTGACTCGCTCACTGAAGAGGAGTTTGATGCGGCTGAAATTGAATCCCTTGAGTTCGATTTAGATAAAAATGCCGATGTTGATGGTATATGCCTTAACTTAGAACATTGTCCTTTTGCAGGTCCATGGCATCCAAGGTTTGAAGAACTGTCAGAAAGAGGACAGCCCCCAACGCCATCAGCAGTAGACCCACCCAAGCTGGACCTAAAGCCCCTATCTCAAGGTTGAAAGCACGCCTACCTTGGTCCAGGTGATACATACCCGGTTATTATTTATTCAGCATTAACTCCAGAGCAAGGTGAGCAATTACTTAGAGTTTTAAATGAGCATAAATCATCTATTTGTTGGAGTATAGCAGATCTGAAAGGTATTAGTCCCTTGATTTGTTCCCATAAGATTAATCTTGAACAGGGGGTTGTACCTCATAGGGATCCTCAGTGTAGGTTGAACCCTACAATGAAGGACGTAGTAAAAACTGAAGTACTGAAATTGTTAGATGCAGGAATCATCTATCCCATTGCTGGTAGCAAATGGGTGAGCCCTACTCAGGTTGTGCCTAAACAATCTAGTGTTACCGTTGTTGAGAATTAAAGTGGGGACTTTGTCCCCACTAAATTGGTGATAGGATGGCACATGTATATAGACTATAGGAAACTGAATGCAGCCACCCATAAGGATCAGTTTCCGTTACCTTTTCTAGACCAGATTTTAGAGAGAGTAGCTGGATATCCTTTTTATTGCTTTCTTGACGGTTATTCTGGATATTATCATATTGAGATTGCATTAGAAGATCAGGAAAAAATGACTTTTACATGCCCTTTTGTTACTTATGCTTTTCGTAGGATGCCATTTGGACTGTGTAATGCCCCAGCTACATTCCAGCGTTGTATGATGAGTATATTTGCTGATATGATAAAGGAATGCATGGAAGTAGATATGATGATTTGACTGTGTTTGGTAATACTTTTGATGCATGCTTGCAAAACTTAAAACGAGTCTTGGTCAGGTGTGAAGAGAAGCACCTTGTGCTTAATTGGGAAAAGTGCCACTTCATGGTGCCCTCAGGCATTGTGTTGGACCATATTGTCTCTTTCAGCGGCATTGAGGTGGATCGATCAAAAATCGATCTCATCTCAAAACTTCCTGTACCTAAGACTGTTAAAGAAGTTAGATCATTTTTAGGGCATGTTGGGTTTTACAGGAGATTTATTCAGAGCTTTTCTGCTATAGCTCGTTCATTGTGTAATCTTTTGATAAAGGATACCCCTTTTGAGTGGATTGTTTCCTGTCAAGAGGCTTTTCAAGGCTTGATTGATAAATTGACTTCTGCACCTATTGTACAACCACTTGATTGAAGCCTTCCTTTTGAGCTGATGTATGATGCCAGTGATTTTGCTGTAGGAGTTGTCTTAGGGCAGCGAAGAGATGGGAAACCTCATGTTATTCATTATGCTAGCTGAACCTTGAATAGTGCACAGATGAACTACTCTACCATTGAGAAATAACTGTTAGCTATAGTCTTTTGCATTAGACAAGTTTCGTGCTTATTTAATTGGTTCTCTCATTATTATTTTTACTGATCATGCCACGCTTAAGTTCCTTCTCACAAAGAAGGAAGCTAAAGCGTGCCTAATTCGTTGGATTTTGATATTCCAAGAATTCGACATCTCTATAAAAGACAAGAAGGGCGTGGAGAACGTCGCTGCTGATCACCTGTCAAGGTTGATGGTGGAGGTGGCACCAAGAGAGCCACCGATAATGGATGATTTCCCTGATGAGCAACTCTTTTCAGTCGTACGGCTGCCCTGGTATGCGCATATAGTCAATTACTTGGCGATATGTGAGATCCCTTCCCATTGGAGTGCGCAGGATAATTGTAGATTTTTTGTTGAAGTAAAGAACTTTAATTGGGATGATTTCTATTTGTTAAAGTATTGCCCTGACCAAACCATGGGTCGTTGTGTTCCTGATCATGAAATTGAGAGCATTATCATGTTTTGTTACTCTTATGCATGTGAAGGCCATTTTTCCATGAAAAAGACTGCTGCTAAAATTCTTCAATGTGGTTTTTACTGGCCTACTATGTTTCGTGATGTTAATATTTTCTGTATATCGTGTGATAGATGCATGAAATTAGAAGCTTTATCTAGGCGGCATATGATGCTTTTGAACCCGATTCAAAGCTGTAGAGATTTTTGATTGATGGGGTATAGATTTTATGGGACCCTTTCCTTCTTCTTTCGGCTATTTATATATATTGTTGGTTGTGGAATACGTGTCTGAGTGGGTGGAGGTCATTGCATGTAGGAATAATGATCATTCCACTGTCATCAAGTTTCTTAAAGAGCATGTTTTGTCTAGATTTAGTACTTCTAGAGTTATTATTAGTGACCAGGGATCACACTTTTATAACCGCTCTTTTGAGGCTTTGATGCACATGTATGGAGTCACATATAAGGTTTCCACTGCTTATCATCCACATATGAATGGCCAAGCTGAATTAGCCAACAGGGAGATCAAGCAAATCTTGGAGAAGACAGTGAGCGTTAACCGAAAAGACTGGTCCTTGAGGGTATTAGATGCGTTGTGGGCCTATCGCACAGCTTACAAGACTGCCCTGGGGATGTCACCGTTTCACCTTATCTATGTAAAATCATGTCATCTTCCAGTTGAGTTAGAACATAAGGCATATTGGGCTATTAAGTCACTGAATTTTACATTGGATGCTGTAGGTCAGGAACGAAAACTCTAGCTGTCTGAGCTGGAAGAACTCCGGAATGATGCTTATGAGAGTTCCCGGATATTCAAGGCAAAAACAAAGGCCTACCATGACAAGCGAATCCTAAGGAAAACACTTCACGAAGGGCAACAAGTCTACCTATATGACGCGCGACTGCACTTACATCCTGGGAAGTTGAGGTCACGCTGGACAGGCCCCTTTATCATTAGCAGAATGTTTGACAATGGGGCTGTGGAGATTAAAGACCCGAAGGATGGGAGGCTGTTCAAGGTCAATAGACAGCGACATAAGCCTATTCCAGAGAATTTGGCCACTGATGAGCATCATGTTCCTCTCGTAGACCCTGTCTACGAGGGATGATCTTTCTTCTGTCTATCATTTTCCCTTTTGATTAGGTTATTTTCTTTCATTTACTTTCTTATTTTCTTTAGGATGTTTACGCTACTGTCTACCTTGCTTGAGAGCTTCATCAACCATTCTGGAGATGTGAAATTCGGCCACCCTAAGGAGCCTTGGGCAAGATCTCATCTATGTTGTCAGGTGGTCTCGCTCATATTTAGATTTATAATTCTTATCTATTCTCCTTAAAATTTCAACATGCACCCCGTTTTATTCTCTTGCCCTGCTTCGCACACATTGGGGACAATGTGAATTTCCGGTTGGGGGGTGTAGGTATACATGACCTTATGTGTGCTACTTTGTGGGTTTAATAGTGTTGAATTTTGCATGTTACTAGAAATTGTACATGAGCTGAAATTTTTATGCTTATTATACATGCTGCTTTCACAGGGATTGACATATACATTGATTCACACACGAACATTTTATGTGCAGTGATAATTATAATCACCAGAGGAATGAGCATGCTATTGTTAACCTAGATCATGATTTCAACTTTAGCCAGTATGTTGAGTATTGCATGCAGAGAAAAGAAAAAAAAGAAAAAAGGAAAAAAAGTAGGATTCTAGAGCTTGATTCGTAGCCGCTGGATCTGATTCTTGAGCCCGATGAGTGTTTTACATTTAGTGCCCTAAAGCCGTCTGGTTTGGGAGTCATTGGCTTGAGGTCGTTACATGGATCCAGTTGTAGCTTAAGGGATCAAGCTATGCCTAAACGACTATTAAATGATCTACTGAGTAATCGGGTGTTCTTTCCTCAGGAAGCGGGGAGCTCGCGTAAAAAGGTAGAACCACTTATAACTATATAAAAAAAAGAGAAAAAGAAAGAGCATAATACACAGGAAAGAGCATAATACACAGAAAAGCGGGGAGCTCACGTAAAAAGGTAGTACCTAGGGTGCAGTGCTGAATGGCAAAAGAGATAATACACATGAAAGAAGATCGATCTCTTCCTCTATGAAGATCGATCTTTCATGCAGCCAGAGATAACAGAGAACCATGTTTAAAAGGATCGATCTCTTCCCCTATGAAGATCGATCTTTGTTTGGATGGAGAAAATTGACGATATAAAGATCGATCTTCCCATTTAAAGAGATCGATTTTCTTCGTAATTGAGAAAATTGAGAAAATTGACGATGGAAAAGATCGATCTTCTCTTTTAAGAATATTGATCTTCCTCGAGCGCAACCAGTTCTACGGGGTGAAAAGATCAATCTTCATCCCTAGAAGATCGATCTTTATATGGCGGCTGAGCAAAATAAAGGGTGCAAATCAAATCCGAGTGGCAATCTTTTGAAGGCTATAAATAGGCAACTTAAAGCTATTTAAAGAGAGCGTTTTGGGGGACTTTTCTGGAGGAAGAAGGAGACCAATCCACCATCCATGGACGAGTAATCTTCAAACATGGCGGATGGATGACTAAGCAAGGACAAGGGTTTCTTTCTCTATCATTGATTCATGTTTTAATCTTTAATGTTTAAATTCTATATATGTATTGGATCTTTACATATTGCTATGTGGTTCAACATTATTATAATTCCAGTCATGCTTTTGTTATGATATTGTAATCTCATAGTTATCTCTTTTGTTCTCCTACCTAGTTTCGTGAAATCTTTGTTATGCATTGCCCGTAGTGACAGTTGGTATTGCATATTCTTAGAGATCTGGTAAGACAAGGCTAGGGCTTGGTCCCGTGAAACTTTTGCTGCACGTTATCTGTAGTGACAGCCGGTATCGTGTATTCTTAGATTCTGGTAGGACGGAGTTAGAGCTACAACGAGAAGAACCAAGCGTAGAAAGAGACATTTATATTCTATCAGATTCACAGCTCCATACTTTCCAGTTGAGGTTATTGAGATGTGAATCCCTTGACTGAGTTTTACATGAACCATTGGTATGAGAAGAACTGAAGTCTGAGTGAGGGATTCCTGAAGCCTAGCCTCATCCAAATCCCGATTTCCTTTGTTAACTTAGCTTTACCGTTAAATCTTCAATTTAATTCTCTTAACTCCCATGCTCTTGATTGTTTTCGATACATTGTTATCTGTGTTTCTGGATCCTTTCTGCTTGTTTTTTTGTGAGATCGACCTCTCTTTTGTTGTACTGCACCTCCACCGTTATGCGAGACACATTTGAGCGATATCAATACCCCTAATGACAGACTAATGTTTTACAATTTTGGGATTTTTATATATGTGATCCTCAAAATTTGCTATAGGGCAATTTTGGTCACCTCTCTCTCTCTCTCTCTCTCTCTCTCTCTCTCTCTCTCTCTCTCTCTCTCTCTCTGTGCGTCGTCGTCGTCGAGCCCTCATCATCTCGTCCATGCAGCTATCTTCCTCCCACTACCGCCACCGCCACCGCCGGCCATGAAGAAAGCATCGTCGAGCTCTCGATGGATTAGGTTCTCTCTTTGATTCTCTCTCTACCCCCCCCCCCCCTCTCTCTCATTCTCATGTTCTCTCTCTCCTGCCACGTGTCATTAATGTATTCGTAAATAAAAGTCAAAATTAGTCAAATAAGGTTTGCTATTAATACATGTAACGGTGTTATAGTTTTTGCATCATTGTGTACATTTTCAAAACGTTAGGGTACCAAAAAGTACCCTTTTAAAATATAGTGTAGCAGACTTGGCATCATTGTGTACCTTTTCAAAACGTTAGGGTACGAAAAAGGTACCTTTTTAAAATATAAGGTAACAGAGTGCGTATTACCCAAAGTTGATGGTAGTAAAAAGTACTAAACCCTTAAATTTTCTACTAACTCATCAAAGATCACAAACTATCAATTTATATATAGGTACCAATGATCCTCAAAAGAAAAATTATACATTTAACATAATTCTCGAAGGATAACTATATACAAAAGCTACAAAAAAGGTACAACAGTCCTCAGAAACCTCAAACGCCTCCAGACGTCGACGCGTCACCAAGAGCATGTCTAGCTGGTGCTACGGAAGAAGAGCTGACGTCTGCACCTGTAAAACGCAGCCCGGGTGAGTGAACAATAAGCTTAGCATGATTCTATTCTACGTCACACTGAAAGAAAGGGAACAGGAAAGTCCCATGTTTCACGTCATCTTTAGGGGAAAAACTCGCGTTATGTACACCGCCTACCCCAAGGCACGCACTCTGATGACATCTACTATCAATAGTCGTCCCTTTCAAACCAAGCGCTCCAGCGCTGAACAACAGGGGTAGGACACAGGGAGATACGTAACTTCTCCTACTGAAATGAGACTCGGATTGGAACCTAAGATGACCTCTACACCTCAATCTAAGTAATCACAACCAACTAAACAGTATTCTCGATAACATAAATTATCATACAATACAGTCCTAGACCTTGCTACCCAGTGTCGCGCCCCAACCCGCGTAGGCCCAACCGGGCCGGGCGACGCGAATCGGAACCTAACCTACTGCGAAAATTTTGGCGAGGTTTCCCTCTAATCATAGTGGTCTCCCTAGCAATTCATAATCATCCTGTATTATACAATCAATCACAAACCTCAAAGACTGAAACTGAATATATACGAATCCTCAACAGGGTAAAAGTTATACAAAATCTCTCCCGTAGGAGGCTAACTAGACAAAAGGGATAGAACAGACGATCGCCGCACCTCAAGCACCGCCAGACGCCGCCACGTCACCAAACACCGCCCCGGTAGGGGTGACCGAAAAAGAGCTAGCGCCAGCACCTGCAAAACGCAGCCCGGGTAGGAGTGAGCACTAAGCTCAACAAGGACACTACACTACGACACTCACAAGGGAGGGAACACAACAGTGCCACCCCCAAGTCTATCCTTGGTGTATACAAAGGTCCCATAACCCTACCGGAAGTTCGTGAACGCAGGCCCAAAACACTGCAGACTCACAACATGACACTAAACACTGTTTGGCGGGCAAGGACACCGCTGGGTAGGTACTCCTCGACCTAAGAGTCAAGAACACCGGACTCCGGCTACACCTCAGATACAACTTGGGGTCGACACGACCTCTAAACATCAAACCACATGTATTCAGGTTATCTAACCTTATCATCGAAAACGACTGAATACTACAAATCGAGTCCTGGATGAAGCTACCCGCAATGGTCCTAAAGCTAGATCCGGACTACCCGAAAGCCCCGGATCGGCGATCAACCCATCGCCAATGTCCAACACAGATGCAACTAATGCACAAGCAATGCATGCTATGAGCACACGCAGGGTAATACAGATGAGCATGCAACAGTATGTGATTGTATATCAAATAAGGTCTGGGCACGACACCCTGCCTGCCCGGAGTGGTGAACATGTAAGTAAGGTCTAAGAGCTGCTACAGTGCTACCACCACTGACTGTCATCAGTCCACCACAACACCTGCATCAGGAAGCATCCCCGCAAAGAAAAGCTCACATATATCACAGATAAAGCCATCGGCGCACGCCGGCATGCAAGGCTAAGGAAAGCTGTAGGGCTACCAGTCCGTTTATTCTAAACATCCCGGGAGTCATCACTCCCCCGGTTCACCACTGCCCCTAATATGGGGCTAGCATGCTTAAACATATGTATAAGGTATAAGGTTGTAAAGAAAACTGTACATGCAACGCCCCGCGAGCAAAAGAAAAAGAATTTCTCTCTCTGCCGTAAACGGATCGATCCCTCCCCCCAAGGGAAGATCGATCCTTCTAATGGCAGAGAACAATCTCTCCATATTGTGTCGAGTAGAATCGATCCTTCCTCCCAGGGCGATCGATCGTACTCGCGATAGGGAACATCCTCACTACCGTGCCAAGGAGGATCGATCCTTCCCCTCAAGGGATGATCGATCCTACTCGCGACGAGGGGGATACCATGCTACCCAAGGCACATCGATCGATCATCCTCACCCGAGTGCCTTGGGAAGCATGAGATAGATCTTGGTCGGGGTGGCCCAAACCGCCCGAGTGAGAGCGATTTCCCTGGAAGGAAGATCGATCTCTTGGCGGCTGGCGCCTGTGCGTCGTGGGTCACCTAAAAGATCGATCTTCATTTGGGTGGAGATCGATCTTGTTGGGGGTGACCAGGACGGGTGCTTCTAGCCTCGAGGAAGATCGATCTCCATGCTATAGGAGATCGATCTCCTTCAGTGCAGAGAGGGCTTTACTTGCTTTAAGTGTTGTTTTGCCCGCGGGGCTTCGCATGCAAGTGATTTTTACGGTTTTGCCCTCGGGACTTATCCTGTAATGAGTTATGCATGAATGCTTACCGCCTTGTGGTTTAACCGAGAGGGTGATGTCTCTCGGGGTGTGTAGAATAAATGGGCTGACGATATGCCCTTACCGCTTTGTGGTGAACCGGGGGAGTCATGACCCTCGGGAGTGTTTAGTATAAATGGGCCGAAGGTGTGCCCTTGTTGTGTTGGTTGTTTACAGCTTTATCATATCTATCCTGCCCTGTTTTCCTATGCATTAGGCATGCTAGGGTAGCTTGGGTGGTTGTTGACTCTGTTGCTTTGAGTACCGAGTGATGGTAGTCTTAACTTCGGTTGTTCTGCCAAGTGCGGAGATCCCACTTGGAGAAGGGGGTCCTACTGGTTGCGTCGTGTCCACCCTGCGTCAGGGAATGTCGGAGTTGCCCACCCCTGAGCAGTGGCGTTGTCGGAGATACGCACCTAGGACAGGAACCCTTTGGGTTATTGACGGGGTTTATGGGATCCTTGGCAAGCCTCGGTACTTGGCATAAGAGTGTGTCCGGTTGCTTTACCCTTGTTTGTGGGAGTTGTAGAGTAGGACCCTGCTGAGCTGTTGCTCATGCCTACCTGGACTGTGTTTGTTGCAGGTGCAGGTGGCCGCTCTGTCCCAGTGTTACCCCCTCGGTCGTCTCGAGGCAGCGCTCCGGATCCTGATCATGTCTGAGGGTCAGGATGGGTTCGTCTGTGCGTTCGCGGAGACCCCGGTGGGTGTTGTGGTTTCTTTTTGGTGACTGTGATGCCTTGTAGCTGTTGTACTAAACCCTGTTAACTTTTTATTGCAAGTTTCTAATAAATGTTAATAGTTGTTTAGTTAGCTTGCTTCCGCTCTTTCTCTGTGCCTTCCAGCTGTTTCCGCCAGCTGGGCTTTAGTCTCAACTGTTTCCGCCAGTTGAGGCTGTAGTTGTAGGTTTTCTCCCCCTCGCGTCCCCGGCCCGGTTGCGCTCTGCGGGTCGGGGCGCGACAGTTTCCTTCTCGATGTACCTCTTGTTCTGTCTTCTAGTGTAGCTGCTTTATTGTTTCGGAGCCCTACCTTTATCGAATCTCGGGACGATATTTTCTTTAAGGGTATTAGGATGTGAGGACCTATCCCTCTACTCCTGGGTCCACCGTCTAGGTCGGGCACGTGGCTCGTTGTAGACCACAAGGGCAATTTGGTAAATCGCACCTTGTCGGTTTGTTTCACACCCACATTGTGCACACACAGCCCCTTTTGTTTGATTTATGTGTTTGCTACAACCCTAGGTGGGCTTGGAATCGAAATAGCCAAGCTCGGGCGCACAGAAACCTGTTTTTAGGCCAGCTGGCGGCCCGTGTGCCATCGGTCGCTCCAAGGAGCGACCGATCGGACCTGTGTCAGTTGTCGCCACAGACGACATGTCCGGATAATAATGTGAACCGACTCAACCCGGCCCAGTCCGACCGATCGGTCCTAGGACCGATCGATCGGACTCGAGCCTGTAAGTACCCCGAGACCTCCTCTGTTTTTCCGGTTTTTCTCTTCTCCTTCTTCCCTTCCGTTCTCCCTCTTCCGGCCACCTTTTTGAGTGCTTGAGGGCTCATTGGATTCGTGGAAGCGTGAGGAAGATCTGTGGCTTGGTTTGAAGCTGGTTTGGTACTTGGGTAGCTGGGATTCAGCCGAGGTCTCCTTAACTCAGTAGGCTTCTTCCTACTTGAGTTTATTTTGGGTTTTCTCTTAATCTAGCCGGTAGATCTGGGTGTTCTTGGTGTTGTTGTGTGCATCCTAGTTAGCTTAATTTTTTTTTGAGATTCATGTGTTTTGATTGAGGTTTTATGATGATGATGCATAATGTTATATTTTTATCCCTTAATACTTAGTCTCATGTGCTTATTTAATTCTTAAATACACTCATTATTCTGATATTTTGATTTAGGATGCAATTGAAGTCCTTAAGTCGAAAAGAAGCTGAAAAGAGTGCATGGATCAACTTTAAAGATTAATCTGTACCTGCTCATGAATAACCAGATGATGTGCCATATATGGTTGGAAAGCTCTTGAAGTCTAGTTTCTGGATAATTTTACAGTTCGTGATTTGGAGCTTCATAGAGGAAGTTACATTGTTTTTCGTACAAGTGCGCAGTGCTGAATGAATAGTGACGGTCGACCGCCAGATCTCACAGTCGACCGTCGCGCTCAAAAATTCCCCCGAACGGCCGTCGCATCGACCGTCACATGCAAAAATTCCCACGGTCGACCGTGGCATCATCCGTGGCATCGACCGTCAGCCTCTATTAAAGAAAATACTTCATGGTCGATGCGAAGATCGACCGTCGCTCTTCCGAATTATTTTGTACAGTTGACGGTCGACCGTGAGATCCCACGGTCGACCGCCAGATTAGCAGGGAGCATATAATGAGCCGGATCTAACCCGAGTTTAGGCCTATAAATAGGATACTTAAGGTTATCAAAGGAGAGCTTTTTGGGGGAGAATTCCTAGACACTTTTGACTGCTCTTTCTACTCTTTTATATTTTTTCTAGGTTTTCTCTTGCTTTATGAAATCTTTTGGAGGATTGTTCCCAATGGCCCTGCGTGGCTAAATCTTGATCCTTGGTCGAGGAAACTGAAACCTCGGAATCAATGAAACTGTGAGATCTAATTTATTCTTATTGTTCAGTTTATACATGAGTATTGGATGTTCTTCTGATATTAAATCTTCATGATTATCTTGTCTAATTGCTAGGAGGCCTACTAGTTTATTATTCACGGTGATCTACTGCTAGGTTTGATATCAAATCCGGAATTGTTTGATCCCTCTAATCTGCGAAGCAACTAGGGTTTAATAATCTACTGCGTTTCAGAGATTGTTAGGTCTTAGGAAGAATATTTGACTAGATTAAATGCAACCGCTTGTGCTTGTGTTGTTTAGCTTCATCGATCTCCCTATTCTTAACGCTGCTACTAGATTAAATCTACTGCGCTTGTCTTAGGTTGTTTAGAAGTTAGAGTTAATTGGATCGCTTGTTTCTAATTAACTATGATTGAGGAGAGGTTCGAATTTCATTCGAACGGTGAATATTCATGGTATGAATTGATTGATACTTGCATCTATGATCAGTTGTTGGATTCCGATGGTGGATGTTGACTCAGACCAAGGTTTGTTCTCTTGATTTAATTCAATTCTTCGCTTTAGATTATTTCTTTACTGTTTTTCTCACGTTTTAAACCCCCCATCTTTATTCACTAAGCACAAAACTAGGCTAAACACTCTTCGTGGGATCGACTCGTACTCGCACTACTACATTTATCTTAAAGAGTATTGGTTTTATTTTTGAGTGCCTGCGACAGCACATCAAATTTTGGCGCCGTTGCCGGGGAGTGATTCTAGTTGATTTTTGTGCTTATAGTGATCTTTATTATAAAAAAAAACGAGTTTCACAAATTTTCTGGATTTGTTTTTCTCGGTTTACCGGAAACTTCTTGATTGTTTATGAGTACAACTCGATCTTTTAATCAATGTGATTTGCAGTACGATCCAGAGATAGAAAGAACTTTACACATGTTAAGGAGGGAAGCTCGGAAAAACTTTGAGGAGGACGATTTGGCTCTTGACCACTTATTTGTTAGCGATTCTGATTTAGAGGAGGAAGTCATGGCCGGAAATCGGACTTTGAAAGAACTTGCAGCCCCAGATTTGAATCAACAACCCTTATGCATTACATTCCCTACTTTGGATGTTGCTACTACTTTTGAATTGAAATATAGACTAATACATCTCTTACCCACTTTTCATGGACTTGCAGGTGAAGATCCTCACAAGCATTTAAAGGAGCTTCATGTTGTGTGCACAAGTATGAAACCCATGGGGGTGACTGAAGATCAAATCAAATTAAGAGCTTTCTCGTTTTCTTTGAAGGATTCGGCTAAGAATTGGCTTTATTATTTACCCTCTGGGAGTATTACCACATAGAATGAGATGAAGAGATTGTTTTTGGAGAAATATTTTCCAGCCTCAAGAGCGGCCAACATTAGAAAAGAGATTTGTGGTGTAAGGCATACATAACGGAGAGTCTCTACACGAGTATTGGGAACGTTTCAAGAAATTATGTGCAAGTTGTCCCCATCATCAAATTAGTGAGCAATTACTTATCCAATATTTTTATGAGGGCTTACTAACCAATGACAGGAGTATGATTGATGCCGCTAGTGGAGGAGCTTTGGTAGATAAAACTCCTGAAGCTGCGAGGAACTTGATTGCAAATATGGCGGCTAACTCTCAGCAATTTAATACTTGACTTGATTCTTATTCAAAAAATGTTAATGAGGTAAATATTTCATCTCTTGAACAACAGATTGCGAGTCTCACTTCTCTTGTTCGTCAATTGGCTGTAGGTAATATGCAAACAGCGAAAGTTTGCGGGATTTGTTCGGTGGCAGGGCATCCAATCGATATGTGCCCAACTCTTCAAGAGGAGTCCAGTGAACAAGTGAATGCAGCGGGGAGTTTCCCTGGACTACCGCAAAGGAAGTACGATCCCTATTCAAACATGTATAATCCGGAATGGAGGGATCACCCCAATCTCAACTATGGGAATCCACAAGTAAATCAGCCCACAAATCAATTCTGTCCAAGTGGCCAGCAATATCAACAATATAGACCGTCATATCCTCCGAGACCACAACCGAACCCAACTTCTAATTCTGATATGTCTTTAGAAGATATTGTTAAATCCCTAACTACTAATACTTTGCAATTTCAACAGGAGACAAAGGCCAGTATTCAAGGTTTGGAACATCAGGTGGGCCGGATGACGACTGCAATTAGCAAGCTAGAGGCGCAAAGTTCGGGAAAATTACCATCTCAAACGGTAATAAATCCAAGAGAGAATGCAAGTGCAATCATTTTGAGAAGTGGTAAAGAAGTTGAGACTCCAGTAAAGGAAATTCCTGCATCTTCTCTGCAAGGAAACGAGCAAGACATTGTCGCGGACAAAATCTTTCCCGATGACGACGACGTACCTAAACGTAAGTTTCCACCTCTTTCTGATTATAAACCTGTACCTCCTTTTCCTCAGGCTTTGATAGAATCAAGAAAATATGAGAAGAATTCAGATCTATATGAGACTTTTCGCCGATGCGAGGTAAATATTCCACTCTTAGATGCTATTAAACAAGTACCTCGTTATGCTAAATTCTTGAAAGAATTGTGCACAATTAAGAGGAAGCAAAAACTTAAAGGATATGAGAAGGTGAAAGTTGGTGAAAATATTTCTGCAATTCTTCAAAGAAACATTCCTACAAAGTGTAGGGATCCAGGTATGTTTACTATCCCATGTACAATTGGTAACACCAAATTTGAGAAAGCCATGTTAGATTTGGGAGCTTCTATCAATGTCATGCCATATTCTATATATGCTTCTTTAAAACTTGGACCTTTGAATGAAACTGGTGTTGTAATTCAATTGGCTGACTGATCTAACGCCTATCCTAAAGGTGTAGTTGAAGATATTCTTGTGCAAGTCATGATTTAGTTTTCCCTGCTGATTTTTATGTGCTTGATATGGAGAATGGTGATCAAACTACTCCTATTTTGTTGGAAAGACCTTTCTTGAAGACATCCAAGACTAAGATAGATGTCCATAGTGGCACACTTACCATAGAATTTGATGGTGAAACTGTTAAGTTTAATATATATGATGCCATGAAATATCCTGCTGATAATTGTTCAGTGTATTCAATTGATGTGATTGATTATTTATCACAGGAAGTTTTTGAACTTAGTGATAAAGATGAATTGGAAGTGGCTATTAGTAAATCTCTGGAGGAAGAAAATGAGGAGCTATCTTTGAGTACTAGTTTACAGGAAACTGTTGCAACACTGAATGATTTTTCGATAATTCAGCAATCAGGTAACGATTCTTATAGTCTATTACCTGTTTCTAATGAGAAATCATTACCTTCTGTATTGCAAGCATCTATTCCAGATCTGAAACCTCTTCCTAATCATCTTAAATACGCTTTTCTTGGAGATGAAGGAGTATTACCAGTGATTATTTCCAGTAACCTTAGTGCACCACATGAAGAAAAACTTGTGCAGGTTCTTAAGAAGCATAAGACAGCTATTGGTTGGACAATAGCAGACATCAAGGGAATTAGCCTGAGTACATGTATGCATCGTATCTTGCTTGTAGAGGGAGCGAAACCTTCCCGCCAACCACAAAGAAGGTTAAATCCGCCCATGATGGATGTTGTAAAGAAGGAGATCCTCAAACTTCTTGAAGTTGGAGTGATCTATCCTATTTCGGATAGCACTTGGGTTAGTCCAGTTCAAGTGGTTCCTAAAAAGACAGGAATAACCGTGGTGAGAAATCACAAAGATGAGTTAGTTCCCACCCATGTGCAAAACGAGTGGAGGGTTTGTATTGATTATAGAAAATTAAATGCTATAACCCGCAAGGACCACTTCCCTTTACCTTTTATTGATCAGATGCTTGAAAGATTAGCTGGTCATTCTTATTATTGTTGTCTTGATGGTTATTCAGGTTACTTTCAGATTGCAATTGTCCCTGAAGATCAGGAAAAGACGACGTTCACATGCCCATTTGGAACTTTTGCATACCGTCGCATGCCCTTTGGCCTGTGCAACGCCCCAGCTACTTTCCAAAGGTGTATGGTTAGTATATTCTCAGATTATATTGAACATATCATAGAGATTTTTATGGATGAATTCACAGTTTATGGAAACTCCTTTGAGAATTGTTTACATAACCTTACACTTGTTCTCCAAAGATGCATAGAAACTAGCCTTGTGTTAAATTCTGAGAAATGTCATTTCATGGATGAACAAGGTATAGTTTTGGGTCATGTTGTTTCATCTAAAGGAATTGAAGTTGATAAAGCTAAAGTTGATGTCATTCAATCTTTACCTTATCCCACTAGTGTGCGGGAAGTTCGTTCTTTTCTTGGACATGCAGGTTTTTACCGAAGATTCATCAAGGACTTCTCCAAAATAGCATTACCGCTATGCACGTTGTTACAAAAGGACAAGGTTTTTGAGTTCGATGATGCATGCAAAGAGGCATTTGATAAACTAAAAGAATTATTGACTTCAACCCCAGTTATTCAACCCCCAGACTGGAGCGTTCCTTTCGAGATAATGTGTGATGTGAGTGATTATGCAGTGGGCGCAGTTTTGGGTCAAAAGATTGGAAGAACTTCTCATGCAATTTACTATGCTTCCAAGACTTTGGATGATGCCCAGAGAAATTATTCTACAACTGAAAAAGAACTTTTAGCCGTTGTGTTTGCTTTAGAAAAATTTCGTTCTTATTTACTTGGTACTAAAGTCATTGTTTACTCTGATCATGCAGCCCTTCGTTATTTAATGACAAAGAAGGAGGCAAAGCCGAGATTAATACGATGGATACTTCTCTTGAGTGAATTTGATTTGGAGATAAAAGACAAAAGAGGAACAGAAAAATCAGGTTGCAGATCATCTGAGTCGATTAGTTCATGTGGAGGATGAACTTCGTCTGCAAGAAGCATTCCCTGATGAACAACTGTTCTCTGCAACTGCGACATTACCTTGGTATGCAAATATTGTGAATTATTTGGTTACTAATATCTTACCTTCTGATTTGTCTAAGGCTCAAAGAGATCAGATCAAAAGTGATGCCAAATACTATGTGTGGGATGACCCATATTTATGGAAGCATTGTGCAGATCAAGTAATAAGAAGGTGCGTTCCTGAAAATGAAATTATTTCTATACTCATTTTTTGTCATTCTTATGCTTGTGGAGGTCACTTTGGAGTTAAGAGAACGGCAAGAAAAGTGTTATAATGTGGTTTCTATTGGCCTTCTTTATTTCGAGATTCATACTCTCTTTGTAAATCATGCGAGAATTGTCAAAAAACAGGTAATATATCCCAAAGGAATGAGATGCCACAAACCCCCATATTATTTTGCAAAATTTTCGATGTTTGGGGCATCGATTTCATGGGTCCGTTACCTATATCTTTTGGTTATGTTTATATTCTACTTGGTGTTGATTATGTTTCAAAATGGGTAGAAGCTAAAGCTATCAGGACTGATGATTCCAAAGTTGTTGCATATTTTATCAAGTCTAACATATTATCTAGGTTTGGAATTCCAAGAGCTTTCATAAGTGATCGAGGCACGCACTTTTGCAATCGAATTGTGGAGGCGTTGCTAAGGAAGTACCATGTGACCCATAAGGTGTCAACCGCCTATCATCCGCAAACCAGTGGGCAAGCGGAAGTGTTAAATCGAGAGATCAAGTCCATTATTGAAAAAACGGTAAATCCAAATAGAAAAGATTGGAGTTTGCGTTTGGATGATGCTTTGTGGGCATATAGGACGGCATATAAGACACCCATCGGTATGTCACCTTATCGTTTGGTGTTTGGGAAACCATGTCACCTTCCAGTTGAGTTAGAACATAGGGCTTATTGGGCTATCAAGAGCTTTAACATGAAGATGGATGAGAGTGGAGAACACAGGAAGTTGCAACTACAAAAATTAGAGGAAATTCACAATGATGCCTATGAGAGCGCTAGGATTTACAAGGAAAAGACAAAAGCTTTTCATGACAAGATGATCTCTAGAAAGGAGTTTAAAGTTGGTCAAAATGTCCTCCTTTACCAATCACGCCTACGTTTGTTTCCAGGTAAGTTGTGTTCTCGTTGGATTGGACATTTTATTGTTACTAATGTTTTTTCTCATGGTGCAGTTGAAATTCAAAGTTTAGCCACTTCCAAAATGTTTACGGTGAATGGCCATCGAGTTAAACCTTTCTATGAAGGCGTTCCAACAAAAAAGTTGGAAAAATTGGACCTTGAGGAACCAACTTATACTGATTAAAGAAGCAAGCATGAAGTCGAGCCAATGACAATAAACAAAGGCGCTGCTTGGGAGGCAACCCAAGGGGAGTTCGTTTCTTTCTCTTTTTATTTTCACATTTCCATTTTAGTTATTTTTGCCTTTCTTTGCATTCCACCTTACATTGGGGACAATGTCAGTTTCAAGTGTCGGGGAGGAGATCTAGGTTGCATTTACCATGAGCGAGAACTAGTTAAGCTTGACATATTCATAACATGATTGAATGAGTAATTTTGCGACTTAGAATTAATTAGTTGAGTTATTTTCCTTGAGATGGCAGCGACTAAATGAGTAGACAAGAGCTGGTGAGATTTTGAGCTTGTAGACTGACACATTCATATCAGTCTCACTAATTTCTTTCATGAGAGATATTCTTCCATGGATTTGTTTTTCTAGAACTTGCTTTGATTCTCTTTAAGGTCACATTGACACATGTATACATGAACATGATTAAGGCCATTTTTGTTTTAACCTACATAAGCCAAATAGCCTACCTTGCAATTAATTTTTCTTTTTGCTAAACCCCTTTGAGCTTTATTGACTTCATTGTTAACCTACGTTACAAGCTTTAAACCTGAAAAACAATGCTGTTACCCAAGCCATAAAACTAGTGGAGCATTGATCATCATTATGACATATATGGGTGCAAAAGTTCAAGTGTGGGGGTGTTTGAATTTGTGGTATGGCTATGATTGGTGAAGTAGAGTTTATTTTCATCCTCAATTTGTGAGTATGTTGTTACTGAAAAAAAAAAAGAAAAAAAAAGAAAAAAAAAGAAAAGAAGAAAAGAAAGTGAAGGAGGAAATTGTTTCTCATGTTACAAAATGTGTTTATGAATCCTCCTAATACTCCAAGAAAGGGGTATGTCTATGTATGATCTTTACAAAGGTGGAAGTTTTTGCAAAAGATTGTTCACTATTTCAGTTAAAAAGTATTCTTTTGAACAATCTCTTTGCCAAGGTCGTAATGTTATACGGTTTGAGTATGTTGAAGCCAAATTGAAGAAGTTGCTGAATGGAGTGATTGGTTGTACATGTATTGTTGATGCATTTTTTGCTCCATTAGTTCCATTGGCTTTTGAGCTACATTCCCAAATCTTTCCCACCTTAATCCTGGACCCCATTACAACCTTTTAAAGTCCTTATGATTCGTGTTATGCATGTGATTCTAGTGGTGGAGAATGAGAAGATATGCAAGCTTATGGTAGATCATTTTCATTGGAATGAATTTGAGTGAAATACATACCCTTCAAACACATGAGAGTTGAGTGTTAATTTCCGTGAGGGTCTACCTATTTAGTATGCTTCATCTTCAAGTGGAAATGCTTACTGATTGATTTTTTTTTAAGTTGTCTAAAAATGTTTGTTCATGATGTGTTATGAGTTGTGAAGAGCTTGATTGTTTTTTTTGTTGATGGCATTGTAACCTTGATATCTTGAGTAGAGTGAATTTTAGTTTTGCCTGAGGACGAGCAAAAGCTAAGTGTGGGGGAATTTGATGATGATGCATAATGTTATATTTTTATCCCTTAATACTTAGTCTCCTGTGCGTATTTAGTTCCTAAATACATTTATTATTCTGATATTTTGATTTAGAATGCAATTGAAGTCCTTAAGTCGAAAAGAAGCTGAAAAGAGTGCATGGATCAACTTTAAAGATTAATCTGTACCTGCTCATGAAGAATCAGATAATGTACCATATATGGTTGGAAAGCTATTGAAGTCTAGTTTCTGGAGAATTTTACGGTTCGTGATTTGGAGCTTCATAGAGGAAGTTACATTGTTTTTCGTACAAGTGCGCAGTGCTGAATGAATAGTGACAGTCGATCGCCTGTGCACTTCGCATGGCAGCCCGACTGCCTCTTGACCAGCCTGATAAGTCACTAATTATTCATAATTAAATCCCTTAAATTACCTTTGTTAGGCCTAGAGTAGGTGTATTTGATATCATATTGGTTGATTTCAGGTTTAAGTAGGATTTGAAAAAAAATACAAGAAATTCGGCCAAAAATCATTAAATTCTGCAAAAAGACTACTTCATCGACTGTTTGAAAATAAATCAGTAGAACTTCTACTGAACTCCACATTTTTTGAAATTTTGGTAGATGAAAGAAGACTTCAAGAGCTACAACTTTCATTTTGAAGACTTTGTGAGATTCTCTATATATTGGCGCCAATTTTGAAGCAAAGTCAGAAGTATGTAAGCTGAAATTTGAGAAAGGTTGAAATTAATTGATGACGTGGCAGACCCAGTCTGACTAGCGCGATGGATCGGATTTGAGTCCGATCGGTCGCTCGGATGACGTCATCAGTACGGAATTGAGGAAAATTAGAGTTTAAGTTTAATTATAACTCCTAATTCTGAGATTTAGGGTTTCTGATACATAAAAGGGTTATTCCAGCCAAAAAAACATCATCTTTTGGAGCACTTTTGGAGGAGAAGGCTAGGGTTTTGAAGATGGAAATCTTTCCGCGGGGATCGACGGCTTCCTTCCCGACACCTTTGGATCTTATTCAGAAGATGAGTAACTGATTCTTAACTTAAGGATCTCATGAAACCCTAGTGTAGCTTTTGATTTTCTTTGGTTTGATTCTTGTAAACTTCTTCTCGATATGATCTCATAAATATGGTTTTAATGAATAGAGATTTGAGGGAACAGAGTTTGTTTGAAGTATTTTCAGTCGTATAAGCTTTCTATGATTGTTTATACAGATGTATGAGATGGTTTGCATGTGGTTTTTGTTTACCTTTAAGATACGCTATGCTAAGCGAAGATAGATTGTGCCAAGGTCATTAGCAGTAGTAAAATTTAAGGTAATAGTAGGACCAAAGACAATCTATGTCAAGCAAAGATAGTTTATGCCGTTGGGAATTTAAAACCTTATTTTAGATATTCATGTGAGCTTGTAGCCATATGATCCATAATGTTGAGAGAAATGAGCAAGAGGATAACTAGAGGAGATTGAAGGTGAAACTAGGGTGGATTGAGTAATCCCTAAGTAATTCATAACTTGGTTCAAATCCCGATTACTTTACTTGCTTTCTTAGGTAATTATTAGATAATTTTACATTCAATTCTGATTACTCCGCGTAGGATTTGAGTTTTGAGTATTGATTTCAATTTCCATCATTTCCCCTGTGGATCGACTCCGGATTTCACCACTAGTCTACGTAGTAGTATTAGTGATTGAATAAGGATATAAATTTAAGATTTGATTGAGGTTAACAACATTTTAACGATGACGTTTACGAGCGATCAATTTTTGGCGCCATTGCCAGGGAAATTCGATGGTTAACTAATTGATTTTCTCTTAACTCATTTTCTTTGCTTAATTAGGTTTTTATCTTTCTTATTTTTCCCTTTCTTTATTTTACACTTTTTAGGAATTTTTTGAGAATTTTCTGAAATTTTTACAGCATTGGAACGGATTTTTCTTGAAGAAAAACACAACTCGCAAGACACCTAGAGCGATCGGTCAGACTTGAATCCGATCGATCGGGCTGCGCCATTTGCTTTGAAGTGGACTTCGAGTGAAGAAGCTTGCTGCCTGGAGCGACCAATCGGACTAGAAACCGACCGATCGGAACAGCGCAGTCAGCTAAGCTTTTTTGCTTCAAACCTTTTCGTTTCAATTGTTGTTTGCCGGGTTTTGTCCTCTCCTCCTAATCTTCTATTTTCTTTTTTACTTTTTGTGTGTGATCTTGCATGCAAGGTAGACGATCCTTAAATACCCCGCTGGAACCTTTGGATATAGAACTAGAGACTACACTCCAAAAAGCTAGGGCCTTAGGTCAACAATCTTTGAGTAATTATCAGGAGGCCTTGAGTAGCAAGCAATCTATTCACGAGACCTTTGTCACCATGGTTGAAAACGAGGAACATGTCATCAACCCTAATGCTAATATGGGAAGGGAGGGTAATAATAATAGCGATGTCATCAATCTATTCGCGTTCCGTTGAGAAATCACTTCTTGCCCACTGCCTACACTTACACTCCTTCCATTGATCCTCCTGCAATCACAGCCTCCCACTATGAGATTAGACCCCAAACGATTCAAATGTTACTTTCATGGTTTAAGTAATGAGGACCCATATGAGCACATTCACAATTTTATCGATACCATCGCTACACTGTAAATGGAAAACTTTAATGATGATGCATTTAAGTTAAAACTTCTCCCCTTCTCTTTGAAAGATAAAGCTAAACACTAGCTTCAATGTTTACCTCCACGCTCAATCACAACTTGGGATCAACTTCAAGAGGAATTTTTAAGGAAATTCTTCCCCATAATTAAAACTGAGAAATTTCGGACCGAAATCCTTACCTTTGTTCAATATGAAGATGAGTCTTTTCATGATGCATGGGATAGATTTAAAGACCTTTTAAGAAAATGTCCCCATCATGATATTGATAAGTGGGAATTAACTCATAAGTTTTATAGAGGCCTTAATGAAAGATCTAAAACTAGAGTTGAAGCTTGTTGTGGGGGTATTCCTTTAGATAAAGATGATGATGAGCTTTGGAACCTTTATGAACAAATTTCAATCGATTCTCAGCAACAATATACAAATCCTATGAGTCGGCCTACACCTAAAGGAACCTATGAACTTTCTGGATTAGAAGCCATTACTGCCCAAATAGCCCTCCTTAATAAAAGGTTTGATAAATTGGAAGTGAGTCAATCACCTGCACCTCCACCATATCAAGATAAACCTCAAACATGTGCACTGTGCTCTAGTCTTGAACATCACATTACTGATTGTCCACTGGCTCCATTGTTTCCTGAATTCGTTCAGGAGCAAGCAAACACGGCGTATTGTTTTGCTAAACCTGAAAATAATCCATATTCAAATACGTATAATCCAGGTTGGCGAAACCATCCCAATTTTAGCTGGAGACCACCCCAACAGTCGAGTACCTTCCAAGGACAGAGTAGTTCTTTCAGTGCTCCTATAAATCGGTACCCATCTAGACCTTCTGCAAATCCCAACCCAGGATACTCTGCTCCATATCAACAAACTACACGTCAACCACTTCCACAATCATCCTCTGACCCAGCTTTGAACACCATCATCAGTGCACTTATAAGCATGAAAACTGAGCTTAAGAATGAAATGACTCTGATAAGGAACGATGTTAATTCCCATTCACAAGCCATATCCAAAATAGAAACACAACTAGGACAACTGGCTAACACTATGTCAAAGAGAAAAGAGGGTCACTTACCGAGTCAACCTATGACCAATCCTAGGGCCTTGCACCATATTGATAACCAGAATTTTGAAAGTGCACAAGCTGTAGTAACCTTAAGGAACGGTAAGCAAGTTGAACCTGACCCACACACATACACACCTAAAGTGCATTTTCCTGAAGCTCTTAAGGATCCCTCCTCCATATACCCTAAGAAGAAAGCTGTGGAAGAAATCTTAGAGACCTTTAAACAAGTTAACAACAACATACCCTTATTAGATGCCATCCGACAGATTCCTTCTTATGCCAAATTTCTTAAGGATCTGTGTACACACAAACATCAATCAAAAGCTAAGGTATCCAAAAAGATATTCCTCACTGAGCAAGTCAGTTCGATTCTTAGACATGACACACCGCCAAAACTCAAAGACCCTGGTACCCCACAATACCTTGCTGCATAGGAGACTATCATATTGATGGTGCTCTCCTAGATTTAGGTGCCAGTGTGAATCTTTTACCATACTCACTTTATAAACAATTCGGTATGGGGGAGCTTAAACCTACACATGTGACTCTGCAATTAGCTGATAGATTTATCAAGACACCAAGAGGTGTCTTGGAGGACATAATAGTTAAAGTGGATAATTTCTTCTTTCCTGTTGACTTTATTGTCTTGGAAATGAAGCATGCTATTCACTGCAAAAAATCTATGCCAATCATCTTAGGTCGACCCTTTTTAGCCACGGCGAATGCATGCATTAATTCTAGAACTGGTGTAATGGATGTATTTTTTGGAAACATGCGTATGCGTTTGAATATTTTTAAAACTGCAAATATGCCTGAACCAGATGATGACTGCTATGCTATTGATATGTTGACTGATTGTGTTGATACATCTTCACATGCTATGATTGCTGATAATATAGATGACATGCTGAATGAATATTATGATATTGAGAATGGTATTGCACAATCAATTGATGACATTGGAACACACATGCTACCTAGACCGATCCATCACTCCTCTGAGCGATCGATCGCACCAGTTCCGACCGATTCGACTCTGGTCTGACCGATCGGTCTGGTTGTAGAAGGCTGTAATGAGGCTATGCCTTGGGTGGTTGAGTCGCTTCCACCTCTCTCTTCCAGCCCTGCACCTACTTCACTAGACGCACCACCTGAACTTGAACTTAAACCACTTCCAACAACACTAAAATACATTTTCCTAGGATCAAACTCTACTCTTCCCGTTATCATCTCTTCAGCATTATCTTCCTATCAGGAGAGTCAACTTGTTACGATTTTAAAAGATCATAGGAAAGCCATAGGTTGGACAGTTGCTGATTTAAAAGGTATCGACCCATCAATTTGCATGCATAGAATCCATTTAGAAGATGAGTCTAAAACCGTTAGAGAGATGCAATGTCGCCTTAATCCTAACATGAAAGAGGTAGTTAAGAAAGAAGTGGTGAAACTTTTAGATGCGGGTATCATATACCCAATTTCTGACAGTAAGTGGGTTAGCCCTACCCAAGTAGTTCCCAAGAAATCAGGACTCACAATTGTGGAGAATGAGAAAGGAGAGCAGGTCCCGACTTGCCAAACTGCGGGATTGCGAGTTTGAATTGATTATAGAAAACTTAACGCCCTCACTAGGAAAGATCACTTCCCTTTATCATTCATTGATAAGATCCTTGAACGTCTTTCCGGTCAAAGCTTTTATTGTTTTCTCCATGGCTATTCAGGATACAATCAAGTTGTTGTTGATCCTAAAGATCAAGAGAAGACAACTGTCACTTGCCCTTTTGGTACCTTTGCGTACCGAAGGATGTCGTTTGGCCTATGTAATGCACCTGAGACTTTTCAAAGGTGTATAATGGCCATCTTCTCTGATATGCTTGATAAATTCTTAGAGGTCTTTATGGATGATTTTTCTGTGTTCGGCCCTTCATTTGAGACTTGCCTTGCCAATCTGACAAAAGTCCTTGATCGATGCATTGAAACAATTTAGTTTTAAGTTGGGAAAAGAGTCATTTTATGGTTCAAGAGGGAATAGTGCTTGGACACATTGTATCTAAAAGAGGCATTGAAGTTGATAAAGCCAAAGTAGATTTAATTGAAAATTTACCCCCACCTTCTTCTGTGCGTCAAATTCGGACCTTTTTAGGTCATGCAGGATTCTATCATCGATTTATCAAAGATTTTTCAAAAATTTCAAAACCTTTGTGTGAGCTTCTTGCCAAGGATGCTCCTTTTGTCTTTGATGATGCTTGTTTAATTGCTTTCAACACCATCCGTGACCTTTTAGCTTCTGCTCCCATAGTTCATGCACCTGATTACTCCTTACCTTTCGAACTCATGTGCGACGCTTCTGATTCTGCGATAGGAGCTGTTCTTGAACAGCAGATGAATAAAAGTCCTCATGTGATTTACTATGCTAGTAAGACTCTGTCTGAATCACAATTGAATTACACTACAACGGAAAAGGAATTATTAGCTATAATTTTCGCATTAGAGAAGTTCAGACCCTATCTCTTAGGTTCCAAAATCCTAATTTATACTGATCACGCCGCTTTGCGGTACCTTTTAGCTAAAAAGGATGCGAAACCTAGATTGATTAGATGGATCTTGCTTTTGCAAGAGTTTGACATAGAGATAAGGGATAAGAAGGGTTCTGAGAATGTTGTTGCTGATCACCTTTCACGCCTTCCTTTGGAACACATCACTGATAGGATCCATGTTAGTGCTTCTTTTCCAGACGAGAATCTTTTTTAGATAACTCGCATCTCGTAGCCCTGGTACGCACATATCGTCAATTATCTTGTTTCGGGAAAAATCCCGGACTCTTGGTCTAAAGACAAGAAAGATAGATTCTTCTCTCAGATTCGATATTATATTTGGGAAGACCCTGAGCTTTTTAAATATTGTTTCGATCAGATTTTTCGACGATGTGTTCCAGAATCTGAAATCCATGATATTTTAACATTCTGTCACACGCTTGCGTGTGGTGGTCACTTCTCTGCAAGGAAAACTGCTACAAAAGTCTTGCAATGCGGCTTTTGTTGGCCTTCTATATTCAAAGATTCCTATGTCTTCTGTAAATCCTGTCTTCGATGCCAGCAAACTGGAAACCTATCACGCCGTGATCAAATGCCACAAACTCCGATTTTAGTTGCCGAAATTTTTGATGTCTGGGGTATTGACTTCATGGGTCCCTTTCGAACTTCTTTTGGCTTTCAATACATTTTAGTTGCTATTGACTATGTTTCAAAATGGGTTGAAGCCTGTGAGGACCCGTCCCTCTACTCCTGTGGCTCGTTGTGGACTGCAAGGGCAATTTGATAAATTGCGCCTTGTCGGCTTGTTTCACACCCGCGTGTGCACACACTGACCATGTTTGTGGTAATGTTTGGCTAGAATGGTTAGTGGGACCCGGGATCGAAAGATCCGGGCTTGGGTTTAAGTTTTAACCCAAGTCCCGCTTCCTGCGAAAGAGGGATCGATCCTTCCTTGCTAGAAGGATCGATCGCTCAATGACAGGAACGTGGATCGTTGAGAAGGATCGATCCGTCTCGTGGGACGGATCGATCAGACTCGGAGAAGGATCAATCGGTCTCTTGGTTGGATCGATCGTTCCCTTGGCTGGATCGATCGGTCTCCTTGGCTGGATCGATCACTCTCTTGGCTGGATCGATTGGTCTCCTTGGACGGATCGATCCTGCTTAGTCGGTTTGTTTGCCTATAAAACAAACAGAACCTTCTTCCTTGAATCTCTTTGAAAATCCGAGTTCTTGGCTGAGATTTTCTCTGGATTTCGAAGAGGTTGCGGACGATCCAAGGCCTAGCAGCTGGGATTGAAGCTGCTCTTGCTCCGGTAGGGATTCCTACCTACGTTCTTCGTGTTTTTGAAAGTTTTTCCCGGCTGTCGATGTTCTTATGCTTAGAACTTATTGTATACATGTTAGATTGTAGTATTTCCGCTAGTTTTGGATTCGTGATGCTTTGTACTACTAGATCCCAGGTTTTGGTGGGATTTGGTGGAGTTTTCCGACGGTATTTCTCGCCGTCGGCTTACCGGAGAACCCAACCGATCGATCCGTCTGTGAGATGGATCGATCCCTCCTTGTTGGTCACGCTGATCCGAGCAGGATCGATCGGCCCCGAGTGAGGGCGATCGATACTGATGCATTGGATAGCATGGGGCGTTCCCTATCACGAGTCGGATCGATCATCCTGGGAGGACGGATCGAACGGACTCGGCGCGATGTAGAGTTTTCGTTCTCTGTCATTAGAGGGATCGATCCTCCCTTAGGGGAGGGATCAATCCTCCCTTGGGGGAGGGATCGATCCGACTATGGCAGAGAGAGGAAAATTTACCTTATTTTGCCCGCGGGGCTTTGTATGACGGTTTTCTTTAATGTCTTAATACCTTGTACATATGTTTAAGCATGTTAGCCCTATAATAGGGCAGTGGTGAACCGGGGGAGTGATGACTCCTGGGATGTTTAGAATAAGCGGGTGGGTAGCCCTACAGCTTTCCTTAGCCTTGCATGCCGGCGTGCGCCGAGGGCTTTATCTGTGTTATCTGTGAGCTGTTGTTTGCGGGGCTGCTTCCCGGTGCAGGTGTTTTGGTGGACTGTTGACAGTTGGTGGGGTACCACTGTAGCAGTCCCTATACCTTATTTTCATATTCACCACCCCGGGCCGGCAGGGTGTCGTGCCCAGACCTTGTTTGATATATCATCACATATTGTTGCATATTTATCTGTATTATCCTGCGCATGTCCTTAACATGCATTGTGTTGCGCATTAGTTGCATCTGTGTAGGGCGTTGCCAATCCGGGGCTTTCGGGTAGTCCGGATCTAGCTCTAGGACCGTTGCGGGTAGCTTGGTCCAGGACTCGAATTATAGTATTCAGTCGTTTTCGATGATAGGGTTAGTTTGACCTGAATACATGTTGTTCGATGTTTAGAGGTCGTGTCGACTTCAAGTTGTATCCGAAGTGTAGGCGGAGTCCGGTGCTCCTAAACTCTTGGGAGGAGGAGTGCCTGCCCAGCGGTGTCCTGTCCCGCCAAACAGTGTTCTGTGTACTGTTGCGAGTATGTAGTGTTTTGGGCCTGCGTTCACGGACTTCCGGTAGGGTTATGGGACCCTTGTATACACCTAGGGTAAACTTGGAGGCGACACTGTTGTGTTCCCTCCCTTGTGAGTGTCGTAGTGTAGTGTCCCTGTTGAGCTTAGTGCTCACTCTTACCCGGGCTGCGTTTAGCAGGTGCTGGCGCTAGCTCTTCTTCGGTTGCCCCTACCGGGCCGGTGTTTGGTGATGTGGCGGCGTCTGGCGGTGCTTGAGAGGTGGCGATCTTCCAGTTTTACCCCTTTTGTTTTAGACAGTCTACTACGGGAGTGATAAATGTATAATTTCCCTGTTTTGAGGTTTTGTAATATATGTCAGTTTCAGTCTTTGGGTTGTAATATTTGTATAATACAGGATGGTTATGTTTTGCTAGGGTAACCACTACGATTAGAGGGAAACCTCGCCAAAATTTCCGCAGTAGGTTAGGTTCCGGTTCGCGTCGCCCGGCCCGGTTGGGCCTACGCGGGTCGGGGCGCGACAAAGCCATAGCAACCAAATCGAATGATCATAAGGTTGTGATTCAATTCCTTCAACGTAACATTTTTTCTCGATTTGATTTTCCTCGTGCGATCATAAGTGATGGCGGCTCTCATTTCTTAAATCAATACTTTAAATCCCTTCTTCACAAGTACTCTATCACTCATAAGGTAGCCACCCCATATCATCCGCAAACTAGTGGCCAGGTAGAACTTTCTAATAGGGAAATTAAGCGTATTCTTGAAAAGACTGTCTGTCTAGACCGAAAGGATTGGGCAAACAAGCTTGATGATGCACTCTGGGCATATAGAACGGCTTATAAAACATCGATTGGTATGTTACCGTATCGATTAGTGTTTGGTAAAGCTTGCGATCTGCCTGTGGAATGGGAACATCGTGCTTTGTGAGCTATCAAAAAATTAAACTTTGATTCAAACGAGATAACCGCACACAGAAAATTGAGCATAGTTGAACTCGAGGAAATTGGCAATGATGCTTATATAAACTCCAAAATTTACAAAGATAGGACAAATGCTTTTCATGATAAGCATATTTCAAGAAAAACCCTTGTCGTCGGACAAAACGTTTGGTTGTTTAATGCAAAATTGCGTCTTTTCCCAGGTAAATTACGCTCAAGGTGGACTGGACCCTATATTATCACGCAAGTATTCTCACATGGTGTCGTAGAAATTCAGGACCCAAGCACAAATGAGATCACTAAAGTTAATGGGCATAGATTGAAACCTTATGTAGAGGACATTCAACATGGGGACATTATTGAGTCCGTTATTTTGACGGATCCAGGCGATAACTGAGTTTTTAGGGACGTCTAGCGAAAGTTGTAAAATTATGCGCTTTCTGGGAGGCAACCCAGTTTTCAGAACTTTTCCTTAGCTTTCTTAATTTTTAGGAATTTTCCATGATTTTCTTCCATTTTTTCGGCTTTTGCCCGAATTTCCTTTATTTTTTCTTGATTTTCCTCTCTCCTCCCGTTCTCTCTTTCTCCCGCCGCTCGTCGTCCCGGCTCGTCGGCTCGTCCCCGAGCCGACGACCACCGCCGCCCATCGCAGCATCTCCGGCCATCCCCAACCCCTGAAGATACTACCGAGACCTCCGCCAACCTTCCACCTTTTCATCCCCGTCTTCCTCTTCCCTCGACACCCTCTCCTCCGAGGCCGGCGAGGCCCTCGTCCATCATCTTCACCATCACCCACGGCTGTTCACCGCCCTAAATTACCTCCAGAAGCTTCCTCCGACCACCACGAAGCTTCCTCCACCATCACAACCATACATTGCTGGCTAGATCATCGGCTTCGCCTCCGGCAGTCTCAAACTCTTCGACCACCTTCAAGCCGTCGACCGGAAGCCCAATTCTTCAATCATCCACCATTGGACAGTTCCCCACACATCCACGAACCTTCCTCGACCATTACTTCCCTCAAATCGAGCCTAGATCACCGGAATCCATCTCCGGCGATCTACACCCCGCCGCGGCCATCTCCAATCCACCACCGGGAGCCACTAATCCATCGATCAGACACCGTAGATAGACTCCTTGAGCTTCCACGATTCCATCCCTACCGTCCACATCCTTCGGTGACGATGTTTCACCGTCGATCCATCACCGGCGAGCTCTCAGCCGTCCAACTGTTACAGGACACGATCTAGATGCTACATAGGTTCGATTTCGAATCGGATGGTCTCGATCTTTACTCTAGATGAAATTTTGGATGATGAATATTTTTGTTGTGCGGTGCATGGATGCTTCAATGTATTCTATGATTTTATGTTTATATTTCAATTTTATTTGGATGAATGATTGTACAGGTTAATATATCATGCAAATACAAAGGAGACTCTGTAGAAATTTTCTATGATTCTAATACCTTTCATTTGTTATATTTGATCTTTTTGGAAAGATATATATTTCTGTGACAGGTTATGGTGGGGAAGGAAATATTTATTTAATGATGGCGATGATTAACCTTAAATTGGAAGAGAGAGAGAAATCTAGTTTTGGGGCGTTCATTATGGTTATCTCTACCCTTTACTTCTTAATTTATTTTATGACTTAGTGTAATTGGATAAAATTACATTTAAATTGGGGGTAGCATTCATAAATTTCATGCTCATTCATAAATTTCATACTCATATTTTTTTTCTGGTAACCAAATATTATACATCCCTTGAATTATGTCAAAAGAATGAAATTATGATATGATTTGACAAATGTGCATGTTTTATAAATTTATCTTATGAATTATTATGAGACTTGTATGTCATATAAGAAATAGTAAATTTTTGTTATGCATGATATTATTTCTATACTTTAACACTTTTACCATGATCTAAGGATAGCTTGACATATCCTAATGCACATGTTCACTTCCACATGTTAATGTAGATTCTAAGCATGATACTGGGATAGATTTATAATTTTATGTCATGACATAGAAAATATATGAACACATGCAATTATCTGAGTATGCAAAAAAAAAGAAAAAAAATGGATTTTCAACTTAGTAACCGGGCAGTTTGCCTAACCAGCGTGGTGTTCGCGTAAAACGGTTGAATTTCCTAAAAAAAAAGAAGGTGGAAAAAAATGGATTTTCAACTTAGTAACCGGGCAGTGTGCCTAACCAGCGTGGTGTTCGCGTAAAACAGTTGAAATTCCTGCAGAAAAAAAGAAAAGAAAAAGGAATAAAAGCAGAAATTGCTATGTGATAAGTGGAAAATATGTGTTGAATATGATTGTAATCTTAAATAGTTGAAGTGTTTAGATATAATTGATACTCTGAAGCATGTGGAACTCTATTCACACACAGGAGTGTTAAAGTTATTTTTAATTATGCTTAAATATGTTGAAGTGTTGGAAATATGTTATGACATGTTTTGACTTACTATATTTTTATATGACTATGAGTTGAAGGGTATATTCATGGATATTATTTCTATTTCATGCATTAGAGTTTATGAGTATTATGATTGATTTCGAATGATATATTCAAGGGAATGTATAGATGTTTGTGGGTGTCATCCCTCAGGAGACTATAACTCCTCCACTGGGGTAACCCAGGGGTTTAAAGGCTTGTTGCATATGCTAAGTGCAATCATGAGACCTACGAAAGTAGCTAGTTAGTTTTATTGCTTTCTTTTTATATTTTCTTTACTCGAGGACTAACAAAGTGTAAGTTGGGGGTGTGATAAGTCACTAATTATTCCTAATTAAAACCCTTAAATTACCTTTCTTAGGTCTAGAGTAGGTATATTTGATATCATATTGCTTGATTTCAGGTTTAAGTAGGATTTGAGAAGAAATACAAGAAATTCGGCCAAAAATCATTAAATTCTACAAAAAGACTGCTTCGTCGACTGCTTGAAAATAAATCACTAGAAATTCTACATAACTCCAAATTTTCTGAAATTCTGGGAGATGAAAGAAGACTTCAAGAGCTAAAACTTTCATGTTGAAGACGTTGTGAGATTCTCTATAGATTGGCGCCAGTTTTGAAGCAAAGTCAGAAGTATGAAAGCTGAAATTTGAGAAAGGCTGAAATTAATTGATGACGTGGCAGACCCAGTCCGACTGGAGCGATGGATCGGATTTGAGTCCGATCGGTCGCTCGGATGACATCATCAGTACGGAATTGAGGAAAATTAGAGTTTAAGTTTTATTATAACTCCTAAGTTCGGGGTTTAGGGTTTCTGATACATAAAAGGGTTATTCTAGCCAAAAAAACATCATCTTTTGGAACACTTTTGGAGGAGAAGGCTAGGGTTTTGAAGATGGAGATCTTTCCGCGGGGATCGATGGCTTCCTTCCCGACACCTTTGGATCTTATTGAAAAAATGAGTAACTAATTCTTAACTTAGGGATCTCATGAAACCTTAGTGTAGCTTTTGATTTTCTTTGGTTTGATTCTTGTAAACTTCTTCTCGACATGATCTCATAAATATGGTTTTAATGAATAGAGATTTGAGGGAACAGAGTTCCTTTGAAGTATTTTCAGTCGTATAAGCTTTCTGTTATTGTTTATACAGATTTATGAGATGGTTTGCATGTGGTTTTTGTTTACCTTTGAGATACGCTATACTAAGCGAAGATAGATTGTGCCAAGGTCATTAGGAGTAGTATAATTTAAGGTAATAGTAGGACCAAAGACAGTTTATGCCAAGCAAAGATAGTTTATTCCGTTGGGAATTTAAAACCTTATTTTAGGGATTCATGTGAGCATGTAGCCATACGATCCATAATGTTGAGAGAAGTGAGCAAGAGGATAACTAGAGGAGATTGAAGGTGAACCTAGGGTGGATTTAGTAATCCCTAAGTAATTCATAACTTGGTTCAAATCTCGATCACTTTACTTGCTTTCTTAGCTAATTATTAGATAATTTTACATTCAATTCTGATTACTCTGCGTAGGATTTGAGTTTTGAGTATTGATTTCAGTTTCCATCATTTTCCCTGTGGATCGACTCCGGATTTCACCACTAGTCTACGTAGTAGTATTAGTGATTGAATAAGGATATAAATTTAAGATTTGATTGAGGTTAGCAATGTTTTAACGACGACATTTGCGAGCGATCACAACCTTCCTTTTTGCCTTTCACACACACAAGACTCACATGAATTTGGGTAAGGGATGAGATCCCAACTCTTTTATTGACTAATGATTACAAAAACACTCTCCTCTCGCCCCCAACCCTTTGGAGTACAATCACTATCAATACAAGAAGCTCTCAACCCTAAACCCTAGAAGAACCACCCAATTCTTCGACCTCACGATCTCTCAATCCTTCCCGGATCTTCAATCCGTGAGTTTGCCCATAACCCAGATGCCCCCACATCTAGCTGGCCTACTCCTTATATAGAGGAGAGTCCATGACTTGCTCCAACACGTCAAGTTTTCTAGTCTAACCCCAAGTCCTAGGCTCCATGCTTATCCAAACATGCAATCAGCCAACTACAAAGCTTCCTAGCCTATTTGGACTCTTACATGAGTTAGGACTTGCTAAGGATGGTTGTTTGCCAAAATCCGTCGCACTTTGGCTCGAAATAGGACTTCTTCCTATTTCCGCGAGCCAAGTACAACTTCTCCCGTACCATATTCCATATTTGCATGTCATCCCATGTTGAAGACCTAGGCCAAGTGGAATTAGGACACCTGCATGCTCAGTTTGGCCTCCATGGTCTGGCTTCCGCCGGGCAAGTCGAGTCCTAGTCCTGCTAGAATTCTTGCACAACTAGGACTAGCCCCATGCCAAAACCTTCATTTGCCGCGTCAAGTCCTTCTAAGATCCTAATCCAAGTGGAATTAGGACTTTTGCATGGCTGGTTTGCTCCAGTTGGCCAACCGCGTCGCGTGTGGGCATTTTGAGTCCTAGTCCGACTAGGACTTCACCGCCTGCCACGTCGCCCCACGTGCCTTCTTGGGTTTCCTTGGCGCGCGTCACGCTCGCTGGCCTCGTCGCATGGCGTGTCGTACTTCATCTTGGCTCGGGCTGCCGTGCCATCTTCGAAATCTGTCGCATCCTGCCTCGCGCCAAACTCCTTTCGCACGTGCATATTGCTTGTGCGCCTCCCTGGTTGCCTCGTCGTGCGTCTCGCTCGATAGGATCCCTTCATGGCTCGCTAAGTTCTGCTTTGGCTCAAACCGCCATGCCATTTTCAACTTTCCTCGTACCATGGTCGTGTCATGGGTTCCAGTCCCTAACAGCGGCTTCCTCTTCCAGTGGGAAGTCATCGACTACTCCAGCGGCTACGTCATCCATGTCTCCCCACGACTCTTCCCCGACATATTTCTGGTGAGATCTGATGGTCCTCCGCCTCTGTGATGCTATATCCGGAGGTGAGGTGTAAAGAGTAGGAAAGAGAAAAGAGAAAAATGAAAAAGAGAAAAGTGAAGTTCAGAGCTAAGAGAAAAGTGAAAAATGAAAAAAAGAAAAGTGAAGTTGGGAGCTTGTTGTCGGGTAAGACAAGTATAGGAGGGATAGTAGGGACATTAGGGAATGATTCTGGTGGCTGATCGATGAAAATGACAGCGGAGACGGGGGATCGAAGGAGGAAAGAAAAAAGAGAAAAGAGAAAAATGAAAAAGACAAAAGTGAAGTTGGGAGGTTGTCATCGGTTAAGACCAGTATAGGTTGGATAGTAAGGAAATCAGGTAATGATTCTGGTAGCTGATCGACGAGAATGACGACGGAGACGGGGGATCGAAGGAGAAAAGAGAAAATTATGGTTAATTGACATAAAGTCCAAAATTGAATAATAATCAACTTAGGGCACATTTGGATAAGCGACGATCCAGCGAATCCGGAGGATGGACAGATCCATATAAGTCTTATCCACGCATTTGGATAAGCGACAGATCCGAAAAATGGGGGCGGATTCTATTTTCAGTATCCACGGAAACACGCCAGTCCACAGTTTTTTTGGTGGGCATCAGGCCCATTGGTAACAGTTTTTGTTAGTTATAAAAGATTAATAACCAATTTGCCCTCATTACTCTCCACCCTCGTTATCGCCCCCAACCTCCCCATGCTTGGAGCTCGCCACCGACCCTGTAGCCACCTCCGTTAGTACCCGGCGAAGAATCACCTCTGGCGGACCTCCGTTAACCCCGGCGAACATCTCGGAGCTCATCCCCGGCCTTGCTTCCGCCGGTACTCTCCGCTGCAACGACCTCAGGCCGCCCAGTTCTCGCCGTGGCCATCCGCGATACCCCCTTCCCATCCCGTCGCAGTCTCCACAACCCTCTTCAACCCCAGCGAGCCCCATCCGCCATTAGTCACAGCGATCTCCAACCTCGAAGCCGCAACCCCAAGCGACATGCTTCCTCTCTTCATCTCAGCGACTCCCGTCACCCTCTCCTCCTTCCAAGGGCGGAGCCACCTTAAAGGCTAAGGTGGGCTCCAGCCCATGTAGCCTAATTAAAGTCTTAGCCATTACTAGGTATATACCAAGTAATATTTAGGCCAATCCAGCTTGAATTGAACCTCAGCCCAGGTTAAGTTCAATCTCAGCCCATAGGAGCCCTATCATATTCAATTAAATGTCTTGAGTATCACATGTTCTAGAAAGAAATAGTATTCATTTATTTTTGATATACTTTCTAGACCTCCTACATGCATTTGTATAATTATAGTTACCAAATTAAGTAGATAGATTGGTGATTTTTTTCCCTTTAGCTTTAGTAAGCCCAGGGCAGAAAAATTTCCTAGCTCCACCCTTGCCTCCTTCTCTGGTGAAGTGGCGGCCACCGCGGCATCCCTTGCTCCTCCCTGTTGCCGTCGCAACCTTCCCTGAGGTCCCCTAACGCCGACGAGGGTCTTCCCTCTTGCTTCCAAAGTCAACCCCGGCCATCAACCACCACCGACGAGGGCTAGCAGTGGCATTGACAACAGAGCTGGCAGGTTTTCTAAAACGAAGGCCCGGAGGGAGGAGAGGGTTTGCAAGCCCCGCAAACGACGTCGACGACGGCGATAGGCTCGCGTCGTCGTTGTCGTCGGAGTTGTGACAGTAGTAAATGGGGTGACGAGTGACCATAGGCGGCGACAACAACGCTTGTTGGCGACGACAACGCTTGTTGTGGATTTCTCATGTAAATTGAAATTTTGAATGGTTTCGAAAAGGGACAGGGGTAGAAGAGTTATTTAAAGTCTATTTCGGTGTCAAGACGTTAAGTCCAACTCTTGTTGTTTTACTAGGAAAAAAAGTTCATTTTATATTTTATAATACTGTTTTCAAATCGTCTTAATTTTAATTCGTTGAATCGTCACATCATCAAACATGTTTTGATCCAAACAAGATTAAATAAAAAAAGTTTGATGAAATTTTAAAATAGAGATGAACTGCTATCAAACTCGTAATGAAATTTAGCAAATATACTTGATGATATGGCAATCCAACTAAGGGCATGTTTGGTTGCTGAGAAGTGAGGTGGAGTAATGTTATTTTTTGGGAAGTGACTTCATTGGAGTGACTTTCTGGAGAGTGACTTTTTAGGATTTTCTGAGTTCTGGTGTTTGGTTGGTGCTTGAAGTGGAGATATAGTCACCCCCAACTGTGGGCAATTTCAGGGATTTTTAATTATTTAATATTTTTATTTTTATAATTAAAATATTGAAATATTAAATTGTTAATATTTTAATAATTTTTAAATTAAAATATTAAAATAAATACTATTTTGGATGATGTCGACCAATCACGAGGTGACACGTGACATATGGGACCCACTTATATTAATATTTTATTACAGTATGATATTATTAATATTATTTGTCACTTCCTGACGAGTCACTTCAACGACTTCAGACGATTTTCGCCCGAAGTAAAATTCGAAAATGAAAGCTAAATTTGCCTTGAGGGTGAAGTGGCTTGAAGTGACTTCAATCTCACTTCAACACAATCAAACAACTGAAGTGGTTAGAGTCACTTCAAAAAATGACTCCAGCTCCACTTAAAGCCAACCAAATACGCCCTAATAAAATTTTTAGAACATTGATGTGCCGTGAACCTGGTGAAGCTTGACGTGGGCTGACATGATGCCAAGCTCATTGAATATTTTCTCCTTCCGAAGTCGGTTTTGGTGCCCAATGTAGTGATTTATTGGCTCCATATCAGCATCAAGTAAGCGTAGGCTGGGCCGGATCTCCCAGACTGCCCGTTCAAATGCATACAAATATCTCATCAGGTTCGGGTCGGATCTTATGCATTAGTATCAAGTCAGTGCTTTTGAATAACCTTTTATTTCATTAGAAATCCGATCTTAGACCCCATCCAGAGTCACATTCTTATGACTAGATATATAGCCCATTTCATGAATCACCCTTGGGACAAATACATGCCATCCTCCAGTCATATATTCCCAAGTTGAACTAAAGTGGTCACAAGTGCAGTCGCATTGTCATTGGTTAAAAAGAATCCCCTAGTCGCCATCATTAGAGTTCTTCATCCCTATTCTTTCAGCAGGGTTAGAGATCTCCATTTCTTGTATCTCCCATGCTCACCTACCAGTCGCCGAGAAGAGATTAGCTCCCATGCTCACCTACCAGTGAGAATAGATTAGCTTAAGCCAGGGTCCGCCTTGCCGCGATCTTTAACCAGCATTTCCTCCTCCACCACTCCTTCCGCATCCATAACACAACCAAATTATCTGCAGCAACATAAGCACGACCAGCAGAGGTAGAAGATTCAATGACAATGACCACATGAAACCGCCCTTCTGCAGTCCCCGGAAACCTTCAATTATATGTATATCCTGAGCTGAAACATCTCTCTCACGCCACTCCCAAGTCAGCAGCATCATGGAAGAAGATGGCCGGTATATCCTATATCCTGAGCTTCACATCTCCCTCACGCCACTCCCACCTTCAACAGTCATACACACTTCTTTAGTCTATTTGTCAGCACATGGAAACCTTCAATTATATGTATAACGACACATTGCTTGCTGTTGTAGTGTTTGGTAGTTAAGAAACTCTTAAATAAAGCAGCTGGGAAGATACTATCCAGTATTCGGCATCCAGCTTAACAATTGGTTCATCTAGAATTAAAAGTGCCACATGAAACGTGAAGCATCGGGCGGGTAGGCGGAGATGCGGAGGCCTGACATGAAACTTGCACTCAAAGGACCCTCTTGTTTATGATCGTGCCCAATACACTGTTATTAGAAAAGAGTACTCTTATTGGCTGGCCTTTATCAAAAGAGACGGGGAAGAGAAGCTGGAACTCTTTTACGACGACTGCCATGGGTGGTGGCGCCATGAGATCGTTTGCAATAGTCCTGTTCTTGATTCTCGTTTCGGTGACGCCGGGTGTTTCGGCATGGAGCAAAGAGGGGCATATATTGACCTGCAGGATTGCACAGGTAAACAACTCAAAGTTGCCAACACTATATCCAAATGAGAAAAAAAAATAGAAAATGAGAAAGAAATCTTTAGATCTAAATTCTTTCATTAAAAATTCCTTCTTTCAGCCAGTTCTCGTTATTGGATAAAAATCAGTGAGCCTCTTAGAATAGAAAACATGTTATCTGCATATCTTGTTAATAGGCAATCACATCACGAAAATGTGTTAATCTTAAGCAAGGCAAGAACAAGGATACCCTGAAACCTGAGGCTTGGATCTCCCCCAAATTCCTCGTCGTAGAGTTAATATACCTTTGTATTCTGTGATGCTTCTGTGACGCATTTGCTAATATTAGAAGATGATGTTTCAGTCACTACTGGAAGCTGAGGCTGCCGATGCCGTCCGAAACTTGCTGCCAGATTATGTCGACGGAGACCTGTCAGAGCTGTGCACATGGCCTGACCAAATTCGGCATTGGCATAAATACCAGTGGACGAGCCCCCTCCACTTCATCGACACACCTGATGAAGCTTGTTCGTTTCATTACAAAAGTAATTCTCTCTCTCAACCTGCAGAATGCAGCATAATCCAAGAACATCCATGAACAAAAAATTGTTCACCTTGATTCTCTTTTATGACAGGGGACTGCCATGACTCTCATGGTAATGAAGACATGTGTGTTGCCGGTGCTATCACAAACTTCACCTCACAGCTTATGCACTACCGAGAAGGTTCTTCAGATCGCCGATGTAAGCAAGTTTGCTCATCATCTCGTCTGTCCTCCTTAGCTTTAACTGCAAAGGTACTAAAGTGGTCTCTGTCTGCTCATAGATAACCTGACTGAAGCCTTGCTGTTTGTGGCACACTTCATGGGAGATGTCCATCAGGTACATGCTTATAGGCCGAGTGCTTTCCTTGATTTCTTTCGGCGTTCAGCATGTCTTCAGCAGCCTCCATATTGATCCTGTTCTGTTCTAATTGCAGCCAATGCATTGTGGATTCACAAGCGATGTGGGTGGGAACACGATAAACTTGCGCTGGTTCAAGCACAAATCTAATCTTCACCATGTAAGTTGGAAGAAAAACATTGCATGACAATGACTTATTTACAGAGCAAAATACATGACAAAAATGTAGAATGCATGAACAAATGTGTAGATAGCCCAAAAAGAAATAGATGAATACAAATAGTGGCTTACCAAATAAACATACCTTCCCTGGAAATAAAACAGAGTTTTCTTAAGGTATTCCTGCTTACTAAGTCCCCAGTTTAGTCTTTCTGTTACTCGATGTCATACTAGTTGCTACCCTAAAATTCCAAAAGATTGCTTAAAGACAAGGTTAAGATGCAAATGCATAGAGAAACACAACCTTCAAGTAATCAAACAAAATATTGAATACGGTGGAACGTCCCTATGATTGACTCACAGTTTGCATACTCTTTATTGACGCGTAGGTATGGGACAGGGAAATAATCCTCACTGCGCTGAAAGAATACTATCATAAGGACTTGGATGCATTCCAAGAGGACATTCAGCATAACTCCACCGATGTAAGTAGCATTCTTCATCCAAACAACACTATAGACTTGTTACCTTCAATCAGCAAGAAGCTTTGCCTTTGTCTTCTCACCCTTTACTCGCAGGGGATTTGGGCGGAAGATGCATCTTCTTGGGTTGACTGCGATGATCTATTGTCTTGCCCAACAAAGTAAGTGCTTCACATATAAATTTTAAAACCCCTATGAACAATGAAAGACTTGCTCATCCAAAATTATCACAAAAGAGAGATTAGTTATGCTCAAGATGATTAGATTCATTTCATGAAGCAGATATGCAACTGAAAGCATAAGCTTAGCATGCAAATGGGCTTACAAAGGTGTAACTGCAGGCGAGACTCTAGCAGGTCTGTTTACAATTTCAAAACCAAGTGCTGTTACTTTATATATACAGAACTTTCATAAGTTTAACAGTTGATTTTCGTTGGATATACTTCAGATGACTATTTCAATTCTCGGATGCCAATTATCACCCAGCGAATTGCGCAAGGTGGATTGCGACTGGCCATGTATTTGAACACAGTATTTGGCGAACACCATCATGTAATACCATCACCAACATGAACAGAACTCACCACCTTTGAACTGCTAACTTCCTAAGCTGTTCTGTATGATCTTATTTAGACAACATAAGGTGGAGGCATAGACTGATCCTTCCATTGTATCAATTGTGATTCTTTTCTGAGGAGGCAGAGTAGATAATTTATTGCATGATTTAAATAAAACTCCTGGTTTAATGTCCTTTCACATATGACATTTGCTACACTCTGTGTAAAATGAGAAGGCCTATGAGATGATGCACAAAAGGCAAATAATTATGAGGAGATGAAACATAAGGGAAAAGCGACAACAAAGCGGTTCAAAGCGGAAAGCAACTTCCCGAAACTAGATAAGGGGCAAGGCGTCAAGCGGGAAAAGAATTGTATTGGCACTATTTTAGGCAAATTCGGTGGAGAACCAGAGACTCCTACTCCTCTCCTTTCCTCCCTGTCCACTCGTTCGACCGGTTGGTTGGGCCAGAAAGTCCAAGTCATGGGATTGATTCGTTCCTCAGAAGACATAATGAAAGACTCGTCCCACCCACTATGTAGTATGCCACATCCGAGACAGAGTGCTAATAAAGATCAATAGGAAAGCATGGTGAATTGCCTATAAAGCTAATTTGAAATATATGACAAGGATTTCCCTATTGCAATCTGCCTGCTATTTTCTACAACTAAGAACATCTATCTATGAGATCAAATAAAATATGTTAGAGCTCGTCAATAATGACATCAGAATCACCACCCAGCTACTTCCCAGATCAATTTACCAGACAAATTCTAAGGATAACTTTTGACTCTGGAAATCTAACCAATTTACCAGAAGCCTTGAGGATGAAGTCCCCACTCAAATAGCTTGAGTCATAAACTTAGACAACAAAACCAGAGAAAAAAAAGAAGAAATTAAGATATCTGATCTATGGCAAATGTGCTGCTCATGCTGAACAATAAATGGCATAGAGAGCAAAAAGGCATTTGGATGTGGTGGAAAAGAGAACAAATTTATGTGCTCCAGTAAATGCTTAGTCATTTCCTTTTCCTTTTATAATGAAGCAGAGAGCACAGAATCTCTTACATTGTTTAAGCTCATAAACAACTATATACAGAAGAAAAATGGAACTGGGGGACATCATACTCTCTACCGGCGTTGTTGACCACTTCTGCCAAACTGCAGACGACCTCCTCTTGCATTAGGCATTGAACCACGACCAGTAGAACTTCCCAGATTAAACTGCGAAGGAGGGTGCATCCCACCTTGTAAGGACAATTGTTGGGCATGCACCTGATTCTGTAGATTGGACAATCCTACAACTCCAAGATTATGCATGTAATCAACATCACCTGGCAATTGAGTGAAACCACCTGGTCCCATTCCCCCAGCAGACAAGGAACTAATAGGGTAATTCATTGGCCCACCAAGCCATGGCATGTTCGAAGAGCCTCCGGGATTAGGAATGAACAGCTGCTGGAACTGATTGGTATTTGAATAACTACTTAAGCCCTGGGTTGAATGCTGATTGTGATAAGTGTGGTCACTTATCTGCTGATTTGGGAAGCCACTCATCATATAAGCATGATGCATATTCATATGCTGTTGTTGAGGCGGCAAGCCATATGCACAGGCAACTGTCTGCTGCTCTGGCAACCAGACATGTGACTGCTGCTGTGGAAGTAATACGGGTGCCCACAACGCGTTTGGTTGCTGCTGCATAAACTGATGAGACATATCTATAAGACCCCCAGGAGGTTGCAGTGTTTGCGGAATCACAGGTACAGTGGAGGGCATGCTGCCCAATGCTTGTCCACCCCCAAAAGAAAAACTATTACCATTACCAGCTGAATTATGAATCACTGATGGCTCCATACAGGGACTATGACCAACAGTCAGCCGCTGGACCATGGCTGTTGGATCATGGGATACTGGAGCCTGCATCTTTTCCTGGATTCTAAAACCCTTAAAATTAGTCTTCTTATTGGCAACGTATTTTTGCTTTGGAGGTCTTCTTTCCTCTGTCCCTCTCTTTGCCTGCCGCTGAGATCTTCTATATTCAGCTTCCTTCTCGTCATCAGAGAACTCCACCTCGTCAGTGACCTCCTCATCATTTTCGCCTGATGCATCATATCCTTTCTTCTGCAGGTCTTTCATGTTGAGGATATGATTGGCAAACTCTGCGACAAAGGACACACCCATTCCTTCACTTATTCCAATGGGTATTTCCTCCTCATAATTGTACCTGACAACATAGTAAGGGTTCTTCACAGGTCCAAATATCTCATCCACAATGCCCAATGGCAACCTCGAGTCAGTTATCCAGAGAATGGAACCCTCAGTAAGGGGGTTATGATTCACTGAGCCCTCAACTATGACTTTGTTTCCTACTATCTGAAAGAACATACAAATTAAATACTCTATCAGTTACAAATCAAATGGTGAGTTAGCATCCACAAAGTAGGAATAAGCTGTTGATTGAGACAACTACAGGAAAAATCAACAAGTCCATAGGAAAAACAACACGCTTAAGCAACAGGTGCACCAGTCTAATGCAGACATAACAGTATGAAATGGGATAATATATTAAAAAGAGGAAGAAACAAGAGCTAGAAGAATATAAGAGATCCAACCCCGACAACTCGTAAAGAGTCGGGGCTCCCAAGGTTAGAGTTATTCCCGGACTAGATTGTGCCTGTCATTCTCCTTTCATACTTCATAGAGAAGGATTTGGGTTCACAAAGTCTAATCAAAATCCCTCAAACAAGAAGTGGGATCAAATCAGGAATCCAAACCATCTCAGCTCTTTAAAGGGTTTAATTTTCATCAACATGATTCAACAAGGAAAACTAGACTAATAAACCAACATGGTAATCTGTTCTGATGTGTACAAGATGTAACTTACAAATAAAATCACTCCAACTGCCGATGTCTGGTGATGCGGTTCCAGCAATACCTCAACTCTAGGAACAGGAGGAAGAACCTACAGCACAAAATTCTTTGCTCAATACATGTATCACGTTCCATAACTGGACTTGTATTAACAATCAGGTAAAGCATCTTGTTGTTGTTTGTCCCATCCATGTATGACAGACAGACAGACTCGACATCTTGCAATCATGTTAAATCTTTAACATTAGCACTCTGAATGACAAATTAAATTACAAAAGAAAACAAAAAGAAAGAAGAACAACTCATCCTAATGAGGTTGAACATATTAATCAAAAAGAGCAGAACATGAAATTTCTTACATAATCAGATAGGGTAGATAGGTGAAGCACAAATCACAGGGTTAAATATCTCCAATGTCCAAATGCAAACTGGCAAACTTCAGATAGACCAAGCAAAATAAGATATTCACACGAAAATCTTGGTAACCCAATATTCAACTCCGAAGTGGATAAAAAAGTTGAAACAGTCCAGAAATTTGCGGTTTAATTCATCATGCACTGATGAAACAATGCATACAGCAGCCACTAATAATAAATGGAATTAGTTTCACAAGTATTACCATGGTTCATGCCTTATGATTGGGACCCGAGACTTTGCTTGGAAAAGATAAAATGCAAAAATTCAAACTAATAAAGCCAAGATACTGGAAATTTACTTGAACTAAAATGACCCCTTATTCTTTCTTACTTTAGTTAAAGAAAAATATGCATGAAGGTTAACAATATAAAAGATGAAGATATGTAGGTGAGAATAATTCCCATTAACAAAATGCTGATGAAAAGAGAGAGCTTACATCGATCTCGTACTTGGACTTGATGGACCCTTTGGCGACAACCTCTTCCTCTTCATCATCACTAAACACAGCCCTCTCACCCTCTTCCATTTCCACAGCCGCCCCAACACTCTCTGCACCACCAACACACTCGTCCTCTTCCTCACTACTACTCGCGGTCGAGGATTCCTCATTCTCCGTCTCCTCCGAGCTCTCCACATCGCTTTCAGTCTCCTCTTCTCTCTCCTCGCCGTTCTCAGCTTCGCCAACATCCTTCGAGCTCAAAACCCCACCAACCATCGGTTCATCCATCTTCGAATCCACCATTTCCCCACATAAATCATCAGAACCCCCTAACAACGCAACCTTTTCCATCTTCTCGTCGATTGGAGAGTTCAATAACTCCTCCTCGAGCCCTAATTGACCGGGGTTCGGATTAGATACCTCAACTGGTTCTCCGGAGAGCTCTGATCTCAAGGGATTTGGGTCGGAGCCAGATGGGGCGGGCGCATGGGACTCGGTGACGGGAATATACTCGGCGGGAACGGAGATGGGGAGGGGATTGGGTGGAGGTTGGGAGGGATGCAATGGGGAGGGCTCGGAGGAGGGAGTCGTCGATTCGGCGGCATCGGCGGGGGTTTCCATTATTGGTTTGTTCAGTAGGGTTTTAGTTTGGGAGGCATGAACTATGAAGTGGGGGTTTAGATCTTTTATAAAGGACATTTTCATCTAAACCGTCGATGTGGAATCGGACAGCTGCTATTGCGAGGACGATCCCTACGTAGAGGCGAAATTATTCTGGTGGGTTCTCCGCGTCTTCTTCTCTTTCTATTTACACATATCCCTTTTGATTTCACGTATTTCACTCTAAAAAATCGAAATTACACCAGTGATCCTGAAAACCTTGATTACTTGGGAGTGGGATATTCAACAATATCCAAGACGGAGGTAGCCTTTGAAATTACTTAAGTGCCCTTATCTTTCCTTCGATTTAGATGATCGTTGGGGCTTATGGTTTAAAATCGAGAAGGTGTCTAATGCCCACCTTCCTCTCCGACGAGCTATCTCCACCTCTAGCAATTTTCTTTTAATTTTGGTCAGATCTATGGGAGGCTTATATGAAGGACATGATAGTAAACGCGGGAAACCTAAGTTTTACGATTGAATGAATGCAAATTTTAATAATCGAGGGTATTTGAGACATTTTACAACTCCGGTTATGTCCTTAACCATGATCAAGCCAGGTTAGCATACGGAAGTGGACGCTAGGGAATATATGATAATCAAGGTTTTAAGTGTTTCTAATGTAATTTTAATTTTTCCATGATGAAATATATAAAATCAAACTTTTTCAAGGGTTATATGTAAATAACCTTTTTCCCTTATCCGGTACGTTCTTAGCCGAATCCCGGAGAAAAATAAAATGGCTACAAAGTCTATAGTTTATAGTGGTAAGATCTAGGATACTCCACACCCAAGTTTTGAGCAAACAAGCCCATGGCAAATGTGTGAGGACCCGTCCCTCCCCTCCTGTGGCTCGCTGTGGACCGCAAGGGCAATTTGGTAAATTGCACCTTGTCGGCTAATTCCACACACGCGCTTGTACACACACTGACCATGTTTGTGGTAATGTTTGCTTAGAATGGTTAGTGGAACCCGGGATCGAAAGATCCGGACTTAGGCTTGAATTCTTGCCTAAGTTTAGCTTTCAACACAAAAAGGATCGATCCCCTTTTTAAATCCGGCGATTTGAGCTCAGATCTCGCGATTTTTGAAGGCTTTTGAGGACGATCCAAGGCCTAGCTGCTTGGATCTAAGCTGCTCTTGCTCCAGTAGGGATCCTACTGACATCTCTCTTCGGGGTTTTGAGTTTTCCGGTTTGTTTTGTCTTCTTTTTCTTAGATCTGTTTATATAGCTGTTGGTTTTCAGTGATTTTACCGGTTTTGGACTCGTGGGATCTAGATCTACCAGATCCCAGAGTTTCGTCGTATTTGGATGTGTCTTCCGGCGATATTCCTCGCCGGAAGCACACCGGAGAACCCATCGGGATTGATCCTTCTTGAGGAAGGATCGATCCTTCTAGTTGGTCATGCCCCGCACGATGAAGGATCGATCTTTTATTTGGAAAAGATTGATCCTGGTTCTTGGGTGGCATGGTTACCCTTCGTCCCGAAGAAGATCGATCTTCCTGGGAGGAAGGATTGATCATTCTTGGTGCGACGCGAAGGGTGCCCTCTGTCTCAAGAAAGATCGATCTTCCTGGGAGGAAGGATCGATCTTCCTTGCCTCGACAGCGAGGGAAGCTCACTGTTATATAAATGATCGATCCTTCCCTTGGTGAGGATCGATCCTTTAGTAGCAGAGAGGGTTTTTCATGGCTTTTGCCCGCGGGGCTTGGTATGCCGGTTTTACTTATCGCTTTATACCTTGTATATACGATTAAGCATGTTAGCCCTATAATAGGGCAGTGGTGAACCAGGGGAGTGATGACTCCTGGGATTGTGTAGAATAAATGGGCGGGTAGCCCTACAGCTTTCCATAGCCTTGCATGCCGGCGTGCGCCGAGAGCTTTCACCTGCTATATTGTAGCTGTTGTTTGCGGGGTTGTTTCCCGGTGCAGGTGTTGTGGTGGACTGCTGGCAGTTGGTGGTGGTACCACTGCAGCAGTCCCTAGACCTTAAATTATTGCTCACCACCCCGGGCCGGCAGGGTGCCACGCCTAGACCTTGTTTTTATATCATCACATCCTGCTGCATGCTTACATGTATCTATTTCTGCGCATGTTCATAGCATGCATTGTGTTGTGCACTAGTTGCATCTGTTTAGGGCGTTGCCGATCCGGGGCTTCCGGGTAGCCCGGATCTATCTCTTAGGACCGTACGGGTAGCTTGGTCCAGGACTCGATTTGTAGTATTCAGTCTTTTCGATGATAGGGTTAGTTGGACTTGAATACATTTGTGTTTGATGTTTAGAGGTCGTGTCGGCCTCGAGCCAAGTCCTGGTGTAGCCGGTACCCAATCCTTCTAGAACTCTTGGGTGGCAGGTGTGACTACCCAGCGGTGCTACCCGCCGACAGTGCCCAGGATCCTGTCGTGAGTTGGCAGTGCCGTTTCCTGTCTGACTGAGTGTGACCCAGTGTGTGACCAGTTCGCTGGAAGACCACGACTGGGGCACTCAGGGGTATCCGGTGGGGTTATGGGACCCCTGTGATATACCTAGGCTTAGCTTGGGGGCGACACTGTTGTGTTCCCTTCCTTGTGAGTGTCGTAGTGTAGTGTCCCTGCTGAGCTTAGTGCTCACTCCTACCCGGGCTGCGTTTTTGCAGGTGCTAGCGCTAGCTCTTCTTCGGTCGCCCCTACCGGGCAGGTGTTCAGTGACGTGGTGGCGTCTGGCGGAGCTTGAGGAGCTGTGATCTGTCTGTGTACATCTTTGGTTAGATAGTCTCCTGCGGGAGCGATTTTGTATAACATTCCCTGTTTGAGGATTTATACTATATTCCAGCTTTGTGTGTTGAGCTTTATAATTGTTGTATAACACAGGATGGTTGTGATCATCAGGGTAACCACTACGATTAGAGGGAGACCTCGCCAAATTTTCCGCAGTAGGTTAGGTTCCGGTTCGCGTCGCCCGGCCCGGTTGGGCCTACGCGGGTCGGGGCGCGACAAAATGTCTAGTAATTTATGTAGTTAATTGGCGAGAGGTCCATTATGAGGTAATTATTCAAAATATAGTTCACTTAATATTTTTTAAGATGTTTAGACCAAAAATAGACAGTTATGGTTAGTTTTGTTATTTCCATGACCAAAATGCCATCCTAACTGCATCAACTCAAATCTAATTAGTTTAGAGAGGAAGCAAGGAGGATCGGATGGATGCTCCGGCATTGATCAACGGCGAGAAGGTTCCGGCGGTCATTGGCGCCGGTGGAAGAGGGGTCGAGGGAACCTCGGGGTTCGATCCATTGAGTCGGATTGTCAATTCCGATGATGGAGGTGGCGAAATGGAGTGCGGGTGTTACGCCCCGGCCCAGAAAACCCATCCCGGATCGGGATACGAGGGGGAAACCTACATCTACTGACAACCAACTGCGGAGACAGAATAAAAATAAAATAAAAGGAGGAAGAAAAGTTAACATTAACTATAATAGAATACTAAATACATCAGAGTTATACAAATTTACAACATTTACAATATAACAAAAAGAAATTACATCTTCAGGGGTCTCCGCATAAGCACAGACAAAGCCGTCCTGGCCCTCAAACATGATCGGCTGGTGACGCGCTGCCGCAGGAAGAACACCGGGGGCCCACAGGAGAAGCACTGGTACCTGCACCTGCAACAATACGGTCCAGGTAGGAATGAGCCAAAGCTCAGCAGGGTTCTACTCTATGACACTCGCAAGGAAACGCGGCACCAACCATGCTAACTCTGTGCCAAGTACCGAAGCCTGCCAAGGATCCCATAAATCCCGTCAATAACCCAAAGGGCACATGTCCAAAGTACGTCCTCCGATGGTCACTGTTCAGGGGTGGTCCACCTCCGACAGTCCCTGACACAAGGTGGACATGACGCTACCCGTAGGACACCCCTCTCCAAGCGAAATCTCCACACTTGGCGGAACGACCGAGGTTACGACAACCATCTCCCAGAACTCAAAGCACAGAGTCAACACACCCCCTAAACTCCAAATCAAGAGCTAAGTCCTATCAGGGATCCCACACACCCAATCAATACCCCTAGGGTTCCTGTCCATAGTACGTCCTCCGATGCCACTGTTCAAGGATTGGGCTTTCTCCGATGATCCCACACACAGGGTGGACAGTGACGATACCAGTAGGACACCCATGCCGGGGTAACGGCGGCCAGCACTTAGCTATTGATACAGGAGTCCTAGGGACAACCCCAAACCCACGACAAGCCTATCATGTCTATAATGCGCAAAGCAACAGACGAATAATAAAGCAGTAAAGAAGGCAACTAATAACAACCTAAACAAACATAGCAATAACACTAACATGTAGATATAAAAATAGAATAAACAAGCATCAAGCAGGGGCACACCTTCGGCCCATTTATACTAACCACTCCCGAGGGTCATGACTCCCTCGGTTCACCACAAAGCAGTAAAGAAGCATGCAGAATAACATAAGCAGTAAGGGCATACATTCAGCCCATTTATTCTACACAATCCCGGGAGTCACCACTCTCCCGGTTCAACCACAAAGCTGTAAACACTCAACAGTTACTAACTATACTACTAACATATCAGAAAGCCGGACACAAACCATCATAGCAAGCCCCGCGGGCAAAACCGTCTCAAACAGGCATACTGGCACAGCTCGAATCGATCCAACCCATTTGTATCGATCCTAACTGGCCTTGGATCGATCCAACCAGCATTTGGATCGATCCTAACTGGCCTTGGATCGATCCAACCAGCACTTGGATCGATCCTAACTGGCCTTGGATCGATCCAACCAGCACTTGGATCGATCCAACCAGCACTTGGATCGATCCAAGTCACCCCTGGATCGATCCAACCAGCACTTGGATCGATCCAAGTCACCCCTGGATCGATCCGGCTAGGGAAAAACGAAGAGAATACCCACTGCCGATCGATCTGACTAGCCTCAGATCGATCCAACACACCGTTGCATCGATCCGGCTAGTCAAAACTCACGGCCACTCTCAAGCATCGTCCAGGGGGCCTCGTATCGATCCGAACTCACATCGGGATCGATCCGACTATCCCCCTGTGGACGAGCCTTCAAGAGTGCGGCTTCAATCGATCCGACACCCACTCGGATCGATCCGACAAGCCGCTCCGATCGATCCTGCTCAACCAAGAGTCGATCCGAGCAAAGCCTCCGCCCAGCGTCGACGGCGCTCTCAGTCGGAAAACGACCCCAAACCTCACCAAACTTAGTGGGCGGGTAGCCAAGAGGATCAGGAAGCTACTCAAGGTTTCAAAATCGGAAAACATCAACGAGACAAGGAAAACCAATGAAAACCAAAACCGGATTCAAAGCCTTCTAACTAAGCCGGTGTCTAAAGTAGGAACCCTACCTCCACAGCTGTTGACATCAATTTTGGCTAGGCCAAAAGGTCGCAGTAACCACTGTTTGTTTGAGTCAAAATAACATCATATAGATTCAAGCAAGCTTAAAACATATTTCAAATGTCTGATAAATCCTTGTCCTGACTTCGAGGGCATCCAGGGACGTTTGGGTAATTTCACCCGCCCAAGGCTGTATTGGGAATTTGGGCCAAAATACAGGCCTGGACTTCCCATTACATTTTACAACAACCCTGCCTGGCTTTGACGGCACCCTAAATAAGCCATATGAACACAGGGGTTTTCTGGTAATTTTACTATAACAGCTACCCCAGGGGGTAATTTGGGCAATTCACACCCTCAGAGTATAATTGTCTGAAAATTAACCATTCCACCCTCAAAATATTTTGGTCTGACATATACGACCACTGAGGATGTTTTGGTAAAATCCCGGTAAATATTCAGAATTCAGATAAATATTTTGTACGGGAATAAATATTCACAGATGGTTTATTAAATTTGGACAAATATTCAAACAGTAATGGACATGAGAAAAATATTCAAATCATAGTAAATTTGAAATTCGAACATCATTTTCGAACTTCAAAAGAAAAATCCGCCAAGACAAAAAATCAGCAAAGCTCCATGGGCTGCATGTTTGGTCGTCCTTATACACGTCCATACCATATATACACGAAAAATTATATATAAACCAGCCTCACTCATCCCATACCATATAAAAAATAAATAAATAAATAAATAAATAATAAAATCAATAGCAAAGCACAGCTGGTATGCACGTTAGCTATCCTTATATAAAAAGGATCAGCATCAAGGCAATCAGCATCCCTTTGAATAGGGACCCTGATCAGCATCTTAACGTGATTAACACCCCTGATTAAGGGATCCATGATCTCATTCCATGTGAGGACGTACGCCTCTCGTGCCTATAAATAGAGGAGGCATGGGTTGAAGTCAGGGCTGGTCGGGGCTGGTTTGAAGAGGCTGAAGAGGTTCTGAACGGTCTGAAGGCGTTGAAGCTTGATCTAAGCTGGATGGAAGAACGCTGGAAGGCTAGTCTGAGCCGGATCGAAGCTGGGTTCTGAATGGTCTGAGCTTGATCTAAGCTGGGTTGAAGAACGGGCTGTAGGCTAGTAAAAGAGGCTGAAGACATTGAAGCTTGGCTGATAAAGAAGCTGGTTGAAGAAATCGAAGAAGAAGCTAAAGAAGAAACTGAAGAAAAGGGTTGAAGACAAAGAGGTTCTGGTGAGGTTCCAAGGTTGCGCACCACCGGACGGCGTAGATCTAGCCCACACAGCCGGAACCCATTGAGACACTCGCGTCTTTGGGTGGACGATGTAGAAGGCTCGTCGATCCTACAGCTCAACCTTCGCTCTCTTGCTCGTCACCTGCGGCTTGGACCTCCAGCAAGGTTGCTCTAGCTTAGTTCCTCGCCAGCGACGGAGAAGGCTCTCTTTCTCTCCCGGCGGCTTTGAAGACAAGCTCCACTCCCCTGTTTTTTTTTGTTCTCTATTCCAGCCGGTGCTTCCTGGTCTCCCTGGTGATCTCGTGGGGCAAGAACATTAACCCATTCTGAAGAGGGACAGCCACCATGTCGCGCCCCGACCCGCGTAGGCCCAACCGGGCCAGGCGACGCGAACCGGAACCAAACCTACTGCGAAAAAATTTGGCGAGGTTTCCCTCTAATCGTAGTAGTTACCCTAACAAGTTATAATCATCCTGTATTAAGCACAACTACAAATCTCGAACATCGAATCTCAAATAGATATAAAAACCTCAAAACAGGGAAATAATACATTTATCACTCCCGTAGGAGTCTATCTAATACAAAAAGGGTAAAACAGTAAGATCGCCACCTCTCAAGCACCGCCAGACGCCGCCACGTCTCCAAACACCTGCCCGGTAGGGGCGACCGAAGAAGAGCTCACGCCAGCACCTGCAAAACGCAGCCCGGGTAGGAGTGAGCACTAAGCTCAGCAGGGACACTACACTACGACACTCACAAGGAAGGGAACACAACAGTGTCGCCCCCAAGCAAAGCCTAGGTGTATCACAGGGGTCCCATAACCCCACCGGACGTCCCAGAACGCAGGCTCCCAGCACTGCGGACTCACAGCAGGATCGTGAACACTACTGGCGGAAAGAACACCGCTGAGTGGCCCCACTCAAGAGTCAAAGACTGCCGGACACCGGCTACACCTCAGGACTTGGCTCGAGGCCGACACGACCTCTAAACATCAAACACAATAGTATTCAAGTCCAACTAACCCTATCATTTAAAAGACTGAATACTACAAATCGAGTCCTGAACCAAACTACCCGCACGGTCCTAAGAGATAGATCCGGGCTACCCGGAAGCCCCGGATCGGCAACGCCCTAAACAGATGCAACTAGTGCACAACACAATGCATGCTATGAACATGCGCAGAAAATATACATGTAAGCATACAGCAGGATGTGATGATATAAATACAAGGTCTGGGCACGGCACCCTGCCGGCCCGGGGTGGTGAGCAATAATTTAAGGTCTAGGGACTGCTGCAGTGGTACCACCACCAACTGCCAGCAGTCCACCACAACACCTGCACCGGGAAACAACCCCGCAAACAACAGCTACAATATAGCAGGTGAAAGCCCTCGGCGCACGCCGGCATGCAAGGCTATGGAAAGCTGTATTGCTACCCGCCCATTTATTCTACACAATCCCAGGAATCATCACTCCCCTGGTTCACCACTGCCCTATTATAGGGCTAACATGCTTAATCGTATATACAAGGTATAAAGCGATAAGTAAAACCGGCATACCAAGCCCCGCGGGCAAAAGCCATGAAAAACCCTCTCTGCTACTAAAGGATCGATCCTCACCAAGGGAAGGATCGATCATTTATGTAACAGTGAGCTTCCCTCGCTGTCGAGGCAAGGAAGATCGATCCTTCCTCCCAGGAAGATCGATCTTTCTTGAGACAGAGGGCACCCTTCGCGTCGCACCAAGAATGATCGATCCTTCCTCCCAGGAAGATCGATATTCTTCGCGACGAAGGGTAACCATGCCACCCAAGAACCAGGATCAATCTTTTCCAAATAAAAGATCGATCCTTCATCGTGCGGGGCATGACCAACTAGAAGGATCGATCCTTCCTCAAGAAGGATCAATCCCGATGGGTTCTCCGGTGTGCTTCCGGCGAGGAATATCGCCGGAAGACACATCCAAATATGACAAAACTCTGGGATCTGGTAGATCTAGATCCCACGAGTCCAAAACCGGTAAAATCACTGAAAACCAACAGCTATATAAACAGATCTAAGAAAAAGAAGACAAAACAAACCGGAAAACTCAAAACCCCGAAGAGAGATGTCAGTAGGATCCCTACCGGAGCAAGAGCAGCTTAGATCCAAGCAGCTAGGCCTTGGATCGTCCTCAAAAGCCTTCAAAAATCGCGAGATCTGAGCTCAAATCGCCAGATTTCAAAAGGGATTCAAGGAAGAAAGTCTCGTCTGCTTTATAGGCAAACGAACCGACTTATGAAGGATCGATCCTTCCCCAAGGGAGGATCAATCACTTCATGACGATCACACTTGACTTTCTGGCAAGAAGAGGATCGATCTCTTAGCCTCAGAGGATCGATCCTTTTTGTGCTGAAAGCTAAACTTAGGCAAGAACTCAAGCCTATGTCCGGATCTTCCGATCCCGGGTCCCACTAACCATTCCAAGCAAACATTACCACAAACAAGGTCAGTGTGTGTACAAGCGCGAGTGTGGACCTAGCCGACAAGGTGCAATTTACCAAATTGCCTTTGCGGCCCACATCAAGCCACAGGAGGAGAGGGACGGGTCCTCACACACCATCATCGTTCCGGCGACTGAAGCTCCAACCGTTCGCCGCACCTCCTTGGTCCCAACTAGCGTTCCCCTGTGCTAGCCGGTTCTAAGCTTCTCTTCTCCAAGCCGGTTTCATTAAACCCAGTTGCCGTTCCTCCCACGACAACAGAGGTCGAAGCTTGCTGAAAGGCGTTCCCAAACACCCCGACGGCAAAGGTCCCAAGCCCACCGGAGTTGAAGCCCCGACGGCAAAAAATGGCATGCATGGCTTTGAAGGCGGCGGTTTAACATATATCACGTTATTTATTTTCTTTGTTTCTTCTTTGTTATAAAAATGTTTATTTGGATCTAGAATCGGAGGTGTTCCCTACGGGGATGTAAATGATGGATCTGTCGACTTGGCGATCGGCAGATCCAGGGGTGTGGTGCCTACAATTTCCTGATATGAAATTAAAATATGATTTGCTCGGAAATAAAATAGAAATCTCGTCCCTGCGAGATCGACGTTTTATTCGCGAACAAAATCTGGGACACCCGGTGGGACCACACCTTACCTCCCATCTCTAGATAAAAAAAAAAGAAAAAAAAAAGAAAAGAAAATGATGATGAAAAAAACAAATCATCAAAATAAAAAAATACATATATACTCTTACATCTTGACAAGTCTAACTTCTTAAATAAAGGATATGGCGCAGGCAACTTTGGAAGCGTTCGTCACTATTCGCTTCGGCGACCTCTCATTTGATATCCCGATTGGAAGCGACGGATTTCCAATGCCGATGACGCCATCAAAAGTTTCCTTCACCACTTCAGGAGCAGCTACCTCCGGTGCACAAGCGAAGACTACCGTGGGATCTCATGAGAAGATGGTGACTCGCCAAGACGGGTTCCGGGCTCATCAAAGGAAGCATGATCATGAAGCTCCCTCAGTTGGATCTGGCAAAAGCAAGATGGTCGCAAATGGATCTCGTGTTTACCCAGGAGCAATTGAAGACGTCAAACCAAAGATATCGGCGCCGTTAAATGGTTCGAGCCACCAAATGAAGATGAAGACTCCCCAAAATCACCCAGGTGTCGGGGGCTCCTCAGCCGGATCTCTCATCCATCAAGCCGAGAAGGCCAAAGTTCCAACTAGCAAGCCGCTCGCAGTAGCAGCCAGACAATCAAAGACATTTGTTCCGCAGAGGCAGCCGGGGGCAGTCATTCGCGCCGAACCCGTTTCGACTGATGACGACGGCTTTACCCTCGTTACTTCCAAGAGAAGACCCATGGTGGCCAAGGAAGCTTTTGCAATACAGACGATCTACGCACCATGTGCCGAAGGTCCGAAAGGTAAAATGATCTATCCATATGTTGCGAAGGCGCAGGTAGCTCCTAAGGTTGACTACGAAGCCCATTACGAGGTGTACCCCGACAAACCCTGGATTGGTCTCCACGCAACAGGAAATGATGAGGGGTCGATCCACGTTCGTTACTGCTACGTTCAGTTACTCCGAGCGGAGTATGAACGCCAACGAAGGAATGCGGAGCCCAAACACCCGACTCATCAGAGTTACGTCGAGGATATGCGGGTAGCCTACACATACTACATTACCCAGGAGCTGCAGAGTCTTCAAGGTAAAGCGGGCTCTGATATAGGCGACGCCAACACCCTTCATTTCAATGACGATGGTCTCCAGCCTGAAGAAAGCTTCGATCAACAACGGTTCACCCATGTTCCTGTCAAGGCAGAGAAGCCCGTCGGAAAGAAGACGAAGTCAAAAGCAGCTGCGCATCGTCCTCCGTTCCATGCCGGTGGTTCAAGCTGTCCTTACTATGAGGGATCACTCAAGACCACCTCATCCGAGGCTTCATCAGAGATAAGTCAAAACACAGAAGAGGTCATTCAAGAGAACGAATTTGATATCATGGCAGCAATGCCCATTGGAGTTCAAGACGACGAGATGTCCACTTCCTCCAATACATCTTCAAGTGTTCCACCAAAAAGACGAAGGAAGAAAACCGCCGTCGGAGAACCTCAAAAATGCGTCATCGTCAATTTGCCAAACCGTCCATGGACTAGAAGCGTCACTCGCTCCCTTGGCAGTAAAGACGTGGCTTCCGAGGCGTCATATGAACACCAATTTCCTACGCTCCCTGAATCCCCGGCGAACGAGTCGCCCACAAACAGATCCCTTTCACCTGAGCGCTATCAAGTCTTTGCTACCACAGTCGAAGAAGAGTTGGAGCAATTGAGGAACGCGCTACAACTAAAGGATGCCGAGATAGCCAGCCTCAGGGCTCAAGTGCCTCCTGAAAATAATTCACATGCTGAAAATAATTCTCATGCGAATGTATCGCCCAATATGGTACCTCTTGACACTGTACAAAAATTGGTTGCCGAGAGCGTGAGGGCCTTCCACATGCAAAACCAGTATGCCATGAGGCCGGGATACATGAAGCCATACCCTGCGGATATAGACTTGGTCACGTACCCAGCTAACTATCGGCAGCCTCAATTCGCCAAGTTTAGCGGGAGTGGATCTCCGCATGAGCACATTGCTCATTTCCTTGCGGCTTGCCGGGACACGGCTCATAACGGTGCGATGTTACTGCGTCAGTTCGTCCAAACCCTCTCTGGGCCGGCGTTTACTTGGTACAGCAAGCTGCCTCCGGGATCCATCGCCTCATGGGAACAAATGCAGGAGGCATTTCTTCAAAGGTTCTATAGTACCCAAAGGAGCGTGGGGATTACGGAGCTCACCCAAACTGAGCAGAGTCCACACGAGAAGGCCGCGGATTTCATCAACAGATGGAGGAACTTAAGCATCCACTGCCCGCAGCCCATCACAGAAGCAGAAGCTGTACGGATGTGTATGAACAACCTGCGTCCGGAGATGGCACTATACTTGCAGGGCGTTCGTCCGCTCTCCTTCGAAGAATTGGCCTCTAAAGCCACGGACATCGAAAATTACCTGCACCATATAGCCAGAAAAACTCATACAACAGATGGGGTCCTAGATCGTGCCAAGAAAGATAGAGCTCCACCAAAGGGGAAGGCAGTGCTGCAAACCTCCACAACACATGCGCCTAAACCAAAGGAGACTTACGTTCCCAGAGAACAATTTTGGTCCAGGGATAGCTCATCGGAACCGACACAACGGCGGATAAAGACTCTTAAAGAGAGGATAGAAAAGGAATACTCCTTTCCCAGGGAAGAGGTCTCTGACATCTTCAAGGGCTTGCTGGATATCGGACTTCTAGAGCTCCCGGAGCCACGACGCCCTGAAGAAGCAAATAAGGTGGACGAGCCCAAGTATTGCCATTACCATAGGATGCTGGGTCACACCCTCCAAGACTGTTTCGTCCTCAAAGACAAGATCCAGAAGCTGATCGACGAAGGAGTCATGGACGCCGGGCTCCTGAAGAAGCTTCAAAATGAGAAGAGGACAGAGTCGACGCACATGATCACAACTATGGCCGGATCTGGATCTTTATATGAAGAGTACGCACCCTCGACATTTGCTCATAGGGAAATGGAGTGCATCCCTCGAACACTTCCTCCCAGTGACGTTGAGAATAGATATATGTCTATTTCTCCCCCGGAGAAATGCGTGGCTCCTGTCCAGGTGTCCGTCGAGGGAAGCTCTGGGTCTACATTGGGAGAATTGTACCCCCCTGACTCGGATGATGAAGAGTTCTGGTCCGACATGGAGCCGAGTTATGATCGCTTCGGCAAAACCTACTTCAGCAAAAGACAGAAGAAGAAACAAGCCTTCAATCAGAGGATTAAGGCCGCCAGATATAACCCTCCAAAACCTCCGCTTCCCCGAGATTGGCAACCAAGGCCGAAGCGGCATAGATCTCCGAAGTACAAGATCTTGACAAAGGTGATGAATCATGAAGAGATAGAAGGGTTCATTCATCAAGTCTCCACGGATTTCCGAGCTAGGAAGCCACATGTGCCGCAAAGCAATGTCCCTTGGGACACGAAGATTACTCCTGCTTCACCATAGGGGTTTTGGAAGATGATGATGAGTCCCTCTGCTTCCCAGAAGAAGAGAAGGCCGAGGTCCACGAGGTCGTCACCCGCTCCGGGCTCCGACTTCCAGATTCCCAACCTCCTCGTCCAAGAGGAAGAGACCAAGAACTGCAACAAGCAATGCATGATGTAAACTCGAATGAGTCTGTCAAGTACAATGTTGTTTCTCATTTAAAGAAAATTCCTGCATTGCTTAGCGTGTACGATGCCTTGTGTCTCTCGCATGATTTTCGTAGGTCTCTTATAACTGCATTATCTTTTCCTGACGACTACCGGACAGAAGTCCCCCAAACTAACGCCCATGTAGTCGAAAGCTTAAACATAAATTTTTCCGATGACGACCTGTTACTCGGGGCAAAACCTCATAATAGGCCATTATTAATGACCGGTGATATCGATAACGTTCCTACGTCACGGGTAATGTTAGACTGCGGGTCGGCAATTAATCTTCTGCCACTCAAAAGACTTCGTGACTTAGGATATGACATCGATGATTGACATCAAGTAACATAATAGTCCAAGGCTTCAACCAAGCTGGACAACATGTGCTAGGTTCTATACATTTAGCACTAAAATTTCAAGACGTGGCTACGAGCGTCGTTTTCCATGTTATCGACGCTCGAACCTCTTATAATGCACTGTTAGGGAGGCCTTGGCTCCATGAATACAAGGTGGTTCCTTCAACACTCCATCAGTGTTTCAAGTATCAGACTCCTGAAGGCGACGTCAAGAGGGTGTTCGCCGACATGAAGCCATTCACACCAGGGGAAGCATTCTTTGTCGACGCCAAGTTCTATCTGGAACCACCGTTAAAGCTGAAGAAACGTAACCCCACACCTACTGCGGATATGGGCTTCACGGAAAGGTTCACCATGGAAGTTCAGCAAGGGAAGAAGCCTCCGCAAGAGAAGAAGACATATCGCTATGTTCCAAGCAGTCAAAGGAAGCATGGAGATCCAATATTCACAGTTGTTGAAGAGAAGCTCTCTAAATCCTTTCTTCAAGATTTCTCAGTGCCTCTCCCAAGACTCCTGCCTTCCTACGTCAAGCCGCCCCCAAACAAAGAGAAAGCCCAGATGAATGAAGAAATAGGAGGCGATGAAGGGAACATGAAGTACGGACAACCGGTCAAGTTCATACAAGCTTCCCCGATCACGGCGGATACACAAGTGACAAATACAAGGTTGCCCATACTGTTCTGTGATCAAAGGTCACTGCATATGATAGATCGCATGGGATATGACATCAATTCCGGAGAGGGTCTGTGCGAAGGTCGAGGCAAGAAACAACCCTTTGAAGATCTCCTGACGGAATCGCAAAAAGAGGCCATTCGTTACGGCGAAGATTTAACCTTTGGCAGAACAGGGCTCGGATATGAGTTTCAAGTATGCGCTACATCCATAGATGTCGTCGATCTCCAAGGAGCGCCGCCATAGCTCGAAGACGGTGGTCAAGCAACTGTAGACGACTTAGAAGAAATCAACCTGGGGGCAGAAGATGATCCTCGTCCAACATTCATTAGCTCTCATATGACGCCGGACGAAAAGAATCAATTCATTCTCTTTCTTCGGCAAAATCGAGACGTGTTCGCTTGGAGCTACAAGGAGATGCCAGGCTTGGATGTTAATGTAGCTGTCTATCGTCTCGCCACAGAAGAAGATGTTCGCCCCATCAAGCAGTCTCAGAGACTCTTTCAACCCGAGTTGATCCCAAAAATCATCACTGAGGTCGACAAACTTATCAACGCAGGTTTCATCCGGGAGGTGCAGTATCCCAAGTGGCTCGCAAACATCGTTCCTGTGAAGAAGAAGAACGGTCAACTGAGAATCTGCATAGACTTCAGGGATCTAAATAAAGCTTGTCCAAAAGACGACTTTCCGCTACCCATTACGGAACTTATGGTCGACGCTTCCACGGGTCATGAGATCTTGTCTTTTATGGACGGATACTCGGGGTACAACCAAATAAAAATGGCGCCCGAAGACGAAGAACTTACCGCTTTTCGCACACCGAAAGGCATATTCTGTTATACAGTGATGCCATTCGGATTGAAGAACGCTGGGGCCACCTATCAAAGAGCCATGACAGTCATCTTCAACGACCTCCTTCATGACATTGTGGAGTGCTATGTCGATGATTTAGTGGTGAAGACGAAGCATAGGCAAGATCACTTCGGACACCTCACCAGAGTTTTCGAAAGGCTAAGGCGGTATAACCTGAAGATGAACCCAATAAAGTGCGCGTTTGGTGTCACGTCCGGCAAGCTTCTCGGATTCGTGGTTCGCAAACAAGGAATCGAAGTCGACCCTGCTAAAGCTAAAGCAATCTTGTTAATGCCTCCGCCTCGCAACCTTCACGAGCTCAAGAGCCTACAAGGACGACTTGCCTACATACAAAGGTTCATCTCCAATTTGGCTGGCCGCTGCAAACCATTTTCTCATCTCATGAAGAAAGGAGCTCCGTTCGAATGGGATAAATCTTGCCAGAACGCTTTTCAAAGCATAAAAGAGTACCTCATCAACCCGCCGGTTCTAGCTTCCCCTGTCAAAGGAAAGCCCATGATCCTGTATACGGCAACTCTGCCCGGATCGCTGGGAGCTTTGCTTGCACAGCATGATGATGAAGGGAAGGAGAGAGCCCTCTACTATCTTAGCCGAACCTTGGTTGGGGCTGAGCATAATTATTCGGAGATGGAGAAAGTATGCTTGTCATTAGTGTTCGCCGCTCAGAAGCTTCGTCATTATCTCTTGGAGCATCCCATATAGCTCGTCTCCAAAACTGATCCCTTGCGATATATTCTAAAAAAGCTAGTCCTTTCCGGACGACTCGCAAAATGGGCGATGTTATTATCTCAGTTCGATATAACATACGTCCCACAAAAGGCTGTTAAAGGGCAAGCCCTGGCAGATTTTCTCGCCGCTCATCCGGTGCCAAGCAATACGACTGTGGAAGATGATCTACCAGATGAAGAAGTATTCGTCACCAACATTCAACCTCCTTGGGAAATGTACTTTGACGGGGCATGCAGACATTCAGGAGCGGGGGCAGGAATAATTTTTGTCACTCCGACGCAAGCCCTGATCCCGTATTCCTTCGCACTAACTTCAGCGTCATCCAACAACATGGCAGAGTACGAAGCCCTCGTTATCGGATTAGAGATAGCGCTGGAAATGGGGATGGACCCGCTCAACGCTTACGGAGATTCTCAACTCATCATAAATCAAATCCTCGGCACTTATGCAGTCAAGAAAGAAGAATTAATTCCTTATTTTATCAGGGCCAAGGGACTCATCGACTGCTTCAAGGAGCTGAAGATTCAACACGTCCCACGATCCCAAAACCAAAAGGCGGATGCTCTAGCCGGTCTAGCTGCAGCCATGGTCCTCTCACCTTCAGGAACGTTAGAAGTAAGGGTTGAGGAAAGGCGAGTCCTCACTCCCCTACTTGAAGAAGTTCCAAACATATATATGCCAACTCTCGTCAATGTCGTCTCCACATCAGAGATACAAACAGCTGATTGGAGAGACCCCTTCCTTGATTATCTCATGTCCGGGGTACTCCCTACAAATCCCCAAGAGAGGTTGAGGCTAAGAAGAAGGGTGACAAAGTACACTTGTGTCAATGACGCATTATACCGGAGGTCGTACGACGGGCTTTTACTCCGATGCCTTTCTAATGAAGAAGCGGTGTCAGCACTCCAAGAAGTCCACTCGGGCATCTGCGGAGCACATCAGTCAGGTCCTAAATTGTATAACCAGCTAAAGCATTTGGGATACTACTGGCCTTCTATGGTGCGCGACTCCATCGAGTATGTTAGAAAATGTCACGTCTGCCAAATTCACGCAGACTTCATACACCAGCCCCCGGAGCCACTTCCTCCTACAAGCATCTCCTAGCCCTTTGAAGCATGGGGGTTAGACATCGTGGGCCCCATCCAACCATCTTCGTCAAAAGGCCACTCATATATCCTAGCAGCGACCGACTACTTCTCCAAATGGGCGGAAGCTGTTCCTTTAAAAAATACGAGGGGGGAGACGATAGTACAGTTCATCAAGACGCACATTATCTACCGATTTGGGATCCCTGCAAAAATTATCTCAGATAACGGTACACCCTTCAAAAACATAAATGTAGAGGGATTGTGCGCCAAGTACAAAATTAAGCACCGTTTCTCATCGGCATATAACGCCGCAGCCAACGGACAGGCAGAGGCATTTAACAAGGTTCTCTGCAAGCTCCTGAAGAAAGTAGTTCATAAAGACAAGAGGGAATGGCACGAGAAGCTGCTGGAGAATCTCTGGGCATACCATACCACAATGAAAACTCCGACAGGGGCAACCCCTTATTCGCTTGTCTTTGGAGGGGAAGCAGTCCTTCCTCTCGAAATCCAGGTACCTTCCCTCAGAGTCGCTCTACATGAAGGCTTGACAGAAGACCAGGCTGCAAAATTAAGGCTCGACGAGCTCGATAGCCTAGAAGAACGGCGCATGGAAGCCCAGCAAAATCTAGAGATGTACCAAGCCAGAGTTTCCAGAGCCTTCGACAAGAAAGTGAAGCGCCGCTCGTTCAAAGTCGGAGACCTGGTCCTCACCGTGGTCCGACCCATGGTCGTCGCCAGGAGAACCCAAGGGAAATTTGATCCTAAATGGGAAGGGCCTTTCATAATTCAAGAGGTCTATACCAATGGAGCTTATAAAATTATTTCCCCGGATGGTGAATATACCCCACCTCCGGTGAATGGCAAGTTTCTCAAGCGATATTATTCCTAAACATGTACGCTCCGAGCTTCAAGAGCCTAAACTGATAGCCTGAATAAAGTACTCCGCACTTTGCGAGTTTCCCACCCATATATGAGTATAGACTTTACATAAATAAATTTTATACTCAAATTTTCCTTCTCAAAAAAAAAAGAGAGAGAAGAAAGAAAAGGAAAATAGAGAGCATCACACACAAACATTGTACGGGTGGCTTGCTTAAACATGGGAAAGGCCTATGCCTATGTAGATAGATGAGCATATCTTATGGTCCTTTGCTTTTCACACGTAGAGCATGAGGCCCATTTACACATGCATGGGCAAAAGGCAAATAGGCATCCTTGTCTACGTGTGGATAGTTCAGGAGGATGCTTGCGCATATGTTGGGCAAGCAAACAGAGGAATATGCGTCTCTGTTTATATAAAAAAATGACGAGGATACATTCTTGCCTCTTGCAATCACATTCCGAAAAAAAATATGATGAAATCCAAAAAATGTGGGTTTCAGGAATTTCCTGATATATACCACAAATCCAACTCATAAGCATGAATCATGCACAAATTTTGGTCAAAAAGTACGAGTTTGGCGCATCCGACATTGATACTAATAAGAGAAGAAACAAATAAATGCAATCAGGGATTCTGGGATCTCCATGGGTTCAAAGCATCATAAAGCCTGGTTAATTCGGCCTGAAGCTCGTACGCCTTGCTCATCGCCAGAATAATGTCTCGAGAAGTCAACACCTCCTGGTGCTTCCGCTGCATCCCTTCAATGGTAGATGTCAAAGTGGCTTTCTTCTCCTCAAGAACGGTACTCTCCTCCGTCATTTGCTTCAGAGCATGCTCTTCTACTTGCAATTGAACTCTGAGACCGCCCACCAGTTCCCCTTGAAGTCGCTGTCGTTCAAGAGCACGTAGGAGATTTCCTGTGACGACCACTCTCTCGGACTTGGCTGCCTCAACTTTCGCAAGATATGTGGATGCATTGGCGTCATGTGCCTGTAATAAATCCTTTTCCTGGCAATGTTCCGTATCGCATGAATTTATCTGTGACAGAAGTAATTGCAAGACATTTCTTAGATAAGATGAGCCGAACTCCTGACTAGGCAATGCCGCAAGCAGGCGATTGATACGTTGCTCTAGCCCCTTAAAGTCTTGAGACACGGCCGGGTCGAGTAGATAAAGTGACACCAGTCGCTTTTCAAGCTCCGCGTAGAAGTTGACGACCTGCTCATCCAAAGTAGCAAGCTTGGGCGAAACAGCTGGCATGGAAGAAGCATCAACACCCACGCCGCCCAAAGCAGTCATTACTTCATCAAGAACAGGAGTGGCCGCAGTCTCCTCAGGGATCACCACATGGGACGCGCCAAGTATTGCGTCACCATAATGAGCAATATCTTCATTTGTTGTTTCTTCAATAAAAACATCTTCAGATTCAAGAGCAGAACCTACGAAACCAGGCATAGAGCACGCACCGGATGCTTCGAAGCCCATGGGGACTGCCGTTTGTTCAACAGCAACATCATCAGGCACTGCCTCTTCAAAAGCAACATCCCGAGGAGCTGTCCCTTTGGCAGCACCATCTTCGTGCCCGGTCGCGTCACCAGTTGGGGTCGCCAGTTCGTCCTCAGCCTCAACAGTAGTCTCCCTGGAAGCAAGCACTTGAGGGGAATCATATACCATCTTATCATCAGCAGCAACAATCTCTCCATCAAAATCTCGTACTTCATCTTCAAATTGGAGTGTTCTTGCGGCAGTCTTGACAGGAGCAGGAGGGATACCTTCGAGAGCACCTATCACCTCCGCCGAAGCCAGATCCACTGGAGGACCTGTACGAACCCCCTGGGCGGTATTAACCTTGCGCCGTGTTTTCCCAAGAGAAGCCTGCTTCTTGACTGCTCGACGAGAGTGAGCAGGCTTCTCTTGGGAAGAAAGTTTGCTGGCAGCACCCTGAGATCAATGGGAAGTAGAGATACAAGGTCAAGGAAACCCAAGCGAAATGCACGAAGATAAAACAGAAAAAGGGGAGTTTAAACTGAGAAGGAAATGGGGAGCAACGAGTGACTTCCCTACCTTTGTTTCTTTCCTCCCTCTTGTCTTTCTTCCCACTGCTGTCTCCTGTTGTTCCTCTCCACTGTTCGTGCATACCTACCAGCGAACCCATAAGCAGAGCATGACAAAGGAGAAGAAGGGCGTGCATGCAGTTAAGTGTGTAAAGTCAGCAACATTACAATCATTTGGTAGATCAAGATCGAACAAAACCACTGTTGCTTGGCAAAAAAGTGCAAGCACCATGGGTTGCTCGGTGAACCCATGAACAAAAAAAAAGGGGAGAATCAAAAGGGTGTAAGCAGAGCATGATGAAGGAGAAGAAGGGCATGCAAGCAGGTATACAAAGCCAACAATATTACAGTTATTTGGGCAGAGCAAGATCAGCAACACCACCATTGCCTAGCAACCAAAAAAAAAAAATTTTTGCTAGCACCAGGGGTTGTTCGTTGAACCCATGAACAGAAAAAAGAGAGAAGAGAACCAAAAGAGGGTATGCTTGGCACAACAAAGAAGAAGAAGAGCATGCAAGTCAGTATATAAAATCAGTAACATCACAGTTAGTTGGCGGATCAAGATCAACGACACCGCCATTGCTTGGCAAAATTACAAGCATTATGGTTGCTCGATGAACCCATGAACAGAGCATATATATAAAAAAAAAAGAGGAATCAAGAGAGGGTGCATGCTCAGCACTGCAAAGGAGAAGAAGAGTGTGCAAACGAGTATATAAAGACAGCAACATCCCGATGCTTGGCAACAAAAACCATCAGCAGACACTATGTGTTGGTCGATGAACTCATGAACCCATGAGCAGGACATACCCGGCCAGCTTAAAGAAGAAAAAGAAGAGGGGAGGGTTATATGCTCTGTAGATCAAGGAAGAAAAGGGAGGCATGCTCGGATCTATAGCAAGAGTAAATACTGGGGTGGCTCCATCAAAGAGAGCATAGGCTTGCAGCAGTGTAAAAAAAAAGGGAGACGTGGGTCGAGCAAGAAAAAAAGGAAGCAGAAGGAAGAGAAGGATTAAAAAAAAAGAAATGGTACCTCTCGGATGGTTGCTGTTTTCTTCAAGTTAGAAAAAATGTTCCAGCTTTGCCTCAGATCTTTCCCGAAAACAGCCCAGAAGGTCCGCTGAGATTTGTCAAGAGCGTCGATCCTGTTAGATGTTTCCTCGGCATTTGCACCACGTATGGATTCCCAGTAGTCAGAAATAATAACACTGCGATAGGAAAGGGCCTGCCTCTCCTCAAGTGACAACAGGCTATGAAGATCCCCACGGCGTAACATCGGCACCGTTTCAGTAAAAAATCCACGTGTCCGCTCCACCCACCACATCGTCCAAGAATGGGAAAGTCTCCCAACACGGTCATCGGGGGGAATCAGGAACTTCTTTCCGGCATCTATCCGCATCAGATGATCCCAATGCGCAAGCATGACCCCATAGCGACGCTCCTCCAAAGGATGTCGCAGGCCCACTTTGGGGACACCTTGGTCAAGTCCAAATTGTCGTGCAGAGCGGTGGGGATTGTAAGGCTCAGAATACATCACCGAAGTTGCAGAAACCAGCCTCAAGGGGAGGATGCCTCGACGTATAGAGATGGCAAAACGCTCGGCCTTGCGAGAATTAAAACCCTTCACAACATGCCACTCTGCGTCCTGTACTCCCCACAAAAACGGCCTAAGAAAGAAATTCCCCTTGACGTCGAGTCGGCTTCTAACATCCGAAGCGGAGAAACTTCTGGGAATATGAAACATCAGGTGTTTCAAATCCGGCATGCTGGCCTTCCGGCATTCGATATCTGGAAGCTCCCATAATGGACTTATGCTGCCCAGGTAGACCCCTCAGAGATATCGGTATGCCCAACCCATCAGCAGATGAATAGCCCAACTCGTGCTCGCAAAGCCAGGTCTGGCGGGGATGTAAACTCATCACTCTCAAACCCCTGTACAGGGAACACAATGCCGCTGGGGCCAATGAATACGCTCGTCCCATGGCCATCAAACTAGCTGGAACGAAGACCCCAGGGCGAATGCAAGGCTCTGAATTTGGAACAACAAAGTAACATATCCAAATAGAAAGAAAACATGCTGTGTACACTTTGTCATCAAAAGCAGTGCGGGGACTGAAGCCCTCGCCCTTGTAAAAGTGTTGCACCCATTCTCTAAAAGAGACCTTGTCTCGACCTTCAGCCAATTCTTCCCATATCTTCAGGAGATAGTATGCTGCAGAAGGGTAAAGAGGCACGTTTGCATCGCCTTCTCCACTGGTCGGTACACTCTCTTCATCAGGAAGGTACTCGTCATACATGTCTCCTATGATAGAAAAGCCGCCAAGATGAAACATGTCCGAAAGAGACACCGTCATCTCTCCATGCTGAAACACGAACGTATTTGTCTCTGGGTTCCACCTTTCCACCAAGCTGCGAAAGAGTTGCTCGTCGATGGAGTACCGACCCAGTGAACAAAAAACCGCACCATAGATCCCCGACTTGTGGAAATTGGCAGACTCTGTCTTCATAACATCCCGACCCCATCCCAGGTATCCAGCAGAGGGTTCATAAAGTCGGTGCTTGTAGTTCGCCCAATCCAGCCCTTCAGAGATAAGTCGATTGGCGAGACATGAAAGCGGCATTGGCGTCGGACCGGTCGCCATTGGTGAAAGCAATACGGCAGCGAAATGGGGCCATTTAGTGTCCTGAAAAACATTCCGCTGTTCAATCCTTCCTTCAGCGACGTCACAAGGTTTGGTATACGACTCCTCGCTTTCATTCTTGACGACAAATATTTTCGATCGAGCCAACTGCCTCAGAGGAGTGCGTGCTTCAACGTCTTTTGAAGAGGAGCTTGACATTTTGCTGAGAAGGAAGAGAGGAAAATAGAGCATCAGCATATATCAACACCCATGACACAGAAGAAAAGAAAGAGAAAAATAAACAGGCAAGCAAAACACAAAGAAGCAGAGAAAAGAGATGAGTTAGAGTATAAAAAAAAAAAAAACAGAGCATGGTTCGACGGGTGCCCACACCGCCGCCCAGTGATCCGGCAAGGATGAAACCTCACGCCGGCGATGGTCGCCTTCAATACAACAAGTCTCCCATTTCCGTCGAAGCCCAAGCTTCCGTCGGACTTCCATCTCTTCCCCCGGCGAAGGCCAGCACAGCGCCGTTCCTCTCGTCCACTCCGTCAAGGAGGGACTCCTCTGCGAGCTCGGCATCAAGCCACACCCTCTGCTCCTGGTTTCCGCCACCCAAGCTTGGTTGGAGATCTTTAGCACGCCGGCGCCGGCTTCCCTTCCTTCAATCCGCGACTCCCGCAAGCACGCCATCAGCTGTTCTCCATGAACCCATTGCGCCAGACTTGCTGCTCTCGTTGTGCCAAACCTACATCTACCCTGCACCGTTTCAACACTCTCGTCGTCCCAAACGAATGGCACCATGCCACTCCGGCTCAACACCGATGGCTACCACGACGAAGAAACAATGGCTTCGGCGCTGGACTTCCAAAGAAGCAGAGGAAAGAACATGCCGATGATGGAGACGCCATGTCCGACCAGGCTTCAAAGACTACTGCTTGTTTCCGGCCAGCAAGGGCCAAACAACGTTTCAAGGAAGGTGAAACCCATACTTGACATTGAACAAGGACAAGAGCCAGACAAAATAAAAAAAAAAGGAGAAGGAAAGAATACAGCGACATACATGCGAAGATGAGGAAAAAGTTGCAGAGAATAAAGGTTGGAGAAGAGAAAAGGAACCTGACAAAGTGCTAGATCTCCTCTACATCCTTCCGCTACAAAATCTTGAGGAAGGGATGGGATCCAATATTCCTCCGGCAAAAGCCCTTGAAAAAAAAAAAAAATAACATATATGCCTAAACCCTAGGGCTCTATACAGGGGGACACATAGATGGATGGAAGAAATCCTTCCTTTCTGAGAATGCTTGGCCATGTATATACATGCATAGCCAACTACAAAAAAAAAAAAAAAAAAGGGGGGGACGTGTCTGCTTGTCTTCTCAAAAAAAAAAAAAAAAGGGAAGAACAACATGCAAAAACGCTCTGCTCATGCAGGTATACATGGCATGAGTATTTTCGAGTCCTGCGCGTTCAAGTTACAAATCTCGCGCGCATGCCTCAAGGTCTCAAAAAAAAAAAAAAAAAAAGAAAAGAAAAGAAAAGAAGAAGAACGACACGCAAATATGCTCCGCTCATGCAGGTATACATGGCGTGGTATTTTTTCGAGTCCTACGCGTTCAAGTTACAAATTTCACGCGCATGCCTCGAGGGGGCATCTGTTGACATCAATTTTGGCTAGGCCAAAAGGTCGCAGTAACCACTGTTTGTTTGAGTCAAAATAACATCATATAGATTCAAGCAAGCTTAAAACATATTTCAAATGTCCGATAAATCCTTGTCCTGACTTCGAGGGCATCCAGGGACGTTTGGGTAATTTCACCCGCCCAAGGCTGTATTGGGAATTTGGGCCAAAATACAGGCCTGGACTTCCCATTACATTTTACAACAACCCTGCCTGGCTTTGACGGCACCCTAAATAAGCCATATGAACGCAGGGGTTTTTTGGTAATTTTACTATAACAGCTAGCCCCCAGGGGGTATTTTGGGCAATTCACACCCTCAGGGTATAATTGTCTGAAAATTAACCATTCCACCCTCAAAATATTTTGGTCTGACATATACGACCACTGAGGATGTTTTGGTAAAATCCCGGTAAATATTCAGAATTCAGATAAATATTTTGTACGGGAATAAATATTCACAGATGGTTTATTAAATTTGGACAAATATTCAAACAGTAATGGACATGAGAAAAATATTCAAATCATGGTAAATTTGAAATTCGAACATCATTTTCGAACTTCAAAAGAAAAATCCGCCAAGACAAAAAATCAGCAAAGCTCCATGGGCTGCATGTTTGGTCGTCCTTATACACGTCCATACCATATATACACGAAAAATTATATATAAACCAGCCTCACTCATCCCATACCATATAAAAAATAAATAAATAAATAAATAAATAATAAAATCAATAGCAAAGCACAGCTGGTATGCACGTTAGCTATCCTTATATAAAAAGGATCAGCATCAAGGCAATCAGCATCCCTTTGATTAGGGACCCTGATCAGCATCTTAACGTGATTAACACCCCTGATTAAGGGATCCATGATCTCATTCCATGTGAGGACGTAAACCTCTCGTGCCTATAAATAGAGGAGGCATGGGTTGAAGTCAGGGCTGGTCGGGGCTGGTTTGAAGAGGCTGAAGAGGTTCTGAACGGTCTGAAGGCGTTGAAGCTTGATCTAAGCTGGATGGAAGAACGCTGGAAGGCTAGTCTGAGCCGGATCGAAGCTGGGTTCTAAATGGTCTGAGCTTGATCTAAGCTGGGTTGAAGAACGGGCTGTAGGCTAGTAAAAGAGGCTGAAGACATTGAAGCTTGGCTGATAAAGAAGCTGGTTGAAGAAATCGAAGAAGAAGCTAAAGAAGAAACTGAAGAAAAGGGTTGAAGACAAAGAGGTTCTGGTGAGGTTCCAAGGTTGCGCACCACCGGAGGGCGTAGATCTAGCCCACACAGCCGGAACCCATTGAGACACTCGCGTCTTTGGGTGGACGCTGTAGAAGGCTCGTCGATCCTACAGCTCAACCTTCGCTCTCTTGCTCGTCACCTGCGGCTTGGACCTCCAGCAAGGTTGCTCTAGCTTAGTTCCTCGCCAGCGACGGAGAAGGCTCTCTTTCTCTCCCGGCGGCTTTGAAGACAAGCTCCACTCCCCTGTTTTTTTTTGTTCTCTGTTCCAGCCGGTGCTTCCTGGTCTCCCTGGTGATCTCGTGGGGCAAGAACATTAACCCATTCTGAAGAGGGACAGCCACCATCATCGTTCCGGCGACTGAAGCTCCAACCGTTCGCCGCACCTCCTTGGTCCCAACTAGCGTTCCCTTGTGCTAGCCGGTTCTAAGCTTCTCTTCTCCAAGCCGGTTTCATTAAACCCAGTTGCCGTTCCTCCCATGACAACAGAGGTCGAAGCTTGCTGAAAGGCGTTCCCAAACACCCCGACGGCAAAGGTCCCAAGCCCACCGGAGTTGAAGCCCCGACGGCAAAAAATGGCATGCATGGCTTTGAAGGCGGCGGTTTAACATATATCACGTTATTTATTTTCTTTGTTTCTTCTTTGTTATAAAAATGTTTATTTGGATCTAGAATCGGAGGTGTTCCCTACGGGGATGTAAATGATGGATCTGTCGACTTGGCGATCGGCAGATCCAGGGGTGTGGTGCCTACAATTTCCTGATATGAAATTAAAATATGATTTGCTCGGAAATAAAATAGAAATCTCGTCCCCGCGAGATCGACGTTTTATTCGCGAACAACAGCGCAACTTCAACCCACGAAGCTAAGCCTAGGATCTTCCTCACGCCGCCACGGTCCCAACGAGCCTCCAAGCTCCAGAAACGATGGCCGGAGGAGGGAGAACGGCAACGAGGAGGGTTCAGCCGGCACAGGGGAAGAAACAGAGCAGAGCGCGGAAGAAGGGAGAGGAAGGGAAAGAGAGGGGAAGACGATAAGATCAGGGAAAGGAGGAGAGGGGGAAGCAAAGCCTTCCCTCCCCTGACAGGGGAGGTGACGGCCGCCCAGGCCGTCCCGTCGATCTCCGCCGACAAGACTCTCCCTCGGGAAGGGTGAGATCGATCCGCACTGGCTTGTCGGATCGATCCGGCTAGCAAGGCCAGATCGATCCGCCCAAGAGGTGCGATCGATCCAACTTCCTGGCGTTGAACGATCGATCCTTCTGGCCAGGAAGGATCGAGCCCTCTTCCGCAGGAAGCTAGACTTGGGTTAAAACTTAAACCCAAGCCCGGATCTTTCGATCCCGGGTCCACCTAGCCATTCTATTCAAGCACAAACATCAAAACAAGGCCTGTGTGTGCACAAGCGGGTGTGAAACAAACCAACAAGGCGTAATTTACCAAATTGCCCTTGCGGTCAACCACGAGCCACAGGAATAGAGGAACGGGTCCTCACAGCGGGTGGCGGCAGTGCTCTTGGAGAAGAAGAGCAACGAGCAAGGGAAAGGGGCAGGGTCACCGGAGAAGATGAGGGAGGGCCGGATCTCACCGGGAAAGTCTTGGGGAGAGGTCGGGGAAGAAGGGGAAGGCAAGATCAGACGTTAATTTGGAGGTAGAAGGAGAGGTGACTACTGGCAAGAGAAAAAAGAAAGTGAATAGGTTGGCTGTGAGGAGTTGATGATGGATCCGCAGCGAAACGAGCTCATCAGAGATTGAGACCAGTGCATTGATCCATCATCGACATCATCACTCCTCTCAGTTGTTGAATTTGATGTGCAAAAAGATAAAAGAGAAAAGGGAAAAGAGAAAATTGATAGGGAGCTTCGGAGGGGAAGGGGTCGTGATGAGCATGCTGGATCTTGCCGCCTTGGCTAGCAAATGGCTCAGTCCTGGCACCAAGAGATGAGGACGGCTGAGTTGGCTCGAGATCGGCTTGTAGGTGGCTCAATGTGAGTCGTTCTTTGGAGAAGAGGAGCCGCGACAGTGGATGGCCGCCAAGTCGCTAGATCTTGCCAGGAAACGAGAACGGAGGGTTCGAAGGGCTACGGTGAGGCCGAATCTAGGCGGTGGTGGTGAGTAGTGATGGTGGCGGTTCCAGCTTGGGGAGATGTGGCGGAGCTCGGTTGGGTTTAGGGGGTTATGGAGAAGAGGACGGAGGCTTGGACGACGTCGAGCTGAGAGGAGAATGGTCGAGGGGTGGTGTTAGACCCAGGAAAACCCATCTAGTTCGGGACGTGAGGGTTCCTAATCTATTCAATCCATCTGTGGCGCATGTATATAACAATTATCACAACCAATTTAAACAATTTATCTGAGGCTAAAACTGTAATTTTCAATATTAAACCAAAATGTACTAATTCATATCAAAACTCATCGAAGATGAAAATTATACATTTAACATAATCCTTGAGAGATATCTATATACAAAAACTGCCAACAGTATAGTAGAGTCTCCAGAAACCTCAAACGCCTCCACAAGTCGACGTGCCACCAAAAGTTGATCAGCTAGGAGCTACGGAAGCGCTGGCGCCAGCACATACAAACGCAGACCGGATAGGAGTGAGTACATCTCCCTCTGCCAAGCCTAAGCCATAGCTAACTACTTTAACGGAAAAGTAAACCATGACGAAGATCATGATGACTCTGAGCGCTCCTTGAGGTGTGCCCAATAGGAATTTCAATGTATCTCCAATGCAACCCAAACCCCATACTGGTGAGAAACCGGCCCAAGGCGTAACAGTATTTAAACCACCTTAAGCCTTAGCACGAGAGAAACAACATGACCTTGAAACCTCAAACACTATAATCTCTAGCCAGCTAAACAATTACCTCGATAAAGAAATGACCACAGTAACAATCTCACCCTAGACCTTACTACCCAGTCTCGGTCCTATGGCTAGTTCCGAGCTGCCTGAGCCCTCAGAGCGGTGATCAACCCATCGCCCATGTCCTAACCTAATGCTTCTAATGCAATCAAAATGCATGCAATGCTCACGCAGAAATACAGAAGTATGAGCATAGAAGTATGAGCATGCAACAATATGCCAAATAAGATACAAGTCTGGGCGTAGCTTACAGCTTGCCAAAAGTGTATACATAGCAATGGTCTTAGGAAAGCGAATATTTATTCTACATATCCCAAGGGGCATGACCCCCTTGGTTCACTCACATGCCACACACAGGGCCTACGCAATATAATAACATATATAAGACAAATAATGGAAAGCTCGATTAATAGAATTAAAGCAAATAAGCTACTACTAATTTTGAAAAATCATAACTTTCAATCTAATTGTCCGATTGACGTGAACCTTGATATGTCTACTCAATAACATACTCCGAATCACATATCAAAAGATCGTATTAATCGGATAACGAAGAATTACTTAAGTTCACTAATTAAACTGACAGCTCTGTTATGCACAGCCTGGCCATTTAATTCACAATAAATCAGACATAAATTATAAAAATGTGAAACTAGTTGGAATAGAAAGCTAACTCAGAGATACACACCTTTTATGCTAGAGATCAACTGAGATCATGCACGTACAAGTCAGAAAACAAGCTAAAACATAGTTGTTTCTGCCAGAACAAAAATTCAGGAATAAATCAAGGAAAAACCAACTTAAATATAGTTTAAATCCAACCAAAATCCAATCAAACCTCAAACATATATTAAGAATACCTAGGAGCAACATATAGCATAGATTGATCAGCTAATTAAGCATTCAATTAGCTAAGAACACATAAACAAGCCCTAAGTGAAGAATCCAACCTAACTATGCAATTCCACCATTAATCCTCGATTAATCCATGTAGGGAAGGTCTAGAGCTGCTCCCCTACTTGCTGGTGAAGCATCCAAACCTCTGCAACAAGCCCTCCTCGCGGATCAAAGGAACGAAGAAGAGAGAAGAAGAAAAAGGAAAACAGAGCCGGTTTGCGGGTTCATATAGACCCAAGTCCGATCGTTCGGTCAACAGTGCCAATCGGTCGGACTAGGTCGGTTTACGTCCTTATTCGGACACGTCATCGTCGGTACCGACCCCGAAACAGATCGATCGTCCCTGGGTTGACGGCTATCCCAAAACCAGCTGTCGCGCCCGAGCCCAGATCTTTCGATCCCAAGCTCGCCTTGGGTTCTATACAAAACTTAGAGAACTGGTTCTACCTAGAAAATTCCTCTATCTAATCTAATCTAATCTATCTAACTCTATATAAGACAACCTTTTCTTTTAATAGATAGTGGTGATAGGAGTTTCATCATATTTATCTGACGGCTATGAAGATGGTTTCCCATTTACAACTGAATCACCCACGTAGGGTGAGCATGACAATGGAGGAGATCACGGTTGCTTCCTCCGTCCTCTCTAAAACTCACACGCCATGTGTCAGGGCATTGATCCATGACACGGGCCTTGGCGCGCGGCATCAAAAGTCGACGTGGCCAAGTGCCATACCATGACTCGTGGTCGGCGCCATGAGTCATATGAGGCTAGGCGACCTCAAGATAGCATGCAAAGTGTCCACGCGCATCATCCCCAGCAATGACGCGAGGAATCTTGAAGATGGCACGAGCAAGTTTGAAGATGGCGCGGCGGTCCAGGCCACAAACAAAACATATCGCGCCATGGGCGGATTCCTACGTGCGGGACGCGGGCGAGCAAAGCCAGCAAGGCAGTAAGCAATATGCGCGCGCCAAAGAAGCTTGGCGCGCGGCACGACGCGACGTGGCATGACACGTTGCGACGCGGCACGGCACGACGCGACGCGGCATTGCACGACGCGCGCGCGGCATAGCGACGCCCTAGTGCGAGTAGGACTCAAAGTTCGAGTTAGGCTATGACTTCAAAGTCCTAGTGCCACTAGGCACTGTTGACACGGGCAATGGTGAGGTTTGGCACGGGCAAAGTCGAAGTTGACACGCGAGTCCTAGTCAGACTAGGACTCGGCGTGCCATGATGCGGCCAGCAAGACGCGCGACACCACGGAGAGCAATCCAGCCGTGAAAAAGACCTAGTTTCAGTTGGACTAAAATCTTGTGAGGACATGACGCGACAAAGGCAAGCTTTGGCGCGGGGAAAATCCTACTTGCTCGAGAGTTCTAGGCGGACTAGGACATGACTCACTCCAGCGGAAGGCAGTTGGCCATGGAGGGCAAACCGTGCATGCCATTGAGGTAATTCCACTTGGCCTAGGACTCCCATATAGGATGACGCAACCAATATGGAATATGACACGGAGGAAGTTGGTTGTGACTCATGGGAATAGGAAGGTGACCTATTTCGAGTTAATATGCGATGAATCTTGGCAGATGCTATCCAAGGCAAGTTGCAGCATAATTTGGAGTCCTGATGGAGTGGGCGACTTCATGATTGGTCAAGCAAGTGTCCAGATCAGCTTGAAGCCAATCAAGGACCAGCAGTTGGTGTTGGACAAGAAGTCCTCTTCGAAAGGGAAAGGCTTGGAGCCTTCCTCTATAAAAGGGGCAGCCGACCATGATCAAGGGGGATATGGATGGGGGCTTAGGGTTAGGTTCCTTTGTAATTGAGTGATTGTAAACCAAGGGCTTGGGAGAGAGAGTTGAGAGCTTCTCTTGTACAATTGCATCAATAAAGGGGTGGGCGAAATCCTTTGCCTACATCGTGTCCTCTTGTGTGTTTGCATGTGAAGAAGACAAATGAGGGTTTGTCAAGAAGGGTCTTGACGCCATCATTGGGGAGAACTCGAAGAAAACTTTCCGCTGCACTTTCCCAGTGACACCCTGCCTCGACTGTGGTCCAAGTTACCCTCCTCCCTCCTCACGTATAGCCTTGCCCCCGCTGCCTCGCCATCATCTCACGCACCTCACCATCATCTCGCGTGCCTCGCCATCATCTCGTGCGCCTCGCCACCGCTCCCCCATCGCCAACACCTCGGATCAATGGCGGTGGTAGGAAGCTGCCACCGCTGCCTCGCCATCATCCTCTCCTTCTTACTCGCTGCACCCCGGTTAGCTTTCCCTGTGCATGTTATCCACGTCGCTCACTCGCCTCAAGCAGCATCTCTTAATTGCTTCTACTTCGATTTGCTGCCCTTTTTTGGTGAAATTTGACCAGGTTTTGCTGCAATTTCCCTTTCTTCTTCCTCTTTTCTATGGTATTTAATTTTCCTACCAACTGGCTTTTTGTCGATTTAATTTCCCCAACACCGGTATGATGTTGGTCATTGGAAACTTTTGCGCCTATGCGTTCAATGCTTTTGAACCAATTCTTCTCAATACATTGTTGATGTCCTTTGGTCAATTTAATTTCCTCAAAAGTTTGGTTTCAGGAAAATTGAATCTTGGTTCTTTTCTTCCTTGGAGCTTGGTATCTTTAGCTCTCAGTAAATATGGATCCTTACATAAAGTTCTAATTTGTATTGCTATGTTTGACCATGATGTTTCCCTGTAGATTTTGGTTTTAGCTTCATCTATTAGAGGGATACCTTAGGCTAGATATTGCCATGCTTTTAAGGGAGAATATGAAAGTATAAATGCTAGGAAGCTTAGAGTTTAGGATTGGTGATATGTATAGAAGTAACATCGCTGCTAAGAGATTATAGCCTGCTTTCCATGTGTGGAATCTGGTTCTAGGGATGCAAAAGATACATGTTTTTGCTTACGGGTAAAAACAAGACAGACCTAAGTGTTCTGTGTGTACTTGGGGAGAAAGGTGTGAAGGGACGGAAAAATGGAGAGAATTTGTCTGTCCTTCTTGGCTAATCTTATAGCAAGTATTTGTCTATATTGATGGGGAGATTGCCTCATCTAACTCTATTTTAGGCTTGATCTTTCCCTATATTGATGGGGATTGTGTGTGTTGTTGGACACTACATTGTAACCTATGTTGGAAGGGCAACAAGTATGGATCTTACCATAAACAATTGCATCCTACGGTATGTGTGTACATTTCTAAAGATGAGGACTGATGTCCTCTCTAAGCACTCTGCCATGTTATGAGTTCTAACCTTTTCTATTTAAAGTTGCCAATCATACCGGTTTTCAGTTGAGACCATCCCTATCTGGCCTTCCTCATACACGTAATTTGGTACTACAAAAAGTTTAAGCAACACCAACTAGAATATCCATAATCCGCACATCACAAATTTGACAAAATAGCTGCATGTACATGATGAGTTCGGAACTGCACTGAATAGTATAGGCACACAGTGTCATGTATTGCTTGACAAAATGAATTGGTGAACTCGACTAAATTCACTAGCTCCACAAGGCCAGCTATATGCTATGACAGTCTAGATTGGCACTATACTCTCACACTCACCCAAAGAATCACAAAGACAATGTGCTCCTATTCATGCTTGCACTTTTAATGATCACTACTCAAATGCAGAGAATGAGCGGACACATAAGCACCTTCGTCCCCCTGTGCACGATGACAAACTAATGTTCCAATTGCGCTGCTGATCCTACGAAACCATCAAGAATAATGTTGTCTTTTCATTTCTAACCTTCAGAAAAGAGCTAAGCTTCAACTCTTCGGTTGATGGTGGATGTAAATTAAGTATATGAGGATCATTGTCCCCATACTAGACCTGTACATCATGTTAAGACAATTAGATGAATCTTGATCCACATTGGAAGTCTAAGTTTAGATGCCAACATATTTCGTTTCAGAGCATTTGCTTCAAGGAGGCCATTAGATCATAGCTTGTATTTTATTCTATTTTATCTCCTAAGACAGTATATACTTAATTCTTGCCTCTACCAAATAATTAGTTTGTTTTAAAGTTGAGGAATTCTCTTGCTTTCGGTTGTTTGTGTGACGGTGTTCATATTCCAATTAGAGATTTTTAGCTCTCAGTAAATATGGATCCTTACATAAAGTGAAACAATGCCTGGGCATATATCATGATATGAGGATGACAGATCAACTCACTGAACATTAGTTGTAGCATTTATTTGTAACCTGCGATAAAATTGGCAGATTAGGAAAAAAAATTGTATTTAGAGGTAAACACTATGTTTAGTGTGTGAAGGTAATGAACCCATGAAACAGAGTCTACTACACTCTCGGCACAACTTACACTTCTTCAGTTAGGAAGTTAAGAAAGCTTAGTAAGCTTCACGCAGCAAGTCATTTTATTGAAAAAAGGGATGCATTTGGTCACATGATACTAATCCCTTTTTGTTGATTTGCTTCCAAATCATTAACTGAATGGTTGCTTAGTCTATTAATTGTCTTCTCAACATGGGAACTGAATTATGGATTAAGTACGTTAGTGAGCCACCTTGGTAAGATGCATGCTTAATTTAGTTGTTGCCTGCCCAACTTTTGTTTTTCCATGCAATTTTTTTGTTGTGTGCACTATTAATTCCTTCATAATTGGGTCATTTACTAACCCAGCTTGCCAGTTTTTGTAATCTTCCCCTTTCTCAATATGCTTTTGTTTTAGGAGCTTTAGAATTATGCATGTGATACAACCAGGGTGTTTGTGCAGTTGGAGTTTGTGTCAATCAACGTCTTTTTAGGTTGCACATTTGTGATGAGTGAATTCTATTAGCGCGCAACTAATCAAATACACTCTGATAGTTATAGTTAGGGATATGAGGACTTGATCACTAGCCATCACTATACAAATGAATGTATTTACCTAGGAGTGATAACTCTGTATTTCATCAGAAAATATTTGTTTTGCTTATTCAAGTGGACAATGTGTGTATAGCAATCAGAAAATTTACTTGTCTTCTTGAATTCTTCATTCTCTCCCTCTTTTCTCTTCTTTCTTGAATTCCATATTATTAAGCATAGCAAAATATATTCAACCTTCTCTTTTTTTATCTAAATCATCATTACTTTTCTCTTCTTCCAATTTCTATCAATCAATTGTTGTGGAGGGCAAAGGGTTTGCTGGTCGAACAAGCTGCTATCAAAAGTTGATTTTATTCATTTAGTTTTCACCAATTCTTTTATTCCGGGGTATGTTAAAAGTTTGTTCCATATCTTATACAAGTGGAGTAGTTCCACAAAATAGTTCTTAAATCGGCTTTACAACTTATGGAGATCCAGCAGTTATATACACTAAGCAGCTTTAACATTTAAGGTTGAATAACATGTTTTTGTCAAAATAAAATATTTATCATTGTTTTCCTTTTTTCCCTTTATGTTTTTATTTACTTTGCTTGGATAAAATATAGGAAAATAGGAACTAGATTTATTATTACTAAGCATAGACTTTTAAACCTTTGGAGCTGCTTATAAAGTGCTAGATTTTGGTGCTAGAATTATTAATAAGCATAGTAGGAAAAAACCTCACAATTGCAGAACCTCCATCTATTTAACATTTGTAAAGTCATCGATTTTTTTCCACAAGCAAAAACTCAATAATATTCATATTTCTTCATCTACAAATCAAATTAGGAGCAAGCATGCAGCTACGTGCATATAGAATCCTAATATATTCAAATAACAATAATGTCATTTTGGGATTCAACGAGTATAGCCTATTTTGAAATATAACCGCACGTATGCATCATTTCCTTCGATGTTTTTGGTGGTTTTATTTTGCTTAGTTCTTTCTTAATTTGACTGTAGATAAAAAAATAGGATTTTGGACGAGTCATAATCACTATGACATAACACAACTTATAATGTGTTTTTGAATGCCCATATGAACTTTGGTTACTGTTTACAGTTCTCAAATTTTGATTTCCATATGCAAACCAAACAATAGACTTCCATTTTCTTATTCACAGCCATGCTACCAATGGATCACGCCGTCATTTTCGGAGCGGTGAGTTACTCTGATGTTCTTGACTACATTCTTAATTACAAAAACATTAATTACCTACTACGTAATTCCTTTAATTAATTTTTTATTTCCATTATCAGCAAGATAGCAATGTGTGGTGAGCTGTTGAGATGTTACGCGTTTGCGGTGTTCCTCTTCATATTCACTCTGAGCATGCCCTCCATGCCATGCAACCACCTTTGGTTAGTGTAAGAAGAATACTAATATAAGATTTGATCTATTAATACTTTGTCAGATAATTAAATCATGTTACTATTATGCTCTTAGGTAAGGATACGACCGCCTGCACCACCTGCTGAAAATGGGGTTAGTAAAGCATGTTACTACTGACTACCAAGTTTTCAAGCAGTGTCTACGATAAAACTTTTCCCAAATGAAAATTCCATCATATAATAATTTATTATTGTTGTGAAGTTTTGTGCAAATTTATTGGTTTATGTTGCAATGATTTAAGACCTACACGCCCACAAGTTTATTTACCTGCCAGCCATTTGGGCAAGCAATGATGAAGAGAGTGTCAACGGCGTCTGAAATTTCTGTCGAATTGGACTTTTATAACATTAAATTATTGCACAAGCATGAAGAAAAAGCATAAACCATTTCCAGTTATCTATGTCATAATTACTAAAGATGTAAAGGAACAAATTTTAAAAGCTTAATGTATCCCAACCAGCTTCAATTAACAAGCTCCCTTGGTCTTAGAAAATAGGACATGGTACCTAACCGGAGGTCCTTATTCAGATGAAAAATTAACACAATTCAAGTTTTCTGTTACAATGTGCTCCTTGGGTTTTCCTTAAGCATGTTTGTAACAGAGTTTAATTGAAGATCTACGATATATTTTTAAGATCTTGAAAAATAAAATATCTGCACTTCGTATAAATTTATTAGATGAATGTGGTCTCCAATGATTTAATACCTGCGAGGCCACATGTCAATTTGACCGCCCGACAATTGGGCCAACGAAGACAAAGAGAGCATGAGAGTAAGAGAGGCTTATGACTGGACCATACCATCGTGATCCGACGACTCAGAGTGTTCATACTCCTCATGGAACTTCATTAAACATTCCTAACAAGTCAGAAATAATTGAAGATACAAATGTTGAGATCAAGCATGTTCAAGAAATTTTGGGTGCACCTGTAACAAGTGTGTCATCTCTACCCCAATTTATTAATGCCCGACGGTTAGGGCAATCCCAGAGGAGGGAACGTGAACGACAGAAAAAAATTCTCGAACGTGAGCAGTATTTTGCTTCGTCTTCAAGTGCTTACGAGCAACCTCCAGAATGAACACCAAATGAACATCCAACGGCCTCACCTATTGCTTCTTTGCCTATGTAAGTGGATAATATGTTCCTCAAATCCCAAACTTCTTTTCAATCACTTTTTTCTAAGCAATGGTGCTGAAGCAGCTAGAAACGTGACATATCCGTACATCTTTTAGGTGACGGGCCCTTAGAACGAATAAGTGAATGTCATCCTGCATATCTCCCCTTGCATTATGTGCTTCTATTTCCAAGTGGTGATCTTGGATGGAGTACAGACCTCAAGCAGTGGGATGTTAGTCGTAGTTGCCCTTCATCGAAGAGATTAACAATGTCGGAGTATCGCCGTTATCGTTTGTTTGAACGAGACGGAGAGTACTCAACTATACTTCGTGACAAAAAGATTGTTTCAAGAATTTATTGTTGATGCATGGGCCTCATCTGAACAGAACAGACTTTACTGGAATAAGACGAACCAGAATAAGTTAAGATCAGAGTGTTATCAATGCCTTAATGACCTAGGAGGTGGTATATCTGATGCAAATCAGATTGGAAAGAGGGTAGTGTTGCCTTCGTCATTCACTGGTGGCACTAGACATCTAAACCAGATCTACCACGACTCTATGGTGATAACTTGATATTTTAATCACCCCGATGTGTTTCTTACCATGACAGCAAATCCAAAGTGGCATGATATCCAAGAAGTTCTGTTCAAGTATCTGAATGCTATGGACAGTGCTGATATAATTGTACGAGTTTTGAATGAGAAAAAAAAGGCATTACTGAGAGAAGTTAAGGAAAAAGAAGTCTTTGGTTGTAAGGTAGCGCATGTTTACACAATTGAGTTCCAGAAACGTGGCCTTCCTCATATGCATGTTCTATTTTTCCTGCTGGGAAGTGACAATATAAGAATATGTGTGCAGGTGGACTCCATTGTTTGTGTTGAATTTCTAGACCAGCAAGTTGAGCTAGATTTGTTTGACACTGTAAAAACTTGCATGGTACATGGACCATGTGGTACTCGAGCTGCAGCTGCGGGTATCACAACACCATGTATGGAGAATGGTCATTGTAAATGTACCCAAAACCTCTAACTGACGGAACAAGAATAGTTGATAATGGATATCCATTATATCATCGTCGTCAGAGTGACGTGGAAACATCAGTTCATGGGGTGCCGGTTTATAATGAAGATGTCATGCCATACAATCCATATTTATCGCAGATGTTTAACTGTCACATAAACGTCGAAGTTTGTGCTGGTGTTCATTGTGTGGACTACATTCACAAATATATTTACAAGGGTCACGACTGAACTACTATGATTTTGGGAGATGATGATGAAGTTCAACAACATATTAATGTACGTTGTATAGGCCCGTGTGAAGCAGCATGGCGTCTGTATGAGTATCCAATCCACGAGAAGCATCCTTCAGTCCAGCGTCTGGTTGTCCACTTGCCCAGGCAACAGAATGTGTTGTTTAACTCAATGGAACCAATCTCCGTTGTAATTGAACGAGCATCAAATCAACAAACTACTCTGACTACATATTTTTCTTGTTGCGCTAATGATAGTTCTGCACGCGCCTTCAGTTATCAAGAGTTTCCTGAACATTATCGTTGGCGCAAAGATGCTCGAATGTGGACACCATGTCAACAGGGTTTTTCCATTGGAAGGCTATATTATGTCCCACCGACCGAAGGTGAGCTCTTCTATCGACATTTGTTGCTTACTACTGTTTAAGGACTGGAATCATATGAGCACCTACGAACTATTGCTGGGATTCAGCGTCTGACTTTTAAAGACGCATGTCAAGCGCTAGGTTTGTTGGAAGACGATGGTGAATGAGTTCAGTGCATGCAAGAAGCAGTTCAAATCAGGACAGGTTACCAATTAAGACAGTTGTTTGCTACTATATTGTTATACTGTAATCCGCAAAATCCTTCTGCATTATGGGCGCAATTCTCAACTCAAATGTGTGATGACCTCCAGCATCGCATACATACTCAATTCCATATAGAGTTGCCATCGGATGAGCAGGTCAAGGATTACGGATTGTACATGGTAGAACAAATGTTACAAGAACATGGGTCGTCATTAGCGAACTATCCTTTTATGCCTTTCCCTGAAGGTAATTGGATTGAACATTCCCCAAATAGGCTTTTGATGGAACATTAACTTCTAATCACTGATGCTAAGAATACAAATCATGAAGATAATGTTGAAATATTGAATCGAGAACAACGTTTTGCATATGATGCAATAACTGAATCTGTAAATACAAATGCTGGCCAGTCATTTTTCCTCAATGGGGGTGCGGGTACAGGAAAGACATTTCTTTACAACACCATCGCGAGAATGTGTCGGCGACTCGGTAATATAGTTGTCACCGTTGCTTCTTCAGGTATTGCTGCTTTGTTGTTAACAGGCGGACGCACAGCTCATTCGACTTTCAGAATACCCCTTGATATATCACACGATTCATACTGTAATATCAGTAAGCAATCAATTCATGCAGAACTTATTAGAGCAACAAATCTCATAATATGGGATGAGGTGTCAATGCAACACAAACACTTCGTGGATGTTGTTGAGCAGACGGTACGTGATATATGTGATAACGAACGTCCATTTAGTGGTAAGACTATTGTATTGGGCGGTGACTTCCGCCAAATCTTGCCAGTTGTCCTCAGGGAAAGTAGGGAAGAAATTGTACATGTGTCATTGCGGATTTCTATCCTATGGACAAATTTAAAAGTTCTTAAGCTCAATTCAAACATACGCATGCGGACCGCACATCAGGAGACATTTCCATTCACATATTTCCTGAACAATGTATGTCTATTAGAGCCAATATACTCAAACTAGACGTTAGATTTCCATACATCATGAGAGTAATTTGGTGCATCTCTTTTACAACACAGATAGGGATCAATCCATGTGTGACTGTGACTTTACCACCTTCTGTGAATCGGTGCCAGAGTATAGAGGCCATGTTGTCCATGATTTATCCACAAATGGATGTGTTATGTACTGCTACCCCAATGTTTTTGATGGAGCGGACAATTCTCTCTGCACGGAATGATGATGTCTCCGCTATTAATGCGATGACCGTGGGAAAGTTCCCCGGAGAGAGAATCACTTATTTGGCGGCTGATAAAGCAGTCACCGAAGAGGGTCTTAACGCAGATATGAACGGATACCCGATCGAGTATCTTAACACGCTAGATCTGCCAAGATTACCACCATTCTAATTGGTTCTGAAAGTAGGCGCCCCGATAATGTTGTTGAGGAACCTGGCGGCAAAGGATGGGCTTTGCAACGGAACACGCATGCTGGTCATTAAATGCTATCAACGAGTTATACAAGCACGTATAATGACTGGGGACAAAGCTGGAGAAATGGTTTTCATACCAAGAATATCGTTGTTGTCAACGAGTTATACAAGTAAAGAGATGCTATTTAAAATGTATCGCCGTCAGTTTCCTGTGCGATTGGCTTATGCCATGACAATTAATAAATCTCAGGTCCAGTCACTAAAGTTTGTAGGGGTCGACTTGCGCACTTCGGTGTTCAGTCATGGTCAGCTGTACGTTGCATTGTCTAGATGTACTTCGGCAAACCGTATAAGCGTGCTAACTAACGACGCCAGCCTAAACACAACAATAAATATAGTTTATCCATAAGTCTTGGTTGATTCTTGAAAAATATGGATGTAAGTTTTTGAATGGAATTGCATTGGTAAGCCTGATTGTTACATTAAATTAAATGTACGTCGAATATAATGCTCTTCTTTACCGCATGATTGGGATAGCAATGTTCCAGAATTGGCGTACAATAGAAGAACAGTTTTGATTAGTTGGACATCGAACAATGTAAGTTTTGTATGTTACTATTTATATACCACGTTGTGCGGTTATTTTTAATTCATTTCTACTTTCAAAATTATGTTACAGGTCGTATTTCATGTGCCACATGCGCAATTCTCTATCAAGATAGAGGCCTACACTCTCAGACGTATTATTGGCAGAATGCTAGGGATGCCATGGTGGTTACGTCCAGGGAGAATAGAGCGAAGGATTGTATTGACAACCTAGCCTGTGGTTACTCCTCACTGTATATAGTACAATGTTTTCCTTGGCATAACCAAGTTTGTAGAAAATTCAAGTTTAGTTGGGTTTTAATTATAAATGTATGTATGTAATGACTTGATCACTAGCCCGTTATTGCTTTTTCTTCTACTTCATCTTGAGTTATGTTCTGCAACCATAATGCAACCTCTTATTTGCTGCTCCTTGCTGGGTTTTTACGTTATTCAATAGCTGATGGTGAGCTGCATTTTTGTGAAAAAGTTCTTCGAAGGATATTAACAGGAGCAGAGGTACAAGCATTCATTCTCACAAGCAACCATTTTTGTAAACCCAAGGACCAACATGTTCAAGTATTGAACAACAAATGAATTTTCCACAAATTCTTTTATGGTATTAATTCATGTTTGAATTTTTATTTCCATGGGTTTTGGTAGAAAAGTTTCAAATATAAATGTAGATTTGTTATTGGAATTAAGATTTTTATTTCCATTGTATCTCCTTTCAAATCTTAGTAAAGTTTTGTTCATCATTTTAATTGCTTTATACGAAAATTAAATGCAATACTTTGGATATTAGATGGGTGAACATCTTTTTTGGCCACTTACAGTCAGCCTTGCCTCCTAAACAACTAGCTTGGTGTGGCATGGACAGTGTGTTGCTTTATTGGGATGAGATGCTTCTGATGGTAGGCCCAACTGGAGATCCAGTACGCTACGTGTATGATGAACCAATAGTGCTCATTCTAGAGTGTGCCGGAGTAAGGATTCTAATTCAAGTATGGAATTTTTGCAAAGAGTGCCAGATTCAAAGTGTTGAGTATGGAATTTTTGCACATCACCTAGGGTTTTATTATATGATGCTTTGGATCATTTTGACAGGGCAGCGCTAAGGTATGATCTTGAATTGTGTCATTACAATTCCACCAACAGTGATCTCTTCAGTCGTGGAAAATTACTTAAGTGTTTTCATAATAAATTTGTGATTACATAAATCTCAAATTACAAGTGTGCTAGCAGCAAGCATTTATTTTCATTCCAACATAACTAAGGTCATTTACTCATTTTAGTCACTTACATGTCAAATAAGATTGAGTTAACCATAATTATGAGGTAAAAGGTAACACTTGTTGACAACAAGTAGTTCTTTGCGAGTTTAATCGGCAATGGAGGTAGTTTTCTACAATAAATGATAAGAAAGGTAGTTTCATGCAATATTGCTAAAATGTACGAAGCGATTGCAAAAAATCCTAATAAATTTCCTTACTATTCTTTTCGAAGTTCATTGTTCCTTTCCAGTTACCCTTTTTTTTTGGATGTAGACAATTCTTATTACCATAATTTAAATAGTGATATACTCTAGCGATGGTAATGGGGTTGGTTATTCAAACCCAGGCCCACCCTATTAGGAGAAAACTTGAACCAAACCCGCCTCATGACCCATTGCGGGGCAGAACTTTTTCCACATCCCCATCCCATTTAAAAATACCACAGCCGTTCTTCCGCACCGCACACAACCCGCCCCATCTCGCCTCATTACAAATTTTTTAAAAAATTCAATAAATAAATATTAGTAGATCAAAATTGGACATAAAACACATAAGGCACTTCAATTTTATATTGAAGTGTGATCAAATAGAAAAACAAATCTCCGATTTCTTATATTTTGTTCATACGGTTTAACTACATATGAAACGTAAATACTTGAACTAAATTCAAATTTATATTTAAATCATCAAATTATCCGTAGACTCAACAAAAGCAACAAAATAAGAGATAAAAACAAAAAATGTGTCTCATGTTTAGTACAAATGTTGTTGGATAAGTAAGTATTATAAAATATGATTAGTTTCGATATATGACAACAATTAATTGAATTGATAGTGGTTTTTGAAGATAAGTGTTGAGATATATAATATAATATATAATACATACATATCAGCAGTATGATTTGGGGCGGGTTTATATAAACCCCATTTAATTTTACCGACCTATTAACTTGGTATGGCCCCATTTACCTAGGGCTGAGCATGGAGCATGTTGGCCCGAATTCGGCCCAAGCCCATCCAAAATGTTTCGGGTCTCAGCCCGGCCCAAACCCGAGTCAGACCAGAGCCAACTCAAACTTGTTGATATTGGACTTGGGCTTGGACATAGCTTAGCCCAGCCCATACCCAGGGCGGGACTGAGTGAAAGACTACATATGTCTAAAAAATAGCTCGTGGACGCCACCATATATAGCACTAGGTGGGCCTCGTGTCAGGTGGCACGAGTAACCATCCACCCCCACTACTCTCTAACGACCCACCTCCACTGCCCCCTCTCTATGACTCAGTTGTCATGTGTCCCCCTCTCTCATCTTCTCTAAATGACTCAGCTACCATGTGTGAGAAAATAGATGAGTCAAATTGTAGCTCACAAAACCTGATCTTATATAATAGATGATGTAGGTCCCATACCACCTGCCACGTTAACCACTCACCCCTACTACCCCTAACCACTCACCCTCACTACCCTCTCTCTCCTCCCCTCTCTATGACTCAGCTGCCACGTGTCCCCCTTTCTCCTCATCTCTCTATGACTCAGCTGCCATGTGTGAGAAAATAGATGAGTCAGATTATAACTTACAAAAACTGATCATATATAATAGATAAGCCTCCGATTAAAATCCCTACATCTCATCTCCTTAAAATGCTTCGTAGACACCACTAGGGGTGGCGATTCGGGTTCGCGGGGCGGGTTCGGGTCGGGTCATACACTGACCCGTTTAACAAAACACCAAACCCGAACCCGACCCGTTTAATAAACGGGTCAGGTTTTTAAACCCGAACCCGACCCAATTATAAACGGGTCAACCCGACCCGACCCGCCTAACCCGTTTATTAAACGGGTCGGGTCGGGTCAACCTGTTTAACAACAATCAAACACCAAATTTACATAAAATTACATCTATCAACACATAAATTACAATATCAAATTACAATCATATCAAATTACATCTTTTTGGCTGGCCGGAGCAGGGGCTGGAACCTCTTCGTGCTCTTCTTCATCTGCATCCAGAGAAGGGGTGCCACTTCTTCCTGCTCTTCCTCAGCTGCACTCAGCTTCTGCTCCTGTTCCTCCTCACCAACACTCTGCTCCTCCTCAAGTGCTGCAGCCGCCTCCTCCTGCGCCACCGCGGCTGAGATTTTTAGCAGTCGCCGTCCAAGGAAGGTACCGCCGGTAGAGAATTTATCGATGGCGTGTGCAATCGCCAGAATGCTCGATGCACGCGAAGGGCTGGGAGGCCGCGGAGTACCAGGGGGGAGGAGATCGGAGGGGGAGATGCCGGTGGACTTGGGAGATGGGCTGGGAGGCCGCGGAGTACCAGGGGGCAGGAGATCGGTGGGGGAGATGCCTGCGGGGTTCGGAGAAGGGCTGGGAGGCCGTGGAGTACCAGGGGGGGAAGGGCTGGGAGGTCGGGGAGTACCAGGGGGAGGAGATCGGTGGGGAAGAGGAAGAGATCGGTGGGTAGGGGAGGAGATTGGGCGGGGGCGAAGGCCACGGAGTACCAGGGGGTTCGGAGAAGGGCTGGGAGGCCGTGGAGTACCAGGGAGAAGGGCTGGGAGGTCAGGGAGTACCAGGGGGAGGAGATCGGTGGGGAAGAGGAGGAGATCGGTGGGTAGGGGAGGAGATCAGTGGGTAGGGGAGGAGATCGGGCGGGGGTGAAGGCCACGGAGTACCAGGGGGGAGGAGATCGGTGGGGGAGGGGAGGAGATCGGTGGGTAGGGTAGGAGATGGGGCGGGTCGGGGAGAGGAGGGGAGGCGGGAGGCTGCTCGGGAGCGGGGAGAGGAGGGAAGGCCGGAGCGCCAGGGGGGAGCCGGAGTGCCGAAGCGCCAGGGGGGAGCCGGAGCGCCAGGGGGGAGTCGGAGCGCCAGGGGGGAGCCGGAGTGCCGAGGGGAGGCCGGAGTGCCGGAGGGGAGGCCAGAGCGTTAGGAGGGGAGCCTGGGAGGAGGGGAGGAGGGGGAGGAAGAGAGATCGGGAGGGGGAGATGGGGAGAAGTGGAGAAGAGTTGAGATCGGGAGGGGGAGATGGGTAGTCTCCAGCTAAATGGCCTAAACCCTAACTTTAAATGGGTAAACGGGTTGACCCGCCTAACCCGCGGGTCAACCCGACCCGACCCGTTTATTCACGGGTCATAAACGGATCGACCCGTTTATGACCCGAACCCGATTATACCAAACCCAAACCCGTTTATCTCGGGTTGGGTCGGGTCGGGTTCACGGGTCATGACCCGAATTGCCACCCCTAGACACCACCATAGCACTAGCCTCCGGGCAACTCATTTGATTTTCTTCATTATCGTGTGGGCTCCATGCAAATAAATTGAAAGATTTGGTGAGAGAAGACCGATAGGTTGTTAAAATTGGAAATTTAATTAGCCATTGGCTAAAGCCAACATTCATTCACTCATTAGTGAGTCAAAAATAGGTAATTAAACTAATTATGCTAGGTTTTGACTCTTCCGTTTTTAATCTCTTTTTTTTGGACACCATATCCAATCAAAGTTTAGAAGAGCCTGACCCGGCTCGGCCCATCCAGGCTTGGGTTATAAGCATACAAATCCCGCCCATCCCGACCCGGGCCGTAGTGCTATCTGTCTTAGGCACGAACAGAACCCGGGCCTGACCTGAGTCCATAAATTTTGAGCCCAGACCGGACCGTCCTGACCGATGGGCGAACGGGTTGCCCCATTAGCCCACCGCATTGTCATCCCTAGTCGTAAGAGACTACCCAAACCCTGGCCTGCACTCAAATTACCCTAACCCAACTGCTTTACGCCACGTGGAAATTATTTTCCTAATTTAAATAACAAATCCAATTTTATACGTACTCCTCACGCTGCCATTGGTACAGAGACGCCGGCCCACGTAAGGGATACACGTGTCCCGCTGTCAATGGCCCGTGTCTTCTTGGCAGCTCATCCTGACGTCGTACTCTCCGGACGCGCTCAGATAAGACCGCCGTGCAGCCACCTCCACAGCAAACCCCTCTCTCTCTCTCCCTCCCTCTCCGCCCTTTTCTCCATTTTGGCCACCCTCGTCTCTCCTCTCTCCTCCCCGCGTTCGGATTCCACCACCTCCGTCTCTCTCTTGCCTTCTTGGTGCGGTTTAGGATTAGGGTTTGGGGTTGGGGTTTGCCTGGGAAGGGATTCGAGTGCGTTCGGGTGGCGGGATTGGAGGTGGGGGGTAATGGCGCAGGCCGTGGAGGAGTGGTACAAGCAGATGCCCATCATCACGCGGTCGTATCTCACAGCCGCGGTGGTCACCACCGTCGGGTGTTCCCTCGAGGTCCGGCAGTGTGGATCCCTCTCTTAATTTGTTCAGGGTTTTAGGATTATGATTTCTTTCTTCATGAGCTTTTAGATCATGACTGTTGGATTGTTGTGAATGCTAAAAGGAATCGTGATTTATTTTGCTTCTTTATTTGAGGGTTTGGAGGAGATTATGGAAATTTAGCCCTAAATCAATTTTTGGTATATTTTGAGAATTTTTGGAGGAGATTACATTGGTTTTAGATTGGGATTGTAATTCTTTTAAGAAGACAGCTGTCAATTACTTGTATTTTGATATGTGTATTTGTGATCTTTTGCAGATCATATCACCGCATCAATTGTATCTGCACCCCATGCGTGTGGTTCAACAATATGAGATCTGGCGCCTTGTCACAAACTTCTTATACTTCCGGAAAATGGGTAAATATGAGATCCATATTTCATCTATACTTGTACTTTTATGAAAGCGTGAATGTGTGTTGCCTTTTGAGGTTCATGTTCTTCTGTTTAACATTGCTTTGTAGCACTACCAATTAAATCTTTCGTAGAAGGCAGTTGATCAAAAGTTGTTCTTTGGTTACAGTCTATAGAGCGTTTCAGATGTTGGTGCTATAACAAGAAGATTGTTTTGTGTATGGTAGAGGAAATTGTTTCTCGTCTTTGTTGTTTTCAATCTATCCGGCAACATAAAAGCTGTTTTTTTTGCATCGCATGTCTTCGAGTGATAGTCTGTCTTGGTAAACATATCAAAGAATGATCAAGAACAAGCCTAATGAAAAAAGAAACTTGTATGTTGCATAATGTAGTCTGATGTGTATTTGGTTATTAGGAGGTTTTTATTGAAACCTACCATTGTCACTTCCTGCGTGTCATAAAACTAAACTTTCTCTGTGTATATTTATTTTCTCTGGTTTTTTTGTTCTTCTTCCTTCTGCTTTCGATTTGTGCAACCGAGAATCACATTATGTTCTATCATTTTGCAAGAACTATATTTTTTCTCGTCTGATCCAGAATATACTGGAGGTTATGCTCTGTACCTTTCCTATAAAGATGCCAGTTGTGTATAGTCTTCCAAGTAATATGGAGATTCCAAGTAATATGGAGAAAGATGCATTGCTTTGGTGCTGTTAGTAGCTAACATTTTGCCTTTTGTTGCACATCCTAGTCCAACATATTTCATTTTGTTGGTCATGGGGGTAATTGAATTTAATGTCCCCTTTTCCAGTGCTTTTACCTTATTTGTAATCTAGTATACTTCGAGCATGTTTAACATGCTTTTCTGAACTCATATTTATTTTAATGTTTAATTGATTCCCTAAAGGATAACACCATAATTTTTGTAAGCATTTAGCCATCCAAAGAATAAACAGAGGTCTGGTATAATTTGTTCTTCCTGTTACCTTAAGGAACTAAGAAATTATGATGCACACTAAGGAAATATGGATGGAATTGCTGGAGCTCATCATTTTAGGATGTGAACACTCGTGCATTCTTAATTGAGAAGATATGGCAACTTAGGTGTAAACAGGTGAAATTGAATGTCGAAAAATCTTGCACATGCAACAGTAGTACAAATATCCAGTTTCTCATAGTCAGGTCTCTCACTTCACATACCCAGAGCTTAACAATTGCTTCATATGAGTTCCAACTCAAGATAGCTCCCTCCAAACGGTTGAAGTCATTTTTCTAATCTCTTTTTTTTGTGTATATTACCACTTTTCTTCTGATCAAGGTTAAAATTTGGCTCAACTCGATCATATGGAAGTCCAAATGCATTATTTGATATCTACGGGCCAAGTTCTAGGCGTCTACAGCCAACGATCCATGTCGGCAGACTTGAAACTTAGAATAAATAAAGTCAAAAGATGGTCACAAATTGCTTTCATTTCTGCCTTTTTAACTGGACCTGGATCCCTTAATCAACCATTCATCGTCACATCATTCTCTCTATCTTTTTCTCTCTAAGAATTGATAACGAAAGATAATAAATAACATGTGTCCCATGATCGAGACCAACGGTCATCATCCTCATAACAGGCAGCCACACTATTTTTACGGGATGGTTGAAATCTAAGCTGCTTAGTCATGCAGCCATCGGTGAGATGGCATCGGTGTATAGAGAGACCTCGAGGCTAATTATGCTTATGCTCATGCCGCTGCTGACCACTGTGAATTTTCTTATGCTTCAGGAACAGCTCAATGTCATATCCACATGATAACAAGATTAAAATTTTCCTGCCCGAATCGATATCATGCTTATATCGAGTTAGGGCCAGCTTTATTTAATTTGTGCTTGAGTTGGGCCCGATGTGCTCAGTATCAACTAATTGACTATCCTACATGCAACTATATAGTCAGCAGAAGGATCTTAACTTGTAAGAATATTATTCGCTTGCATTGTTGCCTCTTTTAAGTTTAGTAACTTGAAGAGAGCTACAAAATACAATGACCATTCACTTTTTAGCACCATATAAAATGAGCCTCTTTCAACTAGTGATGTTTGTTTGCAAGTCTACACAAAGTGGTCTCTAATAGAGAGGTTAGGCTTACGATTATGATTAGGCAATTTCCAGTTATTCTGTATCATCTAAATTATAGTTGGAAAGTTTCATGAGTTGTTACTTATGGTCTGCAGCGTCCTTCTTGCAGTGCTCTTCAATATTTAAATTTGTTTCATCTCTTAATTACAAGTATTTGCTGCTGTGACTTCTGTGGTGTTGATTTGTTCAATCGTGTGGTCTCATTAATTCATTTGAACTTGCTTTCTCTTTTACAAATGGCCTTTCACATTTTCATACACCCTATTGTTTGCTTATTTACACCTGTTGTTTGTATTTGTAGACTTGGACTTCCTTTTCCATATGTTTTTCCTTGCTCGTTACTGCAAACTACTTGAGGAGAACTCATTCAGGGGACGGACGGCGGATTTCTTTTACATGCTCTTATTTGGTGCTACTGTATTAACTGGAATTGTTCTTCTTGGTGGGATGATACCGTATGTGTCAGAGAACTTTGCCAGGATACTGTTTCTCAGCAATTCGTTGACCTTCATGATGGTTAGTTTAAGCAGTATCTCGTTTGCATTCTTCTTTTTGACTGCTCATTAGAATATTAGATCCTGCCCCCACCCGACAGATGTTCACTACGTGTTATGTTTAGGTTTACGTCTGGAGCAAGCACAATCCTTTTATTCACATGAGCTTCTTGGGCCTGTTTACTTTTACAGCTGCTTACCTTCCATGGGTGAGTCTTTTCACTGGTTTTGCATAGTTGGTGAATTGACATTAATATCTTTGTGTTTGTATGGCTTTTTCAAACCTATGATTGCATTTTCTCCCATGCTTAATCAATTGTCTGTGTCATGTTGTTTTGGTGTGTAAGGGGAAATAATGAGGGGTTTTACAGTTATTTTTCTTCTTGGTTTGGCCTATCATTCTTGAGTTGATTTTGTTGGATGGAATCTATGAATTGGACCAGAAATAACACCATAAAGCATGCCACCACAGGTCTGATAGTGTGGGCAAGAAGGAAAAAGCTGATATTGGTCCATAGCTTCATTTAATAAGTCATTGATGGATGTTTTTTGTGCATTACACCTGCTTTAGTTTTCATTGAAGGTGCTATGAAACAGGTCCAATGCCTGTGATGCTATTTGTGGTGCCCTTAACACTGCTCGTAGTTTAACTCTTATACCTGGTCTGTAACCTTAGTAAGGTCCCTTTCTTTAGTTGCAGAATCCTTCCAGAAAACCCTATTTTTGTTATCATGGAAAGAATATTGTGTTTTAGAAATATGCTATTTCTTGTAATTCATGTTTCCTTAGGTAAGCTTTTTTATCCTGTCTTTCTCTGCTTGACTCCCTAATCCACTCTCCTCCTGCAATTTTCTTCTCAATTCAGAGCCATGTAAGGTGAACACCAATGTGCTCCTGATTTGGATATGGGGACCCTTAAATTGTTTTTAATTATTGAAAGAGAGCTCAATGGCATTTCGTGGATGGCTCCCTATAGCACTATTAGCGAGAAGGTTGATGGCTAATTTAGGCCAACTATGCTTCTAAATTTGACTATGTTGGTATTGAACTAAAATGATCTCACCGGTCCTTATGCTTTACCAATCTCCATCTTTCGGCTGGTCAACATATCTTGTCACTTGAAGCCTTTTACATCTTACTGCTACAATGTAACTCATATGTTGTATGCCACTGTTTATTTTCATGTCTCACTGCAACTGCACTCCAAAAATTAGCTGTAACATTTATTGTGGTTTAGTATCATTTAAACTCAAGATGCTGAACAATGTTATAAGTTCAGTCACCAAAGAGGGAGACAGACCACTACAAAGAGTTGCTACAGCATGAGGCCCTTGTGTGTTGCTCAATAAGTACAGTGACTTCTTGCCCGTGTAATTATGTTTATATTGAAGAAGTAGCTGCTTAGATGACATGTTCTGTAACAAGCCTGAAATTCGATTAAGTTAGCTAAACTTGTTGGGATGTTCAATTAGTCTGTCAGTAATTTTTTTTTTAAGGCGTTCTTTTGGACAGAAACTGAAGTGGATCTTTAGCACTCATTTAAAATATTAGGTCTAAAGATGCATCCTTTTCTGGATGGTAAAGTGAATATCTCCAATATCTTCATACTTCTGCTTTACCTGGAAAACGGTTGCTAGGTGTCTGCAAATTTATTTTAAAAATCAAAATGGATCTTGAATTGATGTCTAGATAAAGGGTATGCGTGGTTAGGTGTCTGCAAAATGCATCTAAAATTAGGATAGTTCACCAACTTCTCTAATTGCTGCTTTTTTTCCCTTCTAATGTTACAGGTCCTTCTGGGGTTCTCCGTTCTTGTTGGCACTAGCACGTGGGTGGATATCCTGGTATGTAATTTAATGTTCTAACCTTCACCAAAAACTATTGATGGTTGCTACTGCTAAAGTGTGTAGAACTCTGATACTGCAAGTTGGAAAACAAAGAGAATGCTAATTATTTAAGATGAATGATTTTGTATTGAAACCGATGGTTCTCCTACTGGTTCTTGGATTCATTCTGTCTGAATAGTTCATCATTTACCCGAAAGTGGAATTTTGGACCAGCTGGTCTCATTCAGCTGAGTGTGAAAATTAATATTCAACAGTGAATGAAGTGGTTTTCCGTGGACTCTAGGAAGTCTTGCTTTTGCTATATGGCTTCAGAAAATTGAGCTTGATCTCAGCTGTTTGTTGGCAGGATATGTCAAGGCCCTCGCGACATCACCAGCTTGTGTGAGGTTGTAAGGGCAATGTTTTGGTAGTTTCAGTACTCACTGTAATTTATAATGAAAGTCCTGTCAGTCTAACCATATGCATGGGCATGTTCATTTCCTCACACTAGGTCCACTATGAATGTTCTATGGATTTCATTTTTCTTCTTATTTCTCGGACTTCTATGTTGCTTTTACCTTGGGCTGACTTCTCACGCTCCTTTATAGGTATCCCATCTTCTCCTTGTCTATATCCGAACCGTCTTAGTCTGCAAACACTGCTTTTTGATTAATTTGGTGCTTTGACCCCACTTGGTCTATACTTTTTTCTAAAAGTTTCGATTGTTTCTTTGGTCTGCTGAAACCAGGGTATGATAGCGGGCCATGCTTACTATTTCCTTGAGGATGTGTATCCGAGGATGACTGGACGCCGCCCCCTTAAGACACCTGCATTCATCAAATCGCTATTTGCAGATGAGACTGTAGTAGTGGCACGGCCAGCAAACGCAAGATTCGCCCCTCCTGCACAGGAGCCTCATCAAGACTAAAATCAGTAAAGCCAATGTGAAATCTGTGGAGGTTGACTTTGTCAATGGCCTCCACTTCAACAGATGGGAGAAGATTGCCAAAATCATCTCTCATGACTCACAGAAAGATTGCTGAGTTCATTTCTGACCAAAGTGCTGTGTGAGTCTTGTTATGGGCAAGTGACGTGTCTAGTTGTTTTTGTAATAGCTAACATTAACATTGATGCTTAGCCATCTTGTGTATATCAAATATAAAGGACGCCGTCCATCTTGATACAAAAACTTGATGTTTCTTGCGCCAAATGATAATATACAATCTTCATCTCGATGGTAGTGATTGTTCAAATGGCAGGTTTAATTCTGGAGAGGGATCTGTGTTGTGGTTAGCAGTTCTGATGCCCTTATAATGTTCAGCTTTGTAGCAGATGTGAGATAAGGGTTGTTTTGTTAAAAGATAACAATGAGTGAATGAAATATGAGGATATTTTTGAATTGCTATTCAAAGCTATTGAGATTTGAGCGGGAGATTGTCCCGTTCTGTTGGGATCCCGTGGTGAACCGTTGATCTTCACGCTGCCGGATTTACATTTTATCCAACACGCTGCCGGATCTACATTTTATTCAAGTTAAGTTCGGATATATTAGACGATCAAGATGAAGTTACATGGAATGATAGGGGTTTTAAAGTGTAAAAAGTGAATATCATGGATCCTATTTGGCAAAATATAATGATTATTAGGGGTGGTGGTTACCCATATCAGGTGACATATGGCCGCTAGTTTACTTATATGTTATAAGTTAATATATTGCAAATTTGGTCAAGTTTTAATATAGGCTCTATACATTTAAAAAATTACAAAAAAGCCTTGCCCGTGATATGATTCCTTCATTAACCAATCTAATGGCATTGCTCCTGAGTCCTGCTTTGAAACAATTTGATGAATGCATAATTATATTAGGGATTTTTACATATATGACTTATATTGAAATTTAGTCAAACTACAATTACAATATACTAGGAATTGCCCTAATCCCACCTATGTACGGTGATATCCGTCCCCATTTTTGTTACGTTTCTTTTTTTTTATTATTTGTTTTTTTTTTCAGTTTTGTTTATTTTTTAATTAGTTTTGGTTTTTTTAAACAAATTTTATTTATTATTTCTTGGGCAAAGGGACAGGGGTATTTTGTTTAGACCCAATCCGGTAATTAGACCGGTCACAAGAAATTTCGAATATTTAGTCTATTTTGGAGAAAAAAAAGTCTAAGATACCCTTCCCAAAGCACATCTTCATAGTTTAATTTATTAACACATCAAATCGTAAAAAATTCAAAATTCAAATCTTAATTTTTCAAAATTTAAAAATTCAAATATCAAATAGTATAAATTTAAAAATTTTAAATTATAAAAATTTCAAATTTCAAATCATAAAAATTGCAAATGTCAAATCATAGAAATTAAAAAATTCCAATTTCAAATCGTAAAAATTTAAAAATTTCAAATTGCTGTGATATGTCGATGACCACCACGTGAATTCTTCTAAAAGATTGAGAAGATAAGCATCTGCAGAATAGGATGACCACCACATGAATTCTTCTAGGATGGGCCTCTCATTATATGACACGTGTTCATTTGTCAGGTACAGCACCAAGCGCACCATGAGCAGAATTTGGAGGCAATATTGATTAGAATTTGTATTTTTTTATATATTTTTGTGTGTATTGTTACATGTATTCTTCCCTGAATATGACTAAATCAATATTGGCGTGAGAGGCTTTTCACAAAACACAATACATTTTTTAACTGTTAGTATTTTTGTTATTTTCATATATATATATATATATATATATATGTGTGTGTGTGTGTGTGAAAATGTGTGTTTTATTTTGATCCATATTTTTATATATTTTTTAAATTTTTACTAATAAAAAAACAAAACAAAAAAAAACAACACAAAATTGAGAGAGAGAAAAGAAACCGGAAAAAGAAGGGAGAAATGAGGGTAGGGGAAAAGAGGTGGGAGGGGGGGGGGGCATATTGGAAAAAAGAGGGGTGGTGTCTAATTCGGGGCCTAGGTCACTTGATCACTTGAGGACATCAAATGACACGCATCTGGCTATTCATTCAAATGAACGACCATATTTTAATCAAGTGGAGCCAAACGTGCTAAAAGGCAAAGCAACGCGGGCGATTTGAATACAAGTGTTAGCCAAAATAATGGCTAAATCATTAAATGACGGACACGTAAGCAAAAAGCAATTACTAAATAGACGATAACTACATAATCTTATCGACCAGATGAAACCTATCGACCAAATGAACGATAGAGTCTATCGACCAAATGAAACGATGGAATCTATCGACCAAATGGACGATAGAATTTTAACCAAATGGACGATATCGTCCATATGGCACCATCATTTAAAGGACTATGGACGATCATCGCCCAAAAGTCACAATTGGACATGTTACTCAATTTTATCGTCCAAAAGCAATTAACACGTGTGCCAAATATGGTTAAAAAATACATGCAGGAATGACGTGGACAAGAAACGATAAGTAAGCCAGCGTAATCATGACGTATGCAATGAACGAGAATCAACCACGTGTACTCTCCAAACCAGACACAGACGTGGGAGAAGCTGTTACGGAGCAGTTTGTGCACGATCTCCTCCTTCCACGCCATCAACCCTCAAGGCGGGAGCAGTTATTCAGTTCCTTAGTATAAATAGCTTCTCTTCTCCACTGTAAACCCCCCCGACAACTTGTAACCTGCTCATAAGCATGGCTTTCATTTCTTTGGTACCTGTAAGTTGATTAATAAAGCTTTCAGTTTGATTAATGGCGTCTTTTATTACTTTCTTAGTATAATTTCGATAATGTAGTCGTTTTAATCGTCTTCTCCTCTTTTCTTTCTGTCTTGTAGTTCTAGATTAATGGATTTCTTTCCGTTTCCGTTTTTTGTCCGTTTCTTTTCCATAGTTTAATTAAGTTAAATTAGTTTTATGTAAGATTAAATTAGTCTTTTAATTACTGTTTTCGTTATTCATGATCATAGGAGTATTTTAAGATTAATTTAGGTTTAATTAGTCCTTTTTATTGCTTTTCTTACAGCTTTTTTACTGTTTTTCATTAGAATAAGTTACTGCTTTCTTAGATTAAGTTAATCCATAGATTTAAATGCATTTCTTAGATTCAGTAATTTAAGTTGATCTTTATGCTTTATTTAATTTCGTAATTTTAGATAACTTAAAGTCTTTCTTAGGTTAATCTTGATAATTAGATTATTTAATTAGGTCTAATCTAGATTTCCATATTACTTGACATCTCTGGTTCATTAATTTGAAAGAGTAGAACTCAACTGCAATCGTTTGATACTTAAGTGTGGAATAGGATTTTGACTTTGACTATTTGACCGGTCAACGGTCGGATTTCCTCTCTAACATTTTGCCCCCCATGCGGTAATCGAGGAGACACTTTAATGACGAGGTGACCGCATCATCCGGGATTTGACCGTTTTGCCTAGATTTTCAAATTTAATCATGGCGGATGTTTAGGAAAATGAACCGCTGCGCTGTTTCTTTTCTCTATCCAAATCTTTTGGGATCTATCATTTAAAGCTTCTGGCAAGTAACGACAAAAAACCCTTTATTTAAATCCCTTCCTTCAGCCAGAAAAGAACTTTCTTGCCTGTCTTCTTCTTCAAGTCTCCTAGGGTTTTATTGCTCTTCACCTACCTCCGCGGCGGTTCGTTCTTCTTTTCCTCTTAACTCCGGCGTCTACACTCATTCGTCATCATGGTGCGTGAGATCAAAGCTGACAACGATGTGCAGAAAGAGGTGATATCCGCTGTGGGAGATTTCAATGAGAACATGAAGTCAGATGACATAAGGAGTGGTTATCTGGTCCGGGAAGGTGATCCTAACTCTCAGTTGTTTATTTTGGGTCCTTGCTTCGTTCTTGAGAGTATTCCTTCCCTTGGTGCCGAGGAGGCTTTTCTTGTACATTCTTTTCCTACTTCTGTCGATTTTCCCTTTTCTGGAATCCTAAATCTCTCTTCTCTTTCTTCAAAAAACCCCATCATCTCCTGGCCATTAGTTGATGACAAGTTTGTCAAATGGTATAATAGGATGATTGGCCATTCTGAGACTAGGTCAATTTTTTCTGATGCGGGTATCTTAGATTTCTTGGACTTGAGCACCAGGGTTCCTCTTCAAGATTCTAACTTGCTTATTTCGTCGCTCCTTTTTTGGTCGACAGAATATAACAATTTTGTCTTTCCCTTTGGTTCGCTCACTATTACTGTACTGGACATATCGCTCTTAACCAGTTTAACCCCACTGGGTACTTCCGTATCGGCCAATATGGATGTGCCCAAGAAAGAAATTGTTTTTGAGGCCGATAAGAACTATAACCTTTTCATTAGTTACTACGCCAAGCTGTCTGAGAGCGATGGCCCTCCAAACTCTCTTGAACGATTAGCGTTCATTTATTATTGGCTATGTAAATATGTCCTTTGCCTTCCTGCCAAAAAACATGTTAAGGGGTATATCCCACTCGCTCGGGATCTTTCTTCAAGCAAACAAGTTTTTTCTCTTGCTCCTTTTAATTTGTCGGCCATCTATCGAGGAATGTATCTCGTCCTTGAACAATTAAGGGAAGGTGGTAGCTTGACAGGATTTGGTCCTCTGTGGCTCGTCCAATTATGACTTAGAGCTTACTTTCATGATCTTCACATGCCACCTTCATCGTCATCGGCCAGAACTCAAGGCCATTTATATCTTTCTTCATCTTCTATTCCCAAGTCCTTTCGACAGGCGTTCAATTATTTCTATACTTTGTCCAATTTTTCTTCTTATCGTCCATTCAACCCTGAATCTCACCCATCCTCCATTAAGCCTTTGCTTGATCTTTCTTCAGACTTAGAGTCTGATGATAAAATATTGGCTTGTGATGAGTGCATGAAAGTGCACTCTGAACAGTCTTATAACCATCTCAATTACTAGATTATTATCCTTAATCAGCATCTTTATTACTATTTTTATATCTATATGTTGCTTCACATTGTTGTTTGGAAAATGCAGGAAATTGGAGCTAAAAGAAGCTGAAAAGAGTATATGGAGCAACTTCACAAATTAATCTGTACCTGCTCGTGAAGAACCAGATGATGTGCCATATATGGTTGGAAAGCTCTTGAAGTCTAGATTCTGGGGAATTTTACGGTTCATGATTCCGAGTTTCCTAGAGGAAGTTACGGCAATTTTAGTATCGATGGCGCAGTCTGGATGGCAGAAAGGAAAATAAGCTGGAAGTCCGAGCGATCCGCCGATCGATCGGACCTCGCAGAATCGTGACAGAACATGTGTTTTTTGGCTGACCATGGTCCGATCGATCCCTCCATCGCTCCTATGGGGTCCGATCGATCCGACACCAATGGTCCGATCGATCGGACTCGGAAAAAGCCAAAAACAGCGGATTTTTACTCAACCGATCGATCCAACACTCATAATTCGATCGATCAGACTTGGGAATTAAAGGGTGACAGAACGTATGCTTTTTAGAGGAGCAGAGTTCGATCGATCCGTCCATCGATCGAACTCGGGAAGAGCCAGAGACGAAGGATTTTTACGAAATCGATCGATCCGACTCCCTTAGTCCGATCGATCGGACTCGGGCGTAAATAGAAGTTGGAGATTTTAATGAGACCGATCGATCCAACATCCCGAGGAGGATCGATCGGACGTTCCCAGTGAATTAAATCAACGGTTTAGATCAAATCCGTTGATGGAGAGCTTAGGGGCTATAAATAGGAAACTTAGGGCTAATCAAGGGGGACTTCTTGGACGTTTTTGGAGGCTCTTTTCGGGACGTTTCCCAAAGGAAAAAGATGAAGGAATCTCCATCCATGGCCGAGTAATCCGCGGGCATGGCGGACGGATGATCTAGCGAGGACTAGGGCTTCTTCTCCAACAATGGTTTATAGTTTTTAATCTTTATTGTTAAACTCTTCTTATGTATTGGATCTTCACAGATTGCTTTGTGGTTAAACATTATTATAAATCCAGTCATGCTTCTTTTATGATATTGTGATCCCATAGTTTTCTCCTTTGATTCTCCTACCGAGTCTCGTGAGACCTTTGCTATGCATTGCCCGTAGTGACAGCTGGTATTGTGTATTCTTAGGGATTTGATTAGACAAGGTTGGGGCTCTATCCCGTGAGATCTTTGCTATGCATTGCCGATTGTGAGAGTTGGTATTGTGTATTCTTAGAGATCCGGTTAGAGTTAGGGCTTTGTCCCGATGAACTTTTGCTGCGCGTTGCCTGTAGTGACAGCCGGTATCGTGTATTCTTAGGTTTGGTTGGATGAAGTTAGAACTATAAAAATGAAGAACCAATCGTAGGAAGAGACATTTATATATTTTATCAGATTCATAATTCTATATCTTCCGGTTAAGGCGATTGGGATGTGAATCCCTTAACTGAGTATTATATGAACCATTGAGAAGAGAAGAACCTAAATCCGAGTGAAGTGATTCATGAAGCCTAGCCTCATTCAAATCTTGACTTCTTTCGTTAACTTTATCTTACCATTACATCTTCGATCTATTTTCTTAACTTTCATCGCTCTTGATTGTTTTCAATTCATTGTTATCTGTGTTTCTGGATCTTTCCTGCTTGTCTCTCTGTGGGATTCGACCTCTTTTATGCTGTACTGCACCGCGACCGCTGTGCGTGACACATTTGAGCGACATCAGCTTGGGCCCGTTTTCTTATCGGCCGTGACCTTCATTTTGATACGGCTTGGGGCAAGGCGAATAATAAATGTGGAGTAGAAGTTTATGCTCTCAATTTTGCTGCTCGCCAATTTGGCCTTAAACAATCTTGGCCTGTGCCACCATACTTCAGTTTCAATATCGTCGCTAGAGGACGATGTGTTTTCTCAGAGATGGAGCGGGTAATTTATGTGGATAAGAGGGAATTGCTCCTCATTAAGAGGTTTAGGCTTAGACCTTTTGAGCCTACTAGCGATATTGAAGCTAGTATCACCGATAGCTGGGAAGAAATGGTTGATGAACGTCTTTTCTTTGCTGACAAGGACCTAGTTTTTGAAAAGTTCATTCCTCCAAAGGAGAAGAAAAGACAAAAGCAAGTGGCTGCTAGTCATCGACCAAGCAAACGAAAAACAAAAGGTATATCTTCATTGTTCTCCTTGATTTTTTGATATCCTTTCTTCATTTAATATCATATGATCGATAGGTTCAGACGATGAAGGCGATGCGCCTCCCAAAAAGAAACGTGGAAAAGGGAAAACTATCGTCCAACCTCAACCATCTTCTTCTCCAAAAAGTAAATCATCTCCTCGATCGTTAGATTCTGACGATGAGGATGATGAACCGCTTACAAAGAGACGTAGTAAACAAAAAACTATCGTCCAACCTCAACCATCTTCCTCTCAAAAAGATCAATCATCTTCTCGGCCAATTGCAGAGGAAAAGGTTGATTCTCCTGGCAGCAGTCATCGAAGCAGTCAATCTGCTCATGATAAGTAAGTATCATAACGTTTTCCTTTCTTGTCACACTTGTATTCTTCGTTTGATACTTAGACTTTTATATCTTCAGGACTGCTGTAGAAGTGGGCTCCAGTACTCCGAGCTCCTTGTATTCTTTGTCTCCTTCTCGACCTACAACCAAAATTTCTGAGGTTGTGGTTGATACATCTCCATCACAAATGGTCGAGGAACATCCTCAAACTTCTCCTGATCATGCTAATGAGAGTGTGCCTCCAACTTCCTCGGCCAAATTTTCTTCAAAGGCAAAGGCGCATGTACGTTCTGGTGGTAGAATTAAACGACTCGCCCAAAAGAATTTAAAAGTATAGATAATTTTATTTTATTGATGATCGATTCAATCGACCATTCTCTGACTTTTAACTCTTTTAGGAGTCGAGGAAGCCAAAATCTGGTGGTCAAGACTCTGGTCGAGAAGAGGAGGATGAAGACGATAACAACATCTTTGACGTCTTAAATACAACTCCGTCTAAACCAGGTTTGTCATTAACTGGTAGAAAACTCGTTCATGGTCCGTATAGTTTTTTACGAGACCTTGGTAATGCGAGTTTATCTTCTGTATCAGCTTCTCCTAGCATCCCGGTCGGTCCAACTCAAGTTGAAGATCTCTCGGCCAAAACTGTTAAACCGGGCATCACTGCTTCTCCAGTTGTCTCATCAACAGAGGCAATAAATGCATCTCCATCATTCCGTCGCGGTGTCCTGGAACAAGTAATAGTCGATATTTTATCACCAACTTCTCATGTTCCAACATCAACTACTGATGTTCACACAAGGGCGACTATTAGAAGCCCTACAGCTGCTCCCTCTACGATGAAGGCTTCAACTTCATCTTTTGTTACCCCCACTGCTCAACCATCCAGCTCTACCTCTTCACAGGTATTCATCGTTCAATTTGATTCTGTCGATCATTTAGTGTTAAATATTACTGAATACTTGTTCTTTTCAGGGCGATCTCACCCATTTAATGAATATTGTCTAGGCATTCTCGGATTCCTGGCATTCTATAGTGACTGCCAAGAAAACGGCTGTTGACCCTGAAGTTGCACAAGGGAGTCAGCATGAAGAACTCAGGCGAGCGTTATCTCAGTGTCTAATAATTTTGGACAAGCTTCCTGAAGAAGACTTCACTAGATCAGATAGTGAAGCACTTGACAAAGCTATAACGCCTTTTCTCTCCGTGGATCCTACAATCTTAGGGTTTTCGTCTAGTGATATGGACGATATCCACAACATCAAGATCAAGATTGAGAGTCTGACTGCTGAGAGAAACAACTTGATGAATGAGATAGTTCTTATAGGGGAACGTCAAGAGCGGCGTACCCATATCAAAGACGTCATCAGCAATCGTGTCAAACAACTTCAGAAAAATACTGATGATATTGGCGAAACAAAATCAGAGATCCTTGGTTACCAGAACCAAATGAAAGAGTTAGAGGAAAAAATCGCCCAGTGTACTACTAAGAAGAACTATCTCCTTCGCGAAACTACTCAACTGGCTGAGAAGGGCAACCAAATGATGCAAGAGTACGTTGCTTTGGAGGCGAATTCCTCAAAAGATCGCCAAGTCGAGTTGAAGGGTGAGCTTGTGAAGAACAAGCAACGCTTTAGGGCAGTCCGTGAAAAGATTGCTCTTTTAACTCAAAATCTCTCTTTGAAGAGATAACTTTTCCTTGTCTGATATGAGCGATAAGATCTTGTAATGCCACACTTTTGGCCGATATTTTGTAATGAACATATTTGTTAATTGCTCTCGTCCAAATCTCAAGGACGTATTTTGTTAATTGCTATCGTCCACATTTTAAGGACGTTTTTCTTCTATGCCTTTTATTCCATTGATGGGTAATACTTCTTAATGTACCGACCATTTATCATTGATCGATGCAAACCACCATCAATATTCCGCAGTTGATATGATCCATTTGGAAATACTTGATCGACTAAGTATGGTCCTTCCCAGTTAGGCGACCACTTTCCATATTTGGGATCATTACGATCTATAGGTAGGATCGTTTTCCAAACTAGATCTCCTTCTTGAAACTCTTTTGATACTACTCTTTTATTGTAGATATCGGCCACTTTTAACTTTTGTGCCTCTATATTTTCTAAGGCAATAGCTCGTTGTTCATCGAGCTCTAAAAGATTATACATTAACGCATCTTCATATTCCTCACTGGTTGAGCGATCTTGTTCCATAACTCTGGGCGATAGAACATTTATCTCAGCCGGTAGCACCGCCTCTTGACCATAAACTAATTGATAAGGCGTAACCTTAGTACTAGACTTAGGTGTAGTTCTATGTGCCCATAACGCTCTTAGTAAACCTTCATGCCATTGCCTTGGGTTATCGTCCATCATCTTTCTTATGATTGACTTGATGGTTTTATTGGACGCTTCAGCTTGTCCATTAGATTGGGCATAGTAGGGTGTAGAATTGGCCATATTAATTTTATACTCAGCCAAAAAATTCTTTACCCTAGAACTTACAAACATTGTCCTTTGATCGGACACAATTGTTTGTGGAATGCCAAATCTACATATGATATTTTCCCAAATGAAGTTTATCACTTGATCATCAGAAATATTTTTTAATGGGATCGCTTCTACCCATTTAGTAAAGTAATCTGTCGCCACAATTACAAACTTGTGCAACATGGACGATGGAGGATAAATTTTCCCTATAATGTCTATCGCCCAACATCTGAATGGCCAAGGTTTAACAATGATCGATAATTCACTTGCTGGAGCTCGCTGTAATGGACCATGTCTTTGGCATGCCTCACATCCTTTGGCATATATAGCACACTCCTCCCCCATGTGCGGCTAATAAAAGCCACTGCGCATTATTAGCCAGCGCATTTTGATGCCAGACTGATGTGCTCCACAAACACCATTATGTATCTCGGCCATTGTCAATTTAGCCTCATTAGGGTGCAAACAGCGCAATAAAACGCCATCTGGTCGACGTTTATACAAAACGTCGTTTAGTAAGAAATAATGGATCGCTTTAAGACGGATTTTTCTAGCAACCTTAAGCGATGGGTTTTTCAAAAAATCGACGATTGGGGTCCGCCAATCTGGTTGGCTATTGATTTGACTTACCTCATTTGGCCGATGATATCGCTCTAGTGCAGATTGTGTTATACCAGAACGGAAATCGTTCGTGCCCCCCAAGTGCTTTAACACTTTATAGCCTGATGCTATTTGGGCGAGGGTATTAGCCTCATCGTTCTGCAATCTTGGAACGAAGAGTAATTCAAAATCGTTAAAACGATTTACCAACATTAGAGCGATTTGATGAAATGGAATTGTGAGGACCTGCCCCTCTATCCCTGTGGCTCGTTGTAGACCGCAAGGGCAATTTGGTAGATTGCGCCTTGTTGGTTTGTTTCACACTCGCGTGTGCACACACTGGCCTTGTATGTGTTAGTGTTTGTTTAGAATGGCTAGGTGGACCCGGGATCGAAAGATCCGGACTTGGGCTTGAGTTCTTGCCCAAGTTTAGCTTTCAGCACACAAAGGATCGATCCTCTCTGGCTAAGGGATCGATCCTCTTCGTGCCAGAAAGCCTTGTGAATCGTCTTGAAGGATCGATCCTTCGTTGAGGAAGGATCGATCATTTATAAGTCGGTTGGTTTTCTGCTTTGCGAGGACGGCCGCCGTTGGCCGTCGCTCTCCCCTGTCAGAGGGGGAGGACTTTCTCCTCCCCTCCCCCAGCTTTTCCCCCTCTTTCCCGGCTTTCCCCTCCCCCTTTGCCCTCTTTTCTTCCCCTCCTCTTCCTCCTTCTCCTCTCTTTCTTCTTCCTCCTTTCTTCTTCTCCCGAGAGCTCTGTTCTTCCCCTGTTCCGGCAGCCGAGCTTTCCTACCTCCGTTCTCCCTCCTCCGACCACCAAATTGGGTGTTCTTTGGCTCGTTGGATTCGTGACAACGAGAGGAAGATCCCCGAAGAGGTTTGGAAGCTTGTTGGTGATCAAATCGCGGGGAATCAGCCGAGGAAAGCGCAGCTAGGTAGGGTTATACCTACTGTGTTTATTTCGGGTGTTCTTGAGATCTAACCGTTGGATCTTGTTGATCCTTGCTTTTTTGGTTTCCTTATGCCTCTTAGAATAACTGCTTTAAGTTTCATGTTAATCAGTTGAGATTTGAGTAGGTTTTATGGATGATTAGTCTCGGATTTCTGGTTTTCTGCTGTTCTTGAGAAATAGCCGGCTTGCGGCGAGTTTTCCGGCCGGCGAGTACATAATCTTGGCTTTTCATAAACATAATAGTTGTAGAGCTATTCGTTAGATTTCCATTCCATCTTGTTTCATATTTTTCCGATTTATGTACGATTTCGTATGAATTGTTTGCTGAAGGGTTGCATTGCAGCAATTAATGGGTAAGTTAGTTTGATTAACGATTTTGATTAGAATTTTCCCGTTAATCCAACCGTTGGATGATTATGATTTTTGATTATGATGACCCTGGTTTGTACACCTATTGGTGGCTAAGTTGGATCTTGAATCCGACGTCGTTTAGACATCGGATCGATGGGATCAATTAGCCTCTAAGTAGTGGTTTTGGGATCAATTGTGTACTGTTCATCATCGGTTTTCGGGGTTGCTTCCCGTTGCAGGAGTCCGCGGTTGACGGTCGCGGTACCGTCGTAATGCCGGGACCCGCTGCGGATCGGCTGGCAGCGGTTGGTAGTACCGCTGCAGCGATCCAGTAGACTTTTATGATGCTTGACATACTGTTGCATGCCTTTCTTATTATATGTGTATGTCATAGCATGCATTCCTCTGTTGTGCATTAGTTGCATTGGTTAGGGCGTGGGTGATCTTTGGGTCGCCGTCCCGAGGCTGGAAGCTCGGACTTAGCCCTAGGACCGGGGTTGGGTAGTTTGGACCCGGTTGGAATTGTGGTGTCCAGTCGATTTAATGATAGGCTTAGATGACTGGTACACTTGTGGCTTGATGATGGTAGAGGTCGTGTCGGTCTCGAGTTGGATCTGAGGTGTAGCCGGTGTCCGGCGTTCTTAAACTCTTGGGTAGAGGAGTTGCCTACTCAGTGGTGTCTTTTCCCACCAAACAGTGTTCTGTGTCCTGTTGAGAGTCAGCAGTGTTGTTTCCTGCTACTGAGTGTGACCCGACATGTGACCAGCCCGGCTGGAAGATCATGATCGGGGTCTCAGGGACACGCGGTGGGGTTATGGGACCCCTGTATACACCCAGATCCTACTTGAGGGCGACACTGTTGCGTTCCCCCTTCCTTCTGTGTGACGTAGTGTAGATCCCTACTGAGCTTAGTGCTCACACCTACCCGGGCTGCGTTTTGCAGGTGCAGGCGTCAGTTCTTCTTCCTTGGCCCCTACCGGGCAGTTGATCGGCAGTGCGGTGGCGCCTGGTGGACTTTGAGAGGTGGTGATCGTTTACTGCTTTTATCCTATGTTAGTTAGTCTCCTACGGGAGTATGTTGTACTTTGAATCTTCCCCTCTCCGAGGATTTGTATATTTAACACTTTAAGTTTTTAATCTGTGGTTCGAGGATTCATTATTATATTGTTTTAATTAAGGGTGCTTTTGGTGATTTGTTAGGGAGACCAATAGGTTAGAGGGAACCCTCGTCTTTCTTTTTCCGCGTTGGTTAGGTTCCGGTTCGCGTCGCCCGGCCCGGTTGGGCTTTCGCGGGTCGGGGCGCGACAGGAATTAAGATATCGCTCTGGCATTTATAATGTCCAAGTATATGATTTATCACTAATTGTGAATCACCTTTGATTTGCACATTAGATACTCCTAAGTCTAACAAAATTTCTAGGCCGATGATTAGAGCTTCATACTCAGCCTGATTGTTAGTACATAGTTGCGATAAAGTATACGCAAATTTATATTTGCGTCCAATGGGCGATAGGATTGTAATCCCTAGGCCAGCTCCATTGATAGTTTTAGAACCATCAAAGTACATCGTCCAGGGGGTGAGCGATACGTTGTTAATTTCTCGCTCTAACTCGTTTGGTATATCTACGCAAGGATAGTCAGCTAAAAAATCGGCCAATGCCTGGCCCTTAACAGCCTTTTGAGATACAAATTGAATATCAAATTCAGCCAATGTTAAAACCCAATAACCAATACGTTGGTGCAAAATTGGCCGAGAAAACAAGAATTTCAATACATTGAACTTAGATATCAAGTAGACTGTTACAGGTTTTAAATAAGCTTGAAGCTTGGTACACATAAAATACAAGGCCAGGCACAACTTTTCTATGGCTGAGTACTTTTGTTCATAAGGTAACAACTGTCTACTTAGATAGTACACTGCTCTTTCAGCTCCATCTTTTCCTTCTTGCGCCAAGAGACCGCCTATTGATCGGTCTGCTGCAGCGATGTAAAGCTTCATGGGTTGTCCCAACCTTGGCGGCGCCATAACTGGTGGCGTTGATAAACAGTGCTTCAAGCGCTCAAAGGCTTGTTGATGTCGCTCTTCCCAGACGAAGTCGTCTTCATTCTTTAATCTTAAGAGCGATGAAAACTCTTGAGTTTTACCTGCACAGTTAGCAATAAACCTTCTTAAAAAATTCACTTGACCAAGAAACTTTTGCAGTTCTTTCTTAGTTTTTGGAGGACTAGCCTCTATTATAGACTTTGCTTTGTTTTGGTCAAGTTCTATTCCCCGCTGATGGACGAGAAATCCAAGGAAATTCCCTGCTTGCACACCAAAGGCACATTTCAAGGGATTCAACTTTAAATTATATTCCCTCATTCGCTCAAAGGTTTTGATTAATTGCGAAATTCGCTCAAAGGTTTTGATTAACTGCGAAAAGTGATCGGCCATAATTGGTGATTTTACTACAATGTCATCTACATAGACTTCAATAAAATGGCCAATCATATCATCAAAAATCAAGTTCATCGCTCGCTGATAAATAGCACCATCGTTTTTTAGACCAAAGGGCATAACAACCCACTCATAACTTCCAAGTGATCCTGGACATCTAAATGCCGTTTTATGAACGTCATTATCGGCGATATAAATTTGGTTATAACCAGAATACCCATCCATAAATGAGTATATTTCGTGCCCAGCGGTGGAATCAACCAAATTATCGACCGATGGCATAGGGTACTCATCTTTGGGTGTAGCCAAGTTTAAATTTCTAAAGTCTATACAAACTCTAAGTTTGCCATTTTTCTTCTTAACTGGCACTATATTAGAAAGCCACTCTACATACCTGGCCGTTCTAATAAAGTTAGCGTTTAACAATCGTTCAATTTCTTTCTTTACTTCTGGGATTATGTTTGGAGCAAAGCGTCTAGGCGCATGCTTATATGGTTTGAAATTTGGTCGTGTAGGAAGCTCATGCTCTACAATATTCCTATCTAAACCAGGCATCTCTTTATAATCCCATGCAAAGCAATCTTTATATGAACGCAAAATAGCAATGAGTTCGTTCCTTACCTTTTGGTCGATAAGTTTGCTGATGAAGGTTGGACGATGCTCCTCGCCATCACCAAGGTTGATTTCTTCCAAAGGGTCTTGAGCTTGCATATTTCCACGTTTCCCATAGGGGACTTCTTCCTTTTCTTCTTGGGGGATCTCTTTTAAACAATCTAGGTCATTCTCTTCTTATGCAGTAAATGCTTCCACTTGATAAGCCATTAGTTTGGCTTTTAAGGCCGTTACAGCGGCCTGATTTCTTTCAGAGTCTGAACTCATCATTTCTGACTTGTGGTCGGTGATCGGCCAGCTTTAGGCGCAAAGACCACTGAGATTGGTCTTGCCGGATCAAACAGTTCTGCCACACGCTCTTTTAACATAACCCCGTTTTCAGAAACTACCTTGAGTGTATCTTCAAACTGAAGGAACTGTAAGGGCCCATAATTGCAATCATAAAAGGATGCCTCCAAAGCATACGTGTCCAAACTGTATGGCATGTTGTCGGCCATAACTGATTCCACATTCCCCTGGTCGTTCCATAAAAACAAGCATTGGTGAAGAGACGAAGGAACACATTGACTGGTGATGAGTGCATGAAAGTGCACTCTGAACAGTCTTATAACCATCTCAATTGCTAGATTATTATCCTTAATCAGCATCTTTATTACTATTTTTATATCTATATGTTGCTTCACATGGTTGTTTGGAAAATGCAGGAAATTGTAACTAAAAGAAGCTGAAAAGAGTATATGGAGCAACTTCACAAATTAATCTGTACCTGCTCGTGAAGAACCAGATAATGTGCCATATATAGTTGGAAAGCTCTTGAAGTCTAGATTCTGGGGAATTTTACGGTTCGTGATTTCGAGTTTTCTAGAGGAAGTTACGGCAATTTTAGTACCGATGGCGCAGTCTGGATGGCAGAAAGGAAAATAAGCTGGAAGTCCGAGCGATCCGCCGATAGATCGGACCTCGCAGAATCGTGACAGATCATGTGTTTTTTTGGCTGAACATGGTCCGATCGATCCCTCCATCGCTCCTATGAGGTCCGATCGATCCGACACCAATGGTCCGATCGATCGGACTCGGAAAAAGCCAAAAACAGCGGATTTTTACTCAACCGATCGATCCTAACACTCATAATTCGATCGATCGGACTTGGGAATTAAAGGGTGACAGAATGTATGCTTTTTAGAGGAGCAGAGTTCGATCGATCCGTCCATCGATCGAACTCGGGAAGAGCCAGAGACGAAGGATTTTTACGAAATCGATCGATCCGACTCCCTTAGTCCGATCAATCGGACTCGGGCGTAAATAGAAGATTGGAGATTTCAAGAGACCGATCGATCCAACATCCCGAGGGGGATCGATCGGACGTTCCCAGTGGATTAAATCAACGGTTTAGATCAAATCCGTTGATGGAGAACTTTGGGGCTATAAATAGGACCCTTTCTAGGGTTTGAGGGGGACTTCTTGGACGCTTTTGGAGGCTCTTTTCAGGATTTTTTCAAGAGGAAGAAGATGAAGGAATCTCCATCCATGGCCAAGTAATCCACGGGCATGGCGGACGGATGATCTAGCGAGGACTAGGGCTTCTTCTCCAACAATGGTTCATAGTTTTTAATCTTTATTGTTAAACTCTTCTTATGTATTGGATCTTCACAGATTGCTTTGTGGTTAAACATTATTATAAATCCAGTCATGCTTCTTTTATGATATTGTGATCCCATAGTTATCTCTTTTGATTCTCCTACCGAGTCTCGCGAGACCTTTGCTATGCATTGCCCGTAGTGACAGCTGGTATTGTGTATTCTTAGGGATCTGGTAAGACAAGGTTGGGGCTCTAACCCGTGAGATCTTTGCTATGCATTGCCGATTGTGAGAGTTGGTATTATGTATTCTTAGAGATCCGGTTAGAGTTAGGGCTTTGTCCCGATGAACTTTTGCTGCGCGTTGCCTGTAGTGATAGCCGGTATCGTGTATTCTTAGGTTTGGTTGGATGAAGTTAGAACTATAAAAAGGAAGAACCAATCATAGGAAGAGACATTTATATTTTATTAGATTCATAATTCTATATCTTCCGGTTAAGGTGATTGGGATGTGAATCCCTTAACTGAGTGTTATATGAACCATTGAGAAGAGAAGAACCTAAATCCGAGTGAAGTGATTCCTGAAGCTTAGCCTTATCAAAAGCCTGATATCTTTAGTTAACATTATATTATCATTAATCCTTTGATCTAATTTAATTTAGTTAGCTTTCTTCATTGTCTTCAATATATTATTATCTGTATTTCTGGATCTTTCCTGCTTGTCTGTCTGTGGGATTCGACCTCTCTTATGCTGTACTGCACCGCGACCGGTGTGCGTGACACATTTGAGCGACATCAACTGGCATGAATCCAGTCTCGACCAAGCAGCACATTATAGCTGGTCGATGAGTCCATGACAAAGAACGCTGTCGTTCTTGTGACACTTCCAACCTTAATATCCAAAGGAAGGATCCCCTTTGCTGGGGCTGGAACTCCACTGAATCCGGTTAGTGTGATATCCGTGGGGATAAGATCACTATCGGTTTTGTGCAACTTCTTCATCATTTTTGCAGGGATGACGTTCACTGTGGCCCCGGTATCAATTAGGACTCTGCTTACTGGGACACCATTGATCTCGGCCTTGATATGAAGAGGCCGTAAATGGCGCGTCATTGCTGCTGGAGGTCGTTCGAACACTACATTGTTCAAATCCTGATGGGCTTTCTTATGTGAACTGGTTGATGACTGAGGTTGATGGCTGACTGCTTTCCCCTTGGCCCTAGCTGCCACCTGGACGACCTCTGGGTTCTCTTGACCATCCCACGATGGCCACTGTTGATCTTTTTGGTGTTGTTCCTGCTGTGCTTCTGTTTCTTCCATGTCCCAACCAGTTGGTATGATTGGTGCTTCATTTGCTGGCGTATTGTTCTTGGCAACATCTGACTTGGGAACCCACTTCTTCACAATGGGATCACCATAACAAACCAAGTAATCAAACTTTCCACTTGGTTGGCCCTGAGTACTGATAGCTGGATTACCTGCCTTGTAGAGATCCATCAACAGCTTCTTTTGGGAGATATTTCTTGTCGCGCCCCGACCCGCGAAAGCCCAACCGGGCCGGGCGACGCGAACCGGAACCTAACAAACGCGGAAGAAAAGCTGGCGAGGGTTCCCTCTAACCTATTGGTCTCCCTAGCAGTTCACCAAAAGCATCCCCAAAATAAAGATACAATATAATACTGAAACCTCGAACCACAGATTTAAAACTCAAGTGATTATACAAATCCTCGGAGAGGGGAAGATTCAAAAATACAACACTCCCGTAGGAGACTATCTAACATAGGGTATAAAAGCAATAAAGATCGATCACCACCTCTCAGACTCCGCCTGGCGCCGCCGCATCGCCACCCAACTGCCCGGTAGGGGCCAAGGAAGAAGAACTGACGCCTGCACCTGCAAAACGTAGCCCCGGGTAGGTGTAAGCACTAAGCTCAGTAGGGATCTACACTACGACACACAGAAGGAAGAGGGAAACACAACAGTGTCGCCCTCGAGTAGGATCTGGGTGTATACAGGGGTCCCATAACCCCACCGCGTGTCCTTGAGGCCCAGGGACGGCACTCAATAACACCTGAGGCCCAGGGACGGCGCTCAGGAACAGGAACAACACTGGCGACACCAAAGGTCTGCACAGTGGGACACCGGCTACACCTCAGCATCCGACTCGAGACCGACACGACCTCTACAAACATCAAGCCACAAGTATACCAGTCATCTAAGCCTATCATCGAAATGACTGGACATCACAATTCAACCGGGTCCTAACAGCCCAACCCCGGTCGTAGGGCTAAGTTCGAGCTTCCAGCCTCGGGACGGCGACCCAAGGATCACCCACGCCCTAACCAATGCAACTAATGCACACAACAACAATGCATGCTATGACATACACAGATAATAGGAAAGGCATGCAACAGTATGTCAAACATCATATAAGTCTACTGGATCGCTGCAGCGGTACCACCAACCGCTGCCAGCGATCCGCAGCGGGTCCCGGCATTACGACGGTACCGCGACCGTCACCCGCGGACTCCTGCAACGGGAAGCAACCCCGAAAACGATGATGAACAAAGCACAATATAATATTATATTTCGAAATATAATATTATATTCAAAAACACCCAAAGCCTCTACTTAGGGGATAATTGATCCCATCGATCCGACATCCAAACGATGTCGGATTCAAGATCCAACTTAGTCACCAGTAGGTGTATAAACCAGGATCATCATATCCAAATTTCATAAACATCCAACGGTTGGATTAACGGGAAACATTAATCAAAAATTGCTGATTAAACCAACTTACCCTTTAATTGCTGCAACGCAGCCCTCCAGCAAACAATTCACCAGAAATCGTATATAAATTGGAAAAATACGAAACAAGATGTAATGCAAAGCTAACGAGTAGAGCTACAACTCTTATGTTTATGAAAAGCCATGATCATGTACTCTCCGGCTGGAAAAGTCGCCGCAAGCCGGCTGTTTCTCTGGAACAGCAGAAAACCAGAAATCCGAGACTAATCATCCATAAAACCTACTCAAATCTCAACTGATTAACATGAAACTTGAATTAGTTATTCTACAAGACATAAGGAAACCAACAAAGCAAGGATCAACAAGATCCAACGGCTAGATCTCAAGAAAACCCGAAAAGAACATCAGTAGGTATAACCCTACCTAGCTGCGATTTCCTCGGCTGATTCCCCGCAATTTGATCACCAACAAGCCTCCAAACCACTTCAGGGATCTTCCTCTAGTTGTCATGGATCCAACGAGCCAAAGAACATCCAATTTGGTGGTCGGAGGAGGGAGAACGGAAGAGGAGAAGGTGGCTGCCGGAAAAACAGGGGAAGAGCAACGTCGGGAGAGAAGAAAAGAGAAGAAGAAGAAGGAAGGAAGGGAAGAAGAAAAGGAGGGGAAAGGGGGGAGGGGACAGCCGGGAAAGAGGGGAAAAAGCTGGGGGAGGGGAGGAGAAAGTCCTCCCCCTCTGACAGGGGAGAGCGACGGCCAGCGGTGGCCGTCCTCGCGAAGCAGAAAACCAACCGACTTATGAATGATCGATCCTTACTCAAGGGAGGATCGATCCTTCATGACGATTCACAAGGCTTTCTGGCACGAAGAGGATCGATCCCTTGTGACGATTCACAAGGCTTTCTGGCACGAAGAGGACCGATCCCTTAGCCATAGAGGATCGATCATTTGTGTGCTGAAAGCTAAACTTGGGCAAGAACTCAAGCCCAAGTCCGGATCTTTCGATCCCGGGTTCACCTAGCCATTCTAAACAAACACGAACACAGACAAGGCCAGTGTGTGCACACGCGGGTGTGAAACAAACCAACAAGGCGCAATTGACCAAATTGCCCTTGCGGTCTACAGCGAGCCACAGGGGTAGAGGGGCAGGTCCTCACATTTCTTCTCGCTGCTTCCTCATTAACTTTGATGGGCACTTCTATCTCTACCCATTCAACATCTTCGACCATGGGCTCTTGCTCTTCATCACCCCAGCCAGTTGGAACAATTGTGGTTGACGCCAATGGAATAATCTGGGTGACAACTTCCGTCTTCTTGACGAGACGCTTCACCTTCACATCCCCATACACTCACAGGTAGTCATACCGGCCACTTGGCTGGCCACCTGGTCCAACTGCTAGATTTCCTTCTTCATACAACTGTTTCAACAGTTGTTCTGTAGATATATTCCTCCTCCAAGCCTCTTGAGTGACGTCGATTTTTTCCTCGATCTCGACGTATTCATCGTCCTGGTCGAGCACTAAGTTCACTGAGGGTGAATTTTCCATTTCATCGACCAAGGTAGCCGACGCTTCTTCCTCTTTCTCTATCAGTGTGGCTGACGATCCATCATCGGCCATATCTGATATATCAGAGTCGCTTTCAGTTGGACATTGTTGTCCAAGGCGACTTGGTAAAATGTAGTTATTGACGATGACTGACGGGAGTGTTCTGAATCTTATCACTTGTGTTGCTCCAGCCTCATCGTCATCATCCTTGTTTGGACGATGGAACTTGCTTTTTGAAGACTCTGTTGCATTGGAAACAGCAACATCTTCTTCAATATACTCAACCTCCTCATCCTGACTTGGGTTGGTTTCCTGGGCTTGCTTGGCCTTCATCATCTGGCCATACTTCTTCTGGTGGCGGCGGTACTGAGTCCTTGTCATCTCCTCCACAGGAACTGAGCGACGAGTATAGCAGTTGTAGTTGTACCATCGCTCTGGCTTGTAAGGCTGAGGCATAAAGCTTTTTGGATACACATGAGGCTTAACCCTGTTCCTCTGCCTAGACTGTGAATGAGGAAACTTGGTCCCTGAGAACGGTGTCATCGGGCGACTGAGATCCCAATGACATCTTGGGCAGACATGTGGAATGGCAGGCTCCTTCCCTTTGTCTTGGCCAAGTCTTGCGAAGACATCTGGACGATTGTCATCCTCAGTCTCATCGATAACAATCTTGAACTTTGGCAATTTGAAGTTTGCCACATCTGTCAACACCATTCCCACTGAAGCAGCTTTGGGGAACGGATTCGCATCAACTCCCATGTGTTTGGCTGGGAAACCAATCCTTCCGGAATCAATCGCATCCTGCAAAACATTACGGAAAGCCAAACATTGGTTAGTGTGATGCGACCAAGCATTATGCCACTTACAATATCTTTTGTCCTTGATCTCATCAAGGCTTGGCATAGCATGTCCATCTTTCAATTTAACTTGTTTATCTTTGAGTAATTGATCAAAGATTTGATCAGCCTTTGAAACATCAAAAGAAAACTTTCGCATTGGACGTTTACCGTCTCTAATTACCTCTTTACCCTTAAGATCTCGCTCAAGTTTGGCAAGAGCTTTACATATATAAAGTTTTCCTTTAAGGAGCTCGGCCAAACAAACATCGTTCATGTTGTAATTTTCTTCATCTACTTCACTAACTTGGTTTATTTCATAGTTAGTATCTCTATAGTAAGTTCCTTTGGAAGATGATTTCATCTGATCTTCTTCTCTCAACAACTGTTCATAGCGTATAGCGCTAGTTTGCAGTTGAAATAGATCAATAAAATCCCTATCTTGGAACTTTTTCTTAAGTTCAAAGGCTAATCCACTTTGAGCGATTTTTACAAATTCCCTTTCAGGCAAGGGAATAAAGCACCTACTTCTCGCTCTTTTAAATCTTTGTAAGAATGATTCAGCATTCTCATCTGGCCGTTGTCTAAGTTGAGCTAAATCGGCCATTGTGATTTCTGGTTCTGATTTATAAAATTGAGAATGGAACGCATGTTCCATTTGCTGCCAATTTTGAATAGAGTTGGGCGATAGCTTAATGAACCATGAATAAGCTACCCCGGATAAAGAGTTAGGGAATAGTCTAAGTTTGGCAAAATCGCTCACGTCTCCACATTGCATGGAGAACTTCCCTATGTGTTCAATGGTCGATATCTCATCTACCCCAGAGAACATAGTAAACTCTGGAACTCTATAGTTCTTAGGAAACGGATGCATTTGGTCAACCCAATCGGGATAAGGCTTCCTATAAATTGGACGAGTAGCTGGTCGTCCTAAACCTACTTGCTCTTGTAGAATCTCAGCAACTTGTTCACGTAGAGCATCGGCCTGATTATAAAGAGGGTTGTTGTACACTTGGTCATACTGCTCATTTTGTGGTCGAGCATAATACATAGGTGCCTCATATGGTCGATAATTATTCTGATAGGGGATATCACCCATGCGTTGTCCATCGGCCATTCTTTGATTATAAAAATTATTGCCTACTGGCCGATTAACTTGACCACCTAGTTGCCCATAGTTATTCTGTGGAAACCCTTGGCCTTGAGCATCCAAGTTATTATTTTGGCCGATATTTTGGCCATTAGTTTGGAAAACATTTTGACCATTGTTTAGGTTAACAGGGTTTTGGACATTGTTTGGGTAAACAAGGTTTTGGCCATTGTTCGGGTAAACAATGTTTTGGCCATTATTTGGGTAAACGAAGTTCTGGCCATTATTTGGGTAAACGAAGTTCTGGCCATTAGGAGGAACGTTCTGGGGAATGTTTTGAAGAATGTTCTCGCCCATAACCAAAGGCATTCCACCTACTGGTATACCCTGACCTAAAGGAATTCCATTATTAGGCGCTCCCTGTGCAGAAGGCACAACACCACCTTGAACTTCTTGAAGAGGAGGGACACCATTGTTTGGTATTGCTCCAGGAGTTAACACCTCATTATTATGAGGTATTTGTGTTGGCGATGGAAACAACCCAGATGTTTGACCGATTAAATTTGGTCTTGGATTATTGTCATTGTTCATCGATGGCCGATGATGAGTTGTACTAGTTTGGCCAACTTGGCTATTTTGGCCGAGACGGTTTTGGCTATGCATTGGATTTTGTAAAATAACAAAACCGTTATGACCACCAGGTCCTATGACCGTGTTGGGCGGAAATGGTTGATTGTTTTGGGTGGTGTTTTGGCTGATAGGGACTGCTGACATGGTAGGCCTAGCAACGTTTGATCCAGGGTTTGCTTGGGATAAAGTTGCGTTTATAAAAGTCTGCATAGTATCGATAAAAGGCCTTAGAGAGCAGTGGCGATATGGCTAGCCATCTGCTGGTTGTTAGCATGTAAAGCTTCGTCGACCATATTTTGGGCTGTATTTGACGTTATGTTTCCTGGGTCCAGGCCAACTCTGGCCGATGAGTTCCCTCGCTCTACAGAGCGAAAAATCACCCTATCTCGATATTCTATGTGTGGTGGGGGAACAGGTGGAGGAATATGTGATTGGTCGAGAGGTGGAAAAAGAACAGGTTCTTCCTCGACCATAATTGTACTTTGTTGGCCATCGCCCTGATTGGCGACGTTTCCACTACCACTATTGGTGTCAAACCCAGTCCTAGTAATGACCATTCCGTCTGGTCCAACTTGACCGGTTTCCATAAAGACTTGACACAGGTCCCACTGGGCGTGCCAAAAAGAAACGTGGAAAAAGCAAAACTATCGTCCAACCTCAACCATCTTCTTCTCCAAAAAATAAATCATCTCCTCAATCGTTAGATTCTGACGATGAGGATGATGAACCGCTTACAAAGAGACGTAGTAAAGGAAAAACTATCGTCCAACCTCAACCATCTTCCTCTCAAAAAGATCAATCATCTTCTCGGCCAATTGCAGAGGAAAAGGTTGATTCTCCTGGCAGCAGTCATCAAAGCAGTCAATCTGCTCATGATAAGTAAGTATCATAACATTTTCCATTTCCATCAACTCCACAAACAACCACAAAATATCTTCTTTGTACACTTCAACACCTCTGATTCGATCATTCGAAGGAGAAGAACAAAAAACCACAATCTCCTGATTCTTAAATGTTCTAACAGATTTTGACCTTGACAACGGTCATAATTTCTGTTCTAACATTTTTTGGCACGCCCGGTGGGACCCTGTGTTGAAGCTGTCAAAGAAGAAGGGACAAAATGAGAGATAGCATTTCCAGAGTTGTTATTTTGAAAGCTGAAGGAAGTGACCATGCAGATGCTGTTTTTCAAGAAAATTTTCTTAGATGGAGTATGTCCTCACGTGAAGGTTCCAGCAGCGAGGAGATCAAGGTCACTATGCCATCTTTCATGCAGAATCAAGGCGGTTTCACTTTATTGGTAAGGAATTTTTCATCTACAAAAGAAAGTGATGATATAGTGGAACTGAATCAGCCAGAAAATATTACAGATATGGCCGATAATAAAAATTCACCAAGTACTAATTTTAAAATGTTCAATATAATTGAACAAGATATGGTAATGGTTGATCAAAAAGCTATCAAAGAAGAAGGGACAAAATCTACACGCCGAGCATTTATGGAGAAATCCGACAATGGCCTCCCGATCAGCGTCTACACGCCGGAGACAGCCAGCCATCTTCTTCTTGGAGATCTGTTGCCGGCGGCGTCATCAGGGAGGACACCTCACCATTCGCTGGCTCTGCGCAGCAGTTTAGGGCGGTTCAAGCGGTTCAAACAGGAACGTCAAGGGGAGATCGTGCACGCGTTGTGAAAACCGCAGCAGTTCATAGCAGTTCCAGACGGTTCCAGCGGTTCAAGCTAGGGATCTCAAAGGGAGATCATACACGATGTGAAAACTGCAGTAGTTTCAAGCAGTTTAAGGTGGTTCGAGCGGTTCAAGACAGAGATCCTCCACTTCGGAGCCTTGGAACCCATCTTTCCCACGTTTATGCCGCCACCCTCAATACCATCATCCTCTGCAATCTCAAACGTCGTCGTCACCAACTCCGGCGGTTTCATTTTCTACCTCCACGGCGTGGGAGGGATCCTCTGACAGCCTCGAGATCTCCTTCAACGGCAAACCCATCTTTCCTCTACGATGGGCCGCAGGCAGTGCCATAACACTGAAGGAGGCGGGATCCAAGACATTTGGTGAAGCATTGGATTCCAGGCAACAGTGGAGACCACGACGCCCAGCAGCGGCTTCCTTCAAGTAAAAGTCCTCATCGTCACTACCGTCCTCGGCCTCAAAGGTCTTCGTCGATAACGGCGATCCGTCGCCGATTGGGTGGGAAACAGAGTAGTGCCGAGGTCATCTCCTCCGTCTCCGGCGCGATCTTCACTTGACTGGCCATGGGACGACGGCAGCGGCGGAAGGGAAAACCATGCCTAACTCCTCAAATCACGGCTTCCTTCGAGCATCCCAGATCCTTCATCGCCGCGCCAACATTGGCCTCAAAACTTCTATCACTTGGGAAGATGGCAACCTATGGCCGTTGGGGGGAGAGCAGAGCAACGTCGGTGTCATCACCTCCGTCTCCGACGCGGTATGGAACAACGGCATCGGCGGAATATCGGACGGCAAACGACGGCAGCGGCAAACATCGAAAGGTTGATGGGTAAGCTGCTCCATCCTTCCCAGCGCCCGTCGACGCCCCAGATTGAATCCCCAGGCAGTGGCCTGCCTCAAGCAAGTCCAGATCTTTGCCGTTACTGTAATCTTCAACCTCAAAGCTCCCGTCGGTTGGGAAAACAGAGCAATCTATGGCCGTTTTGGGGGAAACAGAGCATCGTCGTTGCTATCATGCTCAACCTCAAGAATACCATCGTTGGGAAAAAAATAGAGCAACGCCTCATCACCTCCGTCTCCGACACGGTGCTTACTCGACTGGCCATGGGACGACCGGAGATCCGGTGGATCAGAGGCCGGTGTCCGCCTCCCTCACCCCTAGGTTCCATCTCCATCCTTGTCACCCTTGCACTTTCACCACCCCGATCGTCGCCCATCGCGGAAGACGGAAAAGCAAAGCTTTCTTCATCGCCCGTCAACGACGATCCTTCATCGCCGTGGCAACCCATCGCCGTTGGGAAGAACAAATTTCTTCATTGCTCATCAACCATCTCTTCCATCGGCCAGCGTTTCTCATCGACTAAGCTTGCTCCTCGTCGTCTCTTGCTCATCGCCCATCATCGGTCGACGACGTTTCTTCATCGCCCAGCCTTTCTCTATCGATCAACCTTTCTTCATCGACCATCGACGACCATTGCCCAGCGTTGTTCATCGCCCATTGGTCGACGTCGAAGCTCATCGCCCAGCCTTTCTTCATCGGCCAAACTTCTCATCGGCCATTTTTCTTATCGGCCAAACTAATCATTGGCCAACTTTGCTTATCGGTCAATGAAGACCATCATCGCCCAGCTTTGCTTAACGCCCAGCGTTACTCATTGGTCGATATCGACCAAAACTGAGCGTTAAGAATTGGTCAACGAGCAAAGGTTGATCATCCAGGAACTTATACAAGTAATCGACCAATAATAGCATATGGTCGACAAAAATGATTAATTGAATGGCTAATAAAATATGTTTTATGGACGACTCAATTGACCGACAAAATCGTTCATATGGTCGACAAAATCGCCCAAATTGGCCAACAGAATAAGGTCTTTACAAAAATAGGAATATTTTCATAAAGACCGGGGGGGGGCAAAATGTTAGATATAAATATAGCCATTTGGGTGATCAATGGCAATTTCGTAAATATTGCCAATCAGCCAATAAATACTTCAGTTTTGACACAACTGAAGTATTTTGGCCATAACTTTTGCATCAAGTATCCAAAGTGAGCGATTCTAGAACCATTGGAAAGAGGACGAAAAGATCTACAACTTTGTTGTTGACGTCATCTCCAAATTCGGTCATTTGATGTATCAAATTAATGGTCAAAGAGTTTAGTGGCAAACTGGTAAATAAGACCAAATGCCCAAAATCTATCGACCAGATTTTCTATCGTTCAAAATGGACGATGAAGTCATCGTCCAAAATGGACGATAAAATCCAAATGACTTAGTCCAAATTTCTATCGTCCATATTTGCTAATTGGCCATTAGTGCAGTCTAAGTATTTTGGCCATAACTTTCTCATCTGATGTCTAAATTGGACGTCTCTGGTACCGTTGGAAAGCTAATTTGAAGATCTACAACTTTGATGTTCAATGTTTTCCCAGATTCCAAGGTTATCATCGGAAAAAATATTGTGGAAGACAGGAGGCGTTGTTTACTGGCGGTTCCAGAGCAGTTTTAGACCAATTATGCAGTTCTGGTGGTTTCCACTTTCAAAGCAACAGTTGCAGCAACTGCAGAGTGGTTTCCTGACAGTTTCCAAATCAGTTATCAGAAGCCCTATAAATAGCCAAGAGGAAGAAGAAAAAGGCCCCCGCCATCAAAGCAAAACTACTTTTTATCTTCGTATTGTCTTTTTATATTTATTAGCAATGTAGCCTTTTAAATTTGGCCCCGGCCACTAAACTTTTTATCATTATGTAACCTTTTAAATTCAGCAATGAAGCATTTTCCTTCCTTTAAATTCCTGCATTTTCCTTCATTTAAATTCCTGCATTTTTCTTCCTTTAAATTCCTGCATCGTCCTTTATTTCTAGGAGTAGTGCTACATTAATTTCTTCCATAGGAGTAGAATTATCATATTTTCCTAGGAGTAGTGCTACCATAATTCTTTATTTCTAGGAGTAGATCTACCTAAAATAGGAGTAGATTTAACATAGAATTCCATTTTCCATCCTCCATTTCCCATTTTTCATTTTCCATTATTCCCATTTTCCATTTTCCATCTCCATTTCCCATTTTCCATTATTCCCATTTTCCATTTTCCATTCCGAAAGCTTCAACACTTCTAATTCGATCATTCGAAGGAGAAGAACAAACAACCACAATCTCTTGATTCTTAAATGTTCTAACAGATTTTGACCTTGACAACGGTCATAATTTCTGTTCTAACAACAAGTTAGGTGAATTTTCTCACAGTGGCCATCCGTCAAGAAATCGAAACCTGTGGTCCCTAATCTTCTCAAATAGCGCGTTCGATGGACGTCAGAGCTCCACGCCACGCTCTCTATTCATCAGTTCGTCGAGAACGCCGATGAGTGCATGGTCCTCGATAATGAAGCTCTATGACATTTGTTTCAGAATCCTCAAGCTCTCCACACCTAGTTGTAAGCATCTGGTCTCTTTTAACTTCGTATCCAACTATATTACAATGATTTGTGTTGTATCATTCTAGATTTCGAGTTATCAAACTGTTAGCGTGGAAATTTAACCATTGATTATTCAAATAATTAAGGTCAAAATTACCTAACACTCAAGAAATAAGGAGATTGTGTTATGGATCAACTTCTTCAAATTATGTTCGAACAGATGTGTCAAGTTAAACAGAAACCTGGATTGAACCTAATTTGAAGGAGTTGATCCATAACACAATCTCCTGATTTCTTGACTGTTAGGTAATTTTGACCTTGAATATTTGACATGTTAACGGTTAAATTTTCATGCTAACATTTTTTGGCACACCCGGTGGGACCATATGTGATGTTTTTATGGAAATCGGTCAAGTTGGACTAGACGGTATGGTCATCACTCGTATTGGACTAGACACTCATAGTAGTTGAGGAAACGCTGATCACGGCAATACCCCACAGGTTCAAGATGTTCAAAATCCACTTAGTGGAACTGAACATGCCAATTCATCGCCCATAGAACAACCACACATAGAATATCGTGAAAGGGTGGTTTATCACTCTATGGAGTGTAGAAATACATCGACCAGAGATGGTCCAGAGTATGAAGTCATAACTTCCAGGACTGCCCATACTATGGTCGATGAGGTTTTGCATGCTAACAATCAACAAATGGCCAATCATATCGCCCTAGGCCCCTAGCTTTAAGGCCTTTTATAGACACCATGCAGAACTTTATAAATGCGACCTTGCCTCACATGTATCTTGGGCAAAACGTTGTTAGGCCGACCATACCAGTTATTTGTTACGGTTGGACAGCCAGAATTGGGAAGTGATAAGAATGAAGCAGCTGCACCTGATAATCATGATCAGCCGGATCTGGAAGAATCAATCACGGGATCGTGATTGATTAACCAAAGTAGATTTATTTTAGAAGATTGTTATTTAGGAGATTGGTTATTTGATTTTCTAGTTGCTTGTTTAGGATGATCTATCCTTATCAGGATAGATCCTTTGCTTGTTATAAAACCATCATGAAATAAAGAGATGGACATGGGTTATCATCATTATTGATTAAGGCTGAGTAGACCTCTGGTTGCTCTTCAACTTCCTCATCTTGTCTTCTCCATCAATCCACTATAGGCCGGCGACGCAAGTAGGTCCCTGAGTCCTTACCCCTGGTCCCTACACCTTGGGAGAGGCCAAGAACTAGGAGTTACGCGGCAGCTCGTTACATATTGGTATCAGCACCAGCGGTCCTTTCGCCCTCTATGATGGCCGATCACCAGTGCCTGGACACGTTGGAACATCAATTGGTTGCGATGGCCGCTTCTCTTACGGCGATCACGGACCAACTCTCCATTCTGCGGCAAGAGCGCCATAGCGACACCTCCTCTTCGTCTCACCAGCACGTCCCTGACGGCCGTCCTCACTCCACGCTTCCCAAATTCGCTAAGTTGGATTTCCCGCGTTACTCTGGCTCGGATGATCCTACTAGTTGGATATACCGCGTCGAACAATTTTTTACTTTCCAAGGGACTCCTGAGTCGGACAAAGTTCCATTGGTCGCATATCATCTCGAAGGGGACTCTCAGCTATGGTTTCAGCTTTTCATGGATTCTACAACCGATCCTTCCTGGTCTAGTTTGAAGTATGCCCTCCATCTCCGGTATAGACCTACGGCTTTCGATGACCACTTTGCGGACTTGGTGAAACTGCGTCAACTGGGATATGTCCAGGAATATTATACCCAGTTCGAGCGCCTCCTCATTCGTGCGGCACGCCTCTCTCCTAGCCAGCAAGTCAGTTGCTTCCTTTCCGGACTCAAGCCCAATCTCCGTTTGGACGTCCAAGCTGCCCGCCCTCAGACGCTTAATGACGCCATTAGCTTGGCCCGGCTATTTAAGAACCGTGTCTGGTCCCCTCGGGGCTTCGACCGCTGTGCTCTGGGTCAGCCGCTCCTGCCATCAGCGGTTTCGATGGGTTCTTCTCCCTTGGCACTCCCAGCACCAGCTAGCGGCGCGCGTGTTCCACCCGTCCGTCGCATATCTCCGGCTGAGTTGCAACAACGCCGGGATAAATGTCTCTGTTTTAACTGTGATGAACGTTTCGCGCCAGGCCATCGTTGCAAACATCTCTTCCTCATTGACGGCTTATTTCCGGACGAGGATATTTTAGAACCAACGGGTGACGAGGATGGCGGCCTCGACAACACCGATCCTATGATCTCTCTTCATGCCATGGCAGGTGCAGCAGCTCCGCATACCATCCGTGTTCAAGGAGCTATCAACCGCCATCCGCTGCATTTTCTCCTTGATACCGACATCACCCACAATTTTTTGTCCTCCCGGTTGGCAGCTCGGTTGGCGTTACACCCTGCTCTAGGCATCGGATTTTCTGTTCAGGTGGCTAATGGCCACCGTTTGGACTCCCCGGGGGCAGTGATCTGGTGTCCCTGTTCATCTTCACGGCACGGCTCTTACCCTCGATTTCTTCTTACTTCCTCTGGAAGGCTGTGACGTAGTGCTTGGTGCGCAATGGATGTGCACCTTGGGACCTATCTGGTGGGATATGAAGAACCTCACGATGCGCTTCCATCACGGTGATCGTCTAGTCGAACTACATGGGTCTCCGCCTCCTACCAACCGCCTGGTCACTGATTCCGCGGTCTTATCTAGCCTTCGTAAGGTTGGGTCGGGGTGGCTTTGTTTGCTGCTTCCTTCTGGACATCTTGGGACTATTTCTTCTCTGACCAACGTCGGTATTTCGCTGGGCACGCAATCTTCTGGACCTTCTTCCACCAATCCGGCGTTGTGCTCCTTACTGGATGAGTTTGCTGATCTTTTTCACGAACCATCAGCTCTTCCTCCTCGCCGTCAGCACGACCACCGGATTCCCCTGTTTCTTGGCCCGGCGCCAGCCAACGTCCGGCCATATCGTTACCCACAATACCAAAGAGGCGAAATTGAACGATTGGTTGATGCCATGCTTCAGTCTGGGGTGGTTCGCCCTAGTTCTAGTTCATATTCCTCGCCCATCCTCTTGGTCAAAAAGCACGATGGTTCTTGGCGCCTTTGTGTCGACTACAGAGCTTTGAACGCCGCAACTGTCAAAGACAAATTTCCAATTCCTATTATTGATGAGTTGTTGGACGAGCTCCATGGGGCTGTCACCTTCTCCAAATTGGATTTACGCTCGGGGTACCATCAGATACGGATGGTTGACGCCGATGTTGAGAAGACGGCGTTTCGGACTCATCATGGGCATTACGAATTTTTGGTGATGCCATTTGGCTTAACAAATGTGCCCTCGACATTCCAGTCCCTTATGAATTCCATCTTTGGGCCTTTTCTCCGCCGGTTCGTCTTGGTTTTTTTTGACGACATTTTAATTTACTGTCGTTCCTTCCAGGATCACTTGTCCCACCTCTCTTCGGTTTTTTCTGTCCTACGCGCCAACAATCTCTTTTTGCGGCGCGACAAATGCCAGTTTGGCCAACTGGCAGTGTAGTACTTGGGTCATGTGGTATCCACAGCCGGCGTCGCCATGGACGTCGAGAAAATTGCCGCTATGGTGCATTGGCCCCGGCCTCGTTCTCTGAAAGCATTGCGTGGGTTCCTGAGGTTGACGGGGTACTACCGCAAATTTATCAAGGATTACGGTACTATTGCATGACCCCTGACTCAGTTGCTCAAGAAGGATTGCTTTCTTTGGTCACCTGAAGCAGAGCAAGCATTCCATTCTCTCAAGGCGGCCATGTCTTCAGAACCGGTTCTGGCTCTCCCGGAGTTTACCAAAACCTTTATCGTGGAGTGCGATGCTTCGAGTACGGGCCTTGGCGCTGTTCTCTTGTAGCAAGGTCGTCCAATTGCTTATTTCAGTCAAGCCTTGCAGGGTCGTAATTTGAAGCTGTCCACTTATGAGAAAGAAATGCTGGCTCTGGTGCTTGCCGTGTAGAAATGGCGACCTTATTTGTTGGGTACCCAGTTCGTCCTCCGCACTGATCATAAAAGCTTACAGCATCTCTGGTCGCAGACCATTACTACTGAGGCTCAACAACGTTGGTTGGTAAAGTTACTTGGCTATGATTTCCAAATAGAATACAAGAGGGGCGCTGACAACACGGTGGCGGATTCCTTGTCTCGCCAGCAAGCTGCCTTGGTCGCGATCTCTTCTCCCATTCCGAACTGGTTGGAGGCCATCCGCCAGGAGATCGCCATAGATCCGCAGCTGCAACGTCTCGTGGGTAACATCAGATCCGGAGATGCCATTGGCCCATGGTCGTACCGGGACGGCTTGCTCTTCTTCAAGGATCGGATCTATCTGGCGGCTTGGTCTCCTCTCATCCCTGTCGTCCTCAAGGAATTCCACTCAGGTACGCATGAAGGGTTCTCTAAACTCTGGCATCGCCTCCGCGTAGTCTTCTATTGGAAGGGGGCACAACAACATATCAAAGATTATCTACAATCTTGTGATATTTGTCAATGCCATAAAGCATCCCAGTCCAAGCCGGCCGGCCTTCTGCAGCCCTTGCCCATTCCGATGGTCGTCTGGTCAGATATCTACATGGATTTCATTGACGGCTTGCCAAGCTCTCAGGGGAAAACCGACATCTTCGTCGTCATTGATCGCCTCTCCAAATATGGCCATTTCGTGCCCTTTCATCATCCTTACACATCAACTGACATTGCTCAGTTATTTTTTGATTACATTTTCAAGCTCCACGGCGCTCCTACTTCCATCATTTGTGATCGGGATGCTACCTTCACCAGTTCCTTCTGGCGTGAATTATTCCGACTGCAAGGGGTTCAGTTTAATTTTTCATCTGCTTACCACCCCCAGACGGACGGGCAAACCGAAGTTTTGAATCGCACATTGCAGATGTATCTGCGTTGTTTGGCCGACTCCAAACCGGCGGACTGGGTTCGTTGGCTTTCGTGGGCTGAGTATGTTTATAATACGAGCTTCCATTCCGCCATTGGGTGCACTCCTTTCGAGCTGGTATATGGTCAGCCGCCACCTACCCTTCTTTCCTACATCGCCGGAGCAGCATCACTTGTCGATCGGTTGTTAGTGGACCGCGACGAGTTTTTGGCTCAAGCTCGCTCTCACTTGGCCTGCACACAAAACAGGATGCGACAAGCTTATGATCGTCACCACTGGGAGGTCTCCTACGCCGTCGGTGATTGGGTATACCTCAAGCTCAACCCCTACAGGCAGCAAACGGTCACCAGACGCACCTCACAGAAGCTAACAGCAAAATTTTATGGGCCTTTCGAAATCTTGTCAAAGATTGGTCTGGTGGCTGACAAACTGGCTCTTCCTGCTTCGTCTCGAATTTATCCAGTCTTTCATGTTTCCTTGCTCAAGAAATATTTGGTGCTGGCTGGCACAGCCAGTTCTCCTTTGCCTGACGTGATTCCAACAGCATCACTCACTCCTCAAGCTGTGCTGGACTACAGGGTTAAGCGCAAACGGAATGAAGTCCTCATCCACTGGCGTGGTTTAAGTCCTGCAGACGCTACTTGGGAGATCCTCTCAGACATTCAGCTCCGGTTTCCTTCTTTTAACCTTGAGGACAAGGTTATTTCTAAAGGGGGTGGGAATGTTACGGTTGGACAACTAGAATTGGGAAGTGATAAGGATGAAGCAGCTGAACCTGATAATCATGATCAGCCGGATGAGGAAGAATCAATCACGGGATCATGATTGATTAACCAAAGTAGATTTATTTTAGAAGATTGTTATTTAGGAGATTGGTTATTTGATTTTCTAGTTGCTTGTTTAGGATGATCTATCCTTATCAGGATAGATCCTTTGCTTGTTATAAAACCATATGAAATAAAGAGATGGACATGGGTTATCATCATTATTGATTAAGGCTGAGTAGACCTCTGGTTGCTCTTCAACTTCCTCATCTTGTCTTCTCCATCAATCCACTATAGGCCGGCGACGCAAGCAGGTCCCTGAGTCCTTACCCCTGGTCCCTACGCCTCGGGAGAGGCCGAGAACTAGGAGTTACGCGGCAGCTCGTAACATTATTCCTATCGGTCAAAATCCTACTCAAAATAATCATATCAATCATGTTGTACCATCTAATACCAAAACGCCGTTGATCAAAATAGCCAAATTGGTCAGAATAGTTCAAATCATCATCAGCCAATAACGATTGACAATGGACCAAGACCGATAGTCATCGGTCAAACACCTGGATCATATGCATCGCCAAATCCACCACCTGTACAAGGTGATGTGTTTACACCGACGGGGATACCAAATTATGGTGTACCTCTAAATTAAGGTATACCAATTATTGGTGCACCTCCTAACAATCACCTCTAATTATGTTCCTCCTAATGATCCAAATAATGGCCCCTTTAATGGCTAAAATATTGGCCAAAATAGTAACATAGGTGGTCAAAATAATGGACCATGGAATGTCCAAAACAATTTTGGCCAACTAGGTGGGCAGAATCCTAAGCCGATGGGAAATAATTTTAACGGCCAGAGAATGGGCGATATCCCTTACCAAAATTATCATCGACCACATGAGGGACCTCAATATAATGCTCGACCATCAAATGATCAATATGAACAAGTGTACAATAATCCTCTTTATAATCCAGTTGATGTTCGAAGAGAGCAAGTGGCCGAGATATTACAAGAACAAATGGGTTTAGGACGACCAGCTACTCGTCCAACTTATAGAAAGCCTTATCCTGAGTGGGTTGATCAGATGTATCCATTTCCTAGGAACTATAAAGTTCATGAGTTCACTATGTTCTCTGTTGTAGACAAGACATCAACCATTGAACATATAGGGAAATTCTCTATGCAATGTGGAGAAGTGAACGATTATGTTAAACTAAGGTTATTCCCAAGCTCTTTGTCCGAAGTAGCCTATTCATGGTTCATTAAGTTGCCGTCCAATTCTATACAGAATTGGCAGCAAATGGAACATGCTTTCCATTCACAATTTTATAAGACATAACCAAAAATCACAATGCCCGATTTAGCTCAGTTGAGACAGCGGCCAGATGAGAATGTGGAATCATTCTTACAAAGGTTTAAGAGAGCGAGGAGTCGATGCTTTATCCCTTTACCTGACAAGGAGTTTGTTAAAATCGCTTAAAGTGGATTAGCCTTTGAACTTAAGAAAAAATTCTAAGATAGAGATTTTATTGACCTCTTTCAATTGCAAACTAGCGCTATACGCTATGAGCAATTACTAGGAGAAGAGGATAAAATGAAATCGTCCTCACGAGGAACATATTATAAAGATTTGAACTATGATGTTCATCAGGTTGAGGAAACTGGTCAAGCATGTCCATATATGGATGATGTTTGTTTGGTTGAGTTGTTAAAAGGCTGACCATATACTTGCAAGGCACTAACAAGGCTTGAGCGAGAGTTTAAGAGCAAGGATGTAGCTAAGGACGATAAATGTCAATTAAGAAAGTTTTCATTTGACATATCAAAGGTTGATCAAATTTTTGATCAACTATTGAAAGATAAACAAATCAAACTGACTGATGGACATGTTATTCCAAGCCCTGATAAAATTAAGGGTAAAAGATATTGTAAATGACATAATGCTTGGTCCCATCATACTAATTGGTTGTTTGATTTTTCGTAATGTTTTGCGGGATGCTATTGATTCTGGCAGGATCAGCTTTCCTGCTCTGGATAAGGGTACGTGGGTTGATATCTATCCTTTTCCAAAGAAAGTGGAAGCCGCGATGGTGTTAACTGATGTGGCAAACTTCAAATTGCCAATGTTTAAGATTGTGATCGATGAGACCCAGGACGACGATCGTCCAGGAGTGTTCACAAGAATTGGCCAGAATACGGGTAAAGGGCCTATGGACATGAGACAACACATGTGTCCAAGATGTCAGAAGGATGTTAATCGTCTAGTGGTACCCAGGGTTGGGCAACAGTTTTATCGGCCACCACAATTTTATCGGCCAATGGCTCCAAGAAGCTTTTTACCCCAGCCTTATGTACCAAACAGATGGTACAACTACAACTTTACCACTCGTCGACAGATACTTGTTGAGGAGATGACTCGAACTTCATATCGAAGATACCAGAAAAAGTATGGCCAGATGATGAGGGCTAAGCAAGTTCAAGACAGTAGCCAAGAGCAGACCGACAATATTGTGGAGGAGTTTGAGGAGAACACTACTGGTTCTAAGGCAGAAGGAACTTCAAAGAGTAAGTTTTATCTTCCAAAGAAGGACGATGACGATGGTGACGAAGGTACTCATAGGATTCAGTTTGGTACACTACTGTCAATTACCATCAACAATTATATGCTTCCAAGCAGACTTGGATTACATTGTCCAGTTGAGAGTGACTACGATATCACTGACATGGCAAACGTTGGGGAAGCGTCAGCTGCATTAGTCGAGAAAAATTCGGGACATGTGTCAGTTAATTTGATACTTGATGATGAGGACAAGTATGTTGAGAACCATGAGAGGAACTACCCGACCCATGACTTGGAGCTAGCAGCAGTGGTCTTCGCCCTGAAGACCTGGCTGCATTACCTCTATGGCGAGAAGTTCTCTGTCTTCTCGGACCATAAGAGTTTGAGGCACGTCTTCACCCAACGTGACCTCAACTCAAGGCAACGACGCTAGATGGAGCTACTGGAGGACTATGACTTTGAGTTGCATTACCACCCGGGTAAGGCAAACGTCGTAGCATACGCGCTGAGCAGACAGGTGAGAGACACCAGAGCAGCAGTGGTAGGATTATTAGCGCGGCAGTGGCAGGCATTGGAGACAGCGGGCTAGTTGGGGCTCGAGTTTGAGGATCAGGGATCCAGCAGCTTCCTGTACACTGTACAAAGTATGCCAGTAGTTCTAGCCAGAGTGATAGAGGCGCAGTGCAGTGATGCAGAGCTCGAGGAGTTGCGCACATCGGCAGGCACGGAGGGCGCAGACGGGAACTGAACAGTATCGTTAGATGAAGGGCTACGATTCAGAGGCAGAGTAGCGGGTCCGGCATATCCAGTTCTATGAGACGACGTCCTATGAGAGTTCCATCACTCTCATTTTGTAGTTCATCCCGGGGGTACCGAGATGTACCAGGACTTGCGGCGACAATTCTGGTGGTGTGGGATGAAGAGAGCAGTGATGGAGTTCGTATTGCGCTGCCGTACCTGTCAGAAGGTCAATGCAGAGCACCAGCGAACTCCAGGGTTACTTCAGCCCCTTCCACTAGCTGAGTGGAAGTGGGAGCACATCACGATGGACTTTGTGACCGGGCTACCGAAATCTCCTAGGGGGAATGACGTGATTTGGGTCATCGTTGATCGATTGACCAAATCGGCGCACTTCCTGCCTATGCAGACGATAGACTCGACAGACAAGTTGTGCAGTTTGTACGTCAGAGTGGTGGTCAGACTACACAGAGTTTCAGTTTCTATCGTGTCTGACCGTGACCCTAGGTTCACTAGCAAGTTCTGGTGAGGCTTTTAGGAGGCAGTTGGCACACTCCTGACCTTCAACACGGCATTTCATCCGCAGACAGATGGGCAGTCAGAGCGGATGATCCAGATTTTAGAGGACATTCTGCGAGCATGTGTCCTCGATGTCGGAGTCAGCTGGGAGGAGCACGTTCCCTTGGTGGAGTTTGCCTACAACAACAGCTACCAGTCCAGTCTTGGAGTAGCATCTTTCGAGGCGTTGTACGGTAGGCCGTGTCGTTCCCCAGTGTGGTGGACAGAGGTTGGAGAGGCACCACTCACTGGTCCAGACATCGTTAGAATGTCGTCAGAGAGACTAGTGCAGATTAGGCACAGACTTCTGATGGCTCAGAGCCGACAGAAGAGTTATGCAGATCAGAGACGACGACTGTTGGAGTTTGCAGTCGGTGAGAGAGTGTTCTTGCGAGCATCGCCATATAGAGGGTCTGTCAGGTTTGGCAGAGGTGGTTAGTTGGCGCCGAGGTTCGTCGGGCCGTTCGAGATCGTAGAGAGGATTGGTGAGGTAGGTTACTACCTAGATCTTCCTCAGAACATGTCAGCTGTGCATCCGACTTTTCACGTGTCGATGATGAGGAAGTATCATCCGGACCCATCTCATGTCATCAGGGTGGATGACATCGAGCTTGAGGAAGATGTGACGTTCGTTGAGCAGCCAGTTCAGGTACTTGACCGGAGGGATCAGGTCTTGCGAGGCAAGTCAATTCTCTTGGTCAAGGTACTGTGGAGGCACAGAGGCGTCGAGGAGATGACCTGGGAGCGTGAAGCACGCATGCGGCAGGAGTATAAGCACTTGTTTCCTTCTTGAGGTAACTCTTGTCCTATCTTCTAGTCTAGCTGTTTTGTTGTTTCCGAGCCCTATCTTTATCGAATCTCAGGATGAGGTTTCCTTTAAGGGTATTAGGATGTGAGGACATGTCCCTCTATTTCTGGGTCAACCGCTTGGGTCGGGCCCGTGGCTCGTTGTGGACCGCAAGGGCAATTTGGTAAATTACGTCTTGTCGGTTTGTTTCACACCTGCGTGTGCACACATAACCCGATGTTTGATTTATGTGTTTGTTAGAACCCTAGGGGGTTGTGGATCGAAAGATCCAAGCTCGGGCGTGTGAAAGTTTGTTTTTAGGACAGCTGGCAGTCCGTGTCCGATCGATCGGACCTGTGTTGATTGTCTGGATAAGGACGCGGTTGACGTGTCTGGATAAGGGCGTGAACCGATTTAACCCGGCCCAGTCTGACCGATTGGTCCTATGACCGATCGATCGGACTCGAGCCTATAAGTAGCCCTAGACTCCTATGTTTTTTTTCCGATTTTTCCTTCTCCTTTCTTCCCTTCCGTTGTCCCTTCTCCGACCATCTTTTTGAATGCTTGAGGGCTCGTTGGATTCTTGGTAGCGTGAGTAAGATCCGTGGCTTGGTTTAAAGTCGATTTGGTGCTCAAATAGCAAGGATTCAGTCGAGGTTTCCTTACTTCGGTAGGTTTCTTCCTACGTGGATTTATTATGGGTTTTCTCTTAATCTAGCCGGTGAATCTGGGTGTTCTTGGTGTTGTTTTGTGCATCTATATTAGCTTGATTACTGGTTTGAGTTCCATATGATTTTATTGGGATTTTAGTAAGATTTTAGCATGTTTAAACTCGGAGTTTCCAGTTTTTCTGTTCTTGAAGAACAGCCAGCTTACGGCGTGTTTTCCGGTCTGTACATGTAGATCTTTGGGTCTACTCTCAGGTCCAACTAGTTTCATAATTGTCTGATTTTCCTTTGAATTACTATGAATTTCCTACGGATGAGCTGCATTGCAGCAATTAGAGGTAATTAGTGAAGTTAATGGTTTTGATTAGTGTTTTCCTGGTAATCGAGTCGTTGGATATTTCTTGGTTTTGGATATGTCGTTCCTAGCATGTTTACCTGCGTTTTGTCGAAGTTGGATCTCAAATCCGACATCGTTTGAACGTCGAATCGACGAGGTCGCTTAGCCTCTAATTAGGGGATCTTGATGGTTAAATAATATTATATGTTCAGCTGTGTTTTAGGGGTTGCTTTCCGTTCAAGGGTTCGCGGTTGATGGTCGCGGTAACGCCGTAAAGCCGGGACCCGCTGCGGATTGGCTGGCAACAGTCGTTGGTATCGCTGCAGCAATCCAGTTGGACATGTCTGTTTTTTTTACCATATTGTTGCATGCTGATTGTGCATTTGATGCATAAGAATAGGGCGTAGGTGATGAGTTGATTGCTGATCCGAGGCTTTCGGGTAGCTCGGATTTAGCTCTAGGACTGTGGCGGGTAGCATGGTCCAGGTTGGATTGTAGGATTCAGTCGATATCGATGATAGGCTTAGATGACTTGAATACATGTTGATCGATGATTTTAGAGGTCGTGTCGGCCTTGAGCTGGGTTCTGCAGTGTAGTCGGTGTCTGGTTCTCATGTCTCTTGAGTAGAGGGTGTTGGTTGCCGCCTAGCAGTGTCGGTTTCCTGCTGATGAGACGATAGTGTTGGTTGCATGTCTTCCTGAGGATGGGACCTGGACAGGAATCCTCAGGGACATACGATGGGGTTATGGGACCCCTATGTACACCCAAACTTTGCTTGGCGGCGACACTGTTGTGTTCCCTCCTTCTTTCTGTGTGTTGTAGTGCAGAACCCTATTAAACTTAGTGCTCACTCCTACTCGGGCTGCGTTTTACAGGTGCAGGCGTTCGCTCTTCTTCAGTGGCCCCTACCGGGCAGGTGTTTGGTGGCGTGGTGGCGTCTGGCGATGCTTGAGGAGCGGTGATCGTCGTCTACCTTTTTGTTATAGTTAGTATCCTACAGGAGTGTGATGTATATGAATGTAAACCCTTTTGAGGATTTGAATATATCTTTGTTTTATTGTTGAGGTTTGGAATTATTGTTAAATAAGGGTGCTTCTGAAATGTTTAGGGAAACCAATAAGCTAGACGAAACCCTCGCCAAAATTATCCCGCATTTAGTTAGGTTCCGGTTTGCGTCGCCCGCCCCGGTTGGGCCTTCCCTGGTCGGTGCGCGACATGATGAGGGCTAAGCAAGTTCAAGACAGTAGCCAGGAGGAGACCGACAATATTGTGGAGGAGTTTGAGGAGAACACTACTGGTTTTAAAGCAGAAAGAACTTCAAAGAGTAAGTTTTATCGTTGAAAGAAGGACGATGACGATGGTGACGGAGGTACTCATAGGATTCAGCATGGTACACTGCCGTCAGTTATCATCAACAATTATATCCTTCCAAGCAGACTTGGATTACATTGTTCAGTTGAGAGTGACTCCGATATCTCTGACATGACAAGCGTAGGGGAAGCGTCAGCTGCATTGTTCGAGGAAAATATAGGAAATGCGTCAGTTAATTTAATACCTGACGATGAGGATGAGTATGTTGAGATCGAAGAGAAGATTGATGTCACAAAAGAAGCTCGGAGAAGGGGTATGCCTACTGAGCGATTGCTACAACAGCTTTACGACGAAGTTAATCCAGCAATAGGATCAGGCGGCCAGCCAAGTGGCCGATATGACTATCTGAGAGTCTATCGAGATGTAAAGGTTAAGTGTTAGGTCAAGAGGACAGAAGTTGTCGCTCAGATTGTTCCAATCACCCCCAGAACCAATTGTCCCAACTAGTTGGGACGATGCAGAAGAGCGGTAGAAGACACTGAGTGGGTAGATAAGCCAAGCTTCATAATATGATGATTGAATAAAAATTTCTATACTAGTCTTCCAATAATTGTAATTTTCTCCATTAAAGTAGGGAGGCCTATTGGTAGAAAATCATTGTTGGTTTTTCATCTATGCCCAGGATCCTCTAGGGTTGTTAAAGCTCGGATTTAGAGACGAGGCTCTGATACCAATTCAAGGTCCAAGAGGGAGGAGGGTGAATTGGACTCTTTTACGGAAATACAATACATGAAAACCTAGATAGAATGTTAGAAGACTAGTATACTTGTATAGATATGAAAGCAATAAATAAAGCAAGTAATGAAGGATAAGAGATGAGTTAGAAGACTTGCACCGGATTTTATAGTGGTTCGGCCAACCTTGCCTACGTCCACTTCACTCAACATCCTCCTTGAGGTTCCACTGCTTGTAATACTTCTTTACAAGCTTTTCCACCAAGCTTCCGGGAGCTTGGCAACCTTACAACTCCTCCAACAACTGTTGGATCTCTCCCTCAAGCTTCCGGGTGTTTGTGAACCTTACAAATCACTCCAAACAACTCTTGGATATTTCTCACAAAATCTACTTCACAACTTGAAGTAGTTTTACAAAGATTAAAGCTCTCAAAAGAAGACTAAAACTTATGACAATGTATACTAATATCTCTTTTAGTCTTAGACCAAGTTTGATGCTTCTTCCCATATATACTTGAGGTTTAGGGCCTCAAAAAATAGCTTCAAACGGCTAATTTGCATTTCCGCAATGGCTCTTTAACGGCTAGTTTCCTGATTGACGGTCGACCGTCGCATCGTTCACCACATCGTCCGTCACGCTCTTCTTGAGCAACGGCCGATCCACGCATCGTCCTTCAAGTTTCACGGTCGACCATCACATCGACCGTCACATCATCCGTGAGACTCTGTGTGAGGACCTGGCCCTCTACTCCTGGGTCGACCGGCTGGGTCGGGCCCGGGGCTCGTTTGATTGTTTCGCGTCGAGCGCACGATTCGATGGATCGTATTGTTTCTTGGACCGCAAGGGCAATTTGGTAAATTGCGTCTTGTCTGTTTGTTTCACACCCGCATGTGCACACACTGACTGTGTTTGTGTTAGTGTTTGATTAGAATGGTTAGGTGAACCCGGGATCAGAAGATCCGAGCTGGGGCTTGTGTTTTAGCCCAAGTTTGAGTTTCTGGGCAAAGGAGATCGATCTTTCTTGCTAAGGAGATCGATCTTCCTTGCTAAGGAGATCGATCTTCCTTGAGAAGAAGATTGATTTTCCTGTGCCAGAAAGTCTTGGCGGTGAATTTTGAGAGGACGACCGCCGTTGGTTGTCGCTCTCCACTGTCAAAGGGAGAGACGACTTTCTCCCTTCTCCTCTCCCTTTTCCTCTTCTTCTCCTCCTTCCCCGGCTTTTCCTCTTCCCCTTCTTCCTCTTCTCCTTCTCCTTCTTCTTCCTTCTTCCTTCTTCTTCTCGCGGCTTTGCTTCCCCTGTTTTCCGGCAGCTTCTTCTTCCTCTCCGTTCTCCCTCCTCCGGCCACCGTTTTGGGCGTTTGAAGGCTCGTTGGATCCGTGGCGGCGTGATGAAGATCCCTGGTGTGGTTTGAAGCTGGGTTGGTGACTGATTAGCAGGGAATCAGCCGAGGTTTAGCGTTTCTGGTATGTTTCTACCTACTTGAGTTAGTTTAGGGGTTTTCTCTTGATCTAGCCGTTAGATTTTGTTGTTTCTTGTGTTGTTGGATGCCTCTTGCTTAGTGTAATTTCTGTTTTAAGTTTCATAAGCTTTGGTTGAGATTTTAGTAGGATTTAAGCATGTTTAATCTTGGATTTTTCGGTTTCTGCTGTTTTTGAAGAACAGCCGGTTTACAGTGTGTTTTTTCGATCAGTACGTGCATGGTCTTAGGTTATGATGAACATAAGAGTTGTAGATCTTTGAATCTACTCTCAGAACCAACTAGTTTCATAATGTTCTATTTTTCCTACGATTGGTTATGAATTTCGTACGGGTGGGTTGCGTTGCAGCAAGTAATGGTAAGTTAGTGAGATTAGCAGTTTTGATTAGTGTTTTTCCGTTAATTGAGCCGTTGGATGTTTCCCGATTTTGGATATGTTGATTCCAGGATGTTTATCTACTGATGGCTAAGTTCGATCTCGAATCCGACGTTGTTTGGATGTCGGATCGACGGGGTCAATTAGCCTCAAAGTAGAGGATTTTTGGTGATTTAAATAATATTATATGTTTGAAACATATAATATTATATTTTACTGTTCTTCAGAGTTTTCGGGGTTGCTTCCCGTTGCAGGAGTCCGCGGTTGACGATCGTGGTACCGTCGTAATGTCGGGACCCGCTGCAGATTGGTTGGCAGCGGTTGGTAGTACCGCTGTAGCCATCCAGTTAGACTTGTATGTTGTCTTATCATACTGTTGCATGCTTACCTCTTATTTGTGTTTGTTCATCGCATGCATTCTTTGTTGTGCATTAGTTACATGGTTAGGGCGTGGGCGATCTGTGGGTCGCCGTCCCAAGGCTGGAAGCTCGGATTTAGCCCTAGGACCGGGGTTGGGTAGTTTGGACCGGGTTTGAATTGTGGTGTCCAGTCGAATTCGATGATAGGCCTAGATGACTGGTATACCTATTGCTTGGTGATTGTAGAGGTCGTGTCGGCCTCGAGTCGGATGCTGAGTTGTAGCCGGTGTCCCACTGTGTTGACCCTTGAGTAGAGAGGTTGACTACTCAGCGGTGCCATTTCCCGCCTGCAGTGCCGTTCCCTGCTTGTGGGCCAGCAGTGTTAGTCCTGCTTACTGAGCGTGACCTGACATGTGACCAGTTCTTCTGGAAGACCATGATCTTGGGCCTCAGGGACACGCGGTGGGGTTATGGGACCTCTGTATACATCCAGGTCTTACTTGAGGGCGACACTGTTGCGTTTCCCATTTCCTTCTGTGTGTCGTAGTGTAGAACCCTACTAAGCTTTATGCTCACTCCTACCCGGGCTGCGTTTTGCAGGTGCAGACGTAGCTCCTCTTTGGTGGCCCGTACCGGGCAGTTGGTCGGCGGTGTGGCGGCGCCAGGCAGAGTCTGAGAGGTGGCGATCTTTTACTGTTTTCGTACCCTATGTTAGTTAGTCTCCTACGGGAGTGTTTGTATAAATGCTGTATTTGAATCTTCCCCTCTCCGAAGATATGTATATTAAATTCACTTGGGTTTTGTAATCTTGGATTCGATGTTTGTTCAATTATGTCTTTTAAATTGAGGGTGTTTGTGATGAATTATTAGGGAGACCAATAGGTTAGAGGGAACCCTCGCCAATATTTTTCCGCGTTTCGTTAGGTTCCAGTTTGCGTCGCCCGGCCCGGTTGGGCTTTCACGGGTCGGGGGCGCGACACTCTGTGAGGAAAAAACACTTCACAGGGTCGATGGCTCATTCGACCGTCGCTTCTCCTCATAAGGTCACATAGGCCATGGTCGATCGGTCCATCGACCATCACATCGACCGTCGGCGTAAAGCCCATAAATGACCTCCGTGGTCGATCCACGCATCAACCGCCAGACTCCACGGTCGACCACTTCTTCTCAAAGCCCACGGTCGATCCCACGATCGGTCGTCACATCGTCCATGGGCACTAACATTTCCAACATATATTTTGTCACATATATATTTTATCATTTAGGAACATATTGGCATCATCAAAACATCATCAAAACGCTATTAGGACAAACATTAATTGAAGGTCCAAGTGGGGGAGGCGGGGGGGGGGGGTGAATTGGACTCTTTTATGGAAATACAATAGATGAAAACCTAGATAGAATGTTAAAAGACTAGTATGCTTGTATAGATATAAAAGCAATAAATAAAGTAAGTAATGAAGGATAAGAGATGAGTTAGAAGACTTATGCAAGGTTTTATAGTGGTTCGGCCAATCTTGCCTACGTCCACTTCACTCAATGTCCTCCTTGAGGCTCCACTACTTATAATACTTCTTTACAAGCTTTTCCACCAAGCTTTCGGGTATTTGACAACCTTACAACTCCTCCAACAACTGTTGGATCTCTTTCTTAAGCTTCCGGATGCTTGAGAACCTTACAAATCACTCCAAACAAGTCTTTAATATTTCTCACAAAGTCTACTTTACACCTTGAAGTAGTTTTACAAAGATTAAAGCTCTCAAAAGAAGACTAAAACTTGTTACAATGTATACTAATATCTCCCTTAGTCTTACACCAAGTTTGCTGCTTCTTCCCATATATATTTGAGCTTTAGGGCCTCAAAAAATAACTTCCAACGGCTACTTTGCATTTCTACAACGACTCTTTAACAGCTAGTTTCCTGACCGTCGCATCGTCCGCGACATCGTCCGTCGGGTTCTTCTTGAGCCGCGGTCGATCCACACATCGACCTTCAAGATTCACGATCGATGGTTGCATCGACCATCATATCATCCGTGAGGCTCTGTGAGAAAAAACACTTACTAGGGTCGATGCCTCGTTCGACCGTCGCTTCTCCTTATAAGGTCTTATAGGCCACGGTCAACCAGTCCATCTACCGTCACATCGACCATCAGCCTAAAGCCCATAAACAACCTCCGCGGTCGATCCACGCATCAACCGCCAGACTCCATGGTCGACCTCTTCTTCTCATAGCCCGCGGTCGATCCCACGGTCGACCGTCGTATCGTCTGTGGCATCATCCGTGGGTACTAACATTTCTCAACTCTAAAAGTTTAGGCATGTTTCCAACGTATATTCTATCACATATATATTTTATCATTTAGGAACATATTGGCATCATCAAAACATCATCAAAATGCTATTAGGACTAACACTCAAGGGCAAGCACCTACGGGAGGAGGCCAGAGTCAACAGCTTGTGCCTTTCGTGTGCTACAAGTGCCATCAGCTAGGGCATGTTCGTCAGTTCTGTCCGACGTTGGGAGCGCAGGTTGCTCGAGACGGAGGTTGGCAGGGACCAGCAGCCGGGCGAGGCAAAGGTCGCGGCAGAGGTCGAAGTGGTCCCAGAGGTGGAGTCTACGCATTTCCAGACTGCGAGTATCCCGACAGAGTCCAGCCACCCTTCCAGCCTTGCTACTAGCCACCTTACCTACAGGCAGTACCAGCCCCACAGACCTCAGTCGACCCTCCAATTCTCAGAGGTAACTTCCAGCTTTTCGGTTCATTCGTAGATGTACTGATTGATTCAGGAGCGTCACATTCTTTTGTAGCTACTGAGTGTGTGACATCACTAGGGCTAGAGACAGAACTACTTGGTGTCGCACAACACATAGACACACCGGTTGGCGGAGGGGATCGAGTTGAGCAGATTTGTCGGTCTTGTGAGTTGGAGGTTGGGGGCCTCCGTGTTCTTCTAGACCTTCGGCTGCTAGAGATGCTCGGGTTTGATGTGATTCTCGGTATGGACTGGTTGACGTTAGCTTTACTGCCGATGTCATAGGGTGACTGCTTGGACACCCGATGACGTTCGATTTGTTTTGTTGGGGGATCACCAGTCGGACGATTCCCTTGTTTGTTGTTGTTTTCCCATGTGTTAGGGCCAACTGTCAGCTTTATTGCCACGTCTTTTTTTTTCGCTGCAGAGGGCAGTCGAGAGACCAGTTTACCTGGTGTGGTTTGCGAGTTTGTAGACGTGTTCCCAGACGAGTTATCAGGTCTTCCTCCTTCCAAAGCTATTGACTTTGAGATAAATCTCGTACCAGGCACCGGGCTGATTTCGTTGCCAACGTTCAGGATGGTACCAGTAGAGCAGAGAGAGTTGAGGACTCAGCTAGACGAGCTGATTGGGTGAGGCTTTATTCATCCTAGCACGTCACCTCGGGGAGCGCCTGTGTTATTTGCAAAGAAGAAGGATTGTACTCTTCGTCTTTGCATTGACTATAGGAGGCTGAACAATGCAATTGTGAAGAATATGTATCCTATGCCTAGGATCGATGACTTGTTCGACCAGTTGTCGCGCCCCGACCCGCGTAGGCCCAACCGGGCCGGGCGACGCGAACCGGAACCTAACCTACTGCGGAAATTTTGGCGAGGTTTCCCTCTAACCATAGTGGTCTCCCTAGCAATTCATAATCATCATGTATTATACAATCATTCACAAACCTCAAAGACTGAAACTGAATATAGTACAAATTCTCAAAATAGGGAAATTATACATTTAACACTCCCGTAGGAGACTATCTATAACAAAAGGGTAAAACTGAGATTGCCGCTCCTCAAGCACCGCCAGACGCCACCACGTCACCAAACACCGGCCCGGTAGGGGCGACTGAAGAAGAGCTAGCGCCAACACCTACAAAACGCAGCCCGGGTAGGAGTGAGCACTAAGTTCAGCAGGGACACTACACTACGACACTCACAAGGGAGGGAACACAACAGTGCCTCCCCCAAATCTATCCTAGGTGTATACAAGGCTCCCATAACCCTACCGGAAGTCCGTGAACGCAGGCCCAAACACTGCAGACTCACAATAGGACACTGAACACTGTTTGGCGGGCCAGGTCACCGTTGGGTAGGCACTCCTCGACCCAAGAGTCAAGAACACCGAACTCCGGCTACACCTCAGATACAACTTGGAGTCGACACGACCTCTAAACATCAAACCACATGTATTCATGTCATCTAACCCTATCATCAATATCAACTGAATACTACAAATCGAGTCCTGGACCAAGCTACCCGCAATGGCCCTAGAGCTAGATCTGGACTACCTGAAAGCCCCGGATCGACGATCAACCCATCGCCAACGCCCTACACAGATGCAACTAATGCATACAACAATGCATGTTATGAGCACACACAGGAATATACAGGTAAACATGCAACAGTATGTGATTGTATATCAAACAAGGTCTGGGCACGGCACCTTGCCGGCCCGGGGTGGTGAACAGGTAAATAAGGTTTAGGAACTGCTACAGTGGTACCACCACCAACTGTCAGCAGTCCACCACAACACCTGCACCGAGAAGCAGCTCCGTAAACAACAGCTCACATACATCACAGATAAAGCCCTCGGCGCACGCCGGCATGCAAGGCTAGGGAAAGCTGTAGGGCTACCCGTCCGTTTATTCTAAACATCCCGGGAGTCATCACTCCCCCGGTTCACCACTGCCCCCATTATAGGGCTAACATACTTAAACATATGCACAAGGTATAAAGTTGTAAAGAAAACGATACATGCAAAGCCCCGTGAGCAAAAGAAGATGAAATTCTCTCTCTGCCGTAGACAGATCGATCCCTCCTCTCAAGGGAGGATTGATCCTTCTAAAGGCAGAGAACAATCTCTCCATATCGTGCCGAGTAAGATCGATCCATCCCTCCAAGGGACGATCGATCCTACTCGCGATAAGGAACATCCTCACTACCGCGCCAAGGAGGATCGATCCTTCCCTCGAAGGGACGATCGATCCTACTCGTGACGAGGGGGATCCATGCTACCCAGGGCACAAGGATCGATCGTTCTCACCCGAGAATGATCGATCCTGCTCGGGTTCAGCATGACCAACGAAGAAGGATCGATCCCTCTCCCAGAAGGATCGATCGCGTTGGGTTCTCCGGCAAACTTCCGGCGAGAAATACCGTCGAAAAACTCCACCAAATCTCACAAAAACCTGGGATCTAGTAGTACGAAGGACCACGAGTCCAAAACCGGTGGAAATACTACAATCTAACAAGTATACATCAAGATCTAATCAAAAGATCACAGGCAACCGGAAAAACTTCCAAAAACCCAGAAGAAATTGTAGGTAGGATCCCTACCTATGCAATAGCAGCTTCAATCCCAGCTGCTAGGCCTTGGATCGTCCACAACCTCTTCGAAATTCAGAAAATCTCAACTCAAGAACTCGGATTTCAAAAGAGATTCAAGGAAGAAGGTTACGTCCGTTTTATAGACAAACGAACAGACTTAGCAGGATCGATCCGTCCAAGAGGAGCGATCGATCCGTCGCAAGAGAGCGATCGATCAGTCCCAAGAGGAACGATCGATCCTTCTCAACGATCCGACTTCCTGGCATTGACCGATCGATCCTTCTAGCAAGGAAGGATTGATCTGTCTTTCGTAGGAAGCTGGACTTGGGTTAAAACTTAAGCCCAAGCCCGGATCTTTCGATCCCGGGTCCCACTAACCATTCTAGCCAAACATTACCACAAACATGGTCAGTGTGTGTCCATACGGGTGTGAAACTGGCCGATAAGGCGTAATTTACCAAATTGCCCTTGCGGTCCACGACGAGCCACAGGAGTAGAGGGACGGGTCCTCACAAACTTCGAGGTCCGTATAGGCTACTACCAGCTGAGGATCCGGGATTGCGACATCCCGGAGATAGCTTTTCGTAAGAGGTACGGGCTGCATGACTTCACAGTGATGCCGTTCGGTCTGACGAAAGCACCAGGGCCTTCAGGGATCTGATGCAAAGGGTCTTCTGACCTTATCTAGGTCAGTTCGTTGTGGTGTTCGTCGACGACATTCTGATCTACTCACACACTGAGGAGGATCATAAGCAGCATCTGAGGACAGTGTTGCAGTTACTAAATTTCAGTTGATCCTGCCAAGATCGAGGCAGTGCTACAGTGGCAAAGGCCGAAGATGGTCTTCGAGGTCCGCAGTTTCCTCGGCTTGGCGGGATACTATCGGAGGTTCGTAAGGGACTTCTCCAGAGTTGCAGAGCCATTGACCAGATTGACTCAGAAGGCGGTCTCATTTGTTTGGGACGATACTTGTGAGCATGCCTTCGTAGAGTTGAGGACCATACTAACGAGTGCACCGATCCTGATAGTTCCAGAGCGAGGCGTCGACTACAGCGTGTACTGCGACGCCAGTGGAGAGGGTCTAGGATGCATGCTGATGTAGGAGGGCCATGTGGTGGCCTATGTTTCCAGACAGCTGAAGACGCATGAGAGGTCTTACCCCGTCCATGATTTAGACCTCGCAGCAGTTGTCTTTGCTCTAAAGACATGGCGACACTACCTCTATAGTGAGCGGTTCTTGGTGATGACAAGAGCTGGAGGCACGTTTTCACCCAGCGTGACCTCAACCTCAGGCAGTGCTGGTGGATAGAGCTACTAGAGGACTACGACTTCTAGTTGCATTTCCATCATGGTAAGGCAAATGTCTAAGCAGACGCTCTAAGTAGACATGCCAGAGACAGTAGAGCGACTTTGGCAGCATTGTCGGCTTGACAGTGGCAAATGATAGAGACAGTTAGTCAGTTCAGACTCGACTTCGAGAACTAGGCGTCATGTCTTTGAAGTTCGCAGCATTCTAGTTCGTCTGATGAGGGTGGTAGAGGCACAGAGCAGAAATCCAGAGCTTATGCAGATCCGTGCTGCGGTCAGCACCGAGCTCGTGATTGAGGGCTGGATAGTTTCAGCAAATGGCGGCTTACACTTTAGGGGCAGTGTTGCAGTTCCAGTGGACCCAGTGCTGAGAGAGGACATCTTTCGTGAGTTCCATCACTCCAGCTTTGCAGTTCAACCTGGGAGCAGCAAGATATACCATGATCTACGCCGACAGTTTTGGTGGTGCGGTATGAAGAGGTATGTTGCTGAGTTCATTTTCAGATGCCCTACCTGTCAGAAGGTGAAGGCAGAGCACCGACGGACGCTGGGCCTACGACAACCACTTCCAGTGTCAGAGTGGAAGTCGGAGCACATCGTGTTGGGCTTCATTACCGGGCTACCGAGGACACCGAGGGGAAATTATGCGATTTGGATCATTTTCGGCCGATTGACCAAATCGGCTCATTTTCTCCCCACAAGGACTACAAACGCAGTGTCAAGGCTGAGCCAGAGGTACATCAATGAGGTGGTCAGACTGCATGGCATCCCAGTGTCGATAGTGTCAGACAGAGGTTGGCAAGGCGTCGCTTACCGGTCCAGACATCATCAGGCAATCGACAGAGTGGCTGACTTAGATCAGGCAGAGACTCCTGACGGCGCAGAGCAGACAGAAGCGTTACGTAGATCAGAGGCGACGACCCTTAGAGTTTGCAGTCAGCGATCTAGTGTTGTTGAAGATGATGAATACATTTTATATCGCACAAGTATACGAATCGATAAAATCAATAAAGCAGCAAGAAGAGTATCGTACTCACAGAGATTTGTAGATATTATTAGGGCAAAATGCTAAAGAAGAACAAAAAGTAAAGTAAGAAAGTGATAGAAATATGATTCTATGCATTAAATCAGCAAAATCTCAATTTAATCCCAAGGGTTCGTTCTTCCAGTATGATGATGCGTTCGCTCGCGGTGTCACCAAGTACCCTTAACTAACCCTAGCTAATGAATCCATACCTAAGTGTCAATCAAGAATCCATTAAGTTCTGAAAAACAATCATGAACCAAGAATTGTCTAAGCTTGAACCCGGCTTTAACAAAAACTCATGCATTCATAGATCATGCAAGATTAAGAATGAACCTCGCCTAATCTCACATAAGACAATCTACAATACTTCTATTAGCCAGATAATAATATCAAGATCACAGTTATAATAATAAATGAAACAACGAATATAAATTGATTAAGAAATAAATTGATTCAATGACATAGAATGATTCAGTTAGGCTACATCAGGTCCTTAGCAAGGAAACTAGCTACTCATGTTCATCATGAATACAACAAAAGTGTTCAAAATAAATAAATAAAGAAGATGAAGAAAAACCAAAACCAAACTAGCTGCTTTCCTCCTTGAAAACCAAGCGTTCTCTTTCAACCAAAATCATCTTTTAGTTCTTACATTTCAGCTTCCTTTACAACACTGCGCCATTGGCAGTAAACATGATAACTTCCTTTAAAAAACTTGGAATCCTGTAAAATTCTCCAGAATCTAGACGTCTAGAGCTATCCAATCACGTATAACACATCATCTGATTCTTCCTGAGCAGGTACAGTTTAATCATTAAACTTGACCCATGTAATCTTTTCATCTTCTTTGCTCCTTTTGACTCCTATTTCCTGCAATTTTCAACACGGTTTGTGAAGCATCATATAAGGGTAAAAATAGAACTAAAGAGGCTAATTAAGGATAAAGAATCGAGCAATTGGACCGGTGATAAGGCTGTTCAGAGTGCACTTTCATGCACTCATCACACCCCCCAACCAGCTTATTGATCAAGTAGGTGTTTCTACCCCGATCATATCGTTAGATTCTCCTAGGATAGGTTTATTGTGTTGTTGATGTAGGAATACTTGGTAGAATGTTGTGTGGCTTAATGCATGGGTGTTATAACTTGCTTAGAGTATCCCTACCTCTTGGTTTTCGTATTTTATCGAACGATTCTTGTATTATCGCCGTTTTGTCGGTTTTCGGTCATTTTGACCTAGATTTGAGATTTAAGCATCAAAATCATGCCTTCTTCGTAGTAAAAGCCTCCCCATCATTTATTACACATGCCTACAAAGTTTCATCGATTTCCGAGAAGCTTTGTTAGATCGAATCCAAGAAATTAGATTTCTGGCACTGTTCGTAGGAACTGTGCACTGGGCCTGACGGTCGACCGTCAGATCGATCGTCAAGCGTTGATACGCTTCTTCCTGGCCTCACGGTCGACCGTCGGATCGAGTGTCGCATCGACCGTGAGGCTCTGTCTCATTTTGGGTCTCCCAGGGTCGATGTTCCGATCGATCGCGGGTCCTTTCCCTTTTCGGTCCTTTCCCTTTTCCCACTTCACCTTACAGTCGACCGTCGGATCGACCGTGAAGCTTTGTCTCCATTTTGGCTTCCCAGGGTCGATTTCCCAATCGACCACGGCTCTTGTGATCTTCCCACTTTTGGTCTCACGGTCGACAGTCGGATCGACCGTCGCATCGACCGCGGCTCACGGTCGACCGTCGCATCGACCGTGAGTCATTGAATAGTGTTTTCTGGCTTTCTCTGTTGGGTTTTTCATTCATGATAGATGTCCAATCATGTTAGGAAGCTTGCACGTTATTATCACGGGATGTTCGATGGCTTTTGATGGGGATTGAGAATTAAATCGTGCGTTTATCCTTTTTGGCGAAATTGTGGATTGACTCTCATTTAAATGTTTAGTTGGATGGTAACTTTAAATGCTTATTGTTTTCCTAACTGTTAGCTAGCTATGCCCATTGCCGGCGAATGCCGAGGGCTATTGTATAACTGTTGAACTTATAATTGATGTTGTGGCATATAGAGACATCTAGGTTAGATGTTTGCATAGGTTCATGCGTTGTATGCATTAGAGGCGTATCAGGTTAGGCGGGCGATGGGTTGATTGCCGATCCGAGGGTCTCGGGTAGCTCGGATCTAGCCTTAGGACCGCGGCTGGGTAATAAGGTTTAGGGCATGATTGTATAATTGGAATATCATGTTATTGAGAATATGATGTAGTTGGCTATGATCACATTTTCTTTGAGGTTTAGAGGTCGTGTTGCCTCCCCAAGACCAAAGTGCTAAGGATGGTTGTCGACGTCCTTGACATGGTCCCCAGGCAGTGGTTTCTGATCGCTCGCGAATGTGTCGTTAAAACGTTGCAAACTCAAACAAATATTAAATTTATAATCATTATTCAATCACAACTCTACTAGGTAGGATAGCAGTGAAGTCGGGAGTCGATCCACAGGGAAAACGTTGGAAACTAAAATCAATTCTCGAAACCCTAAAACTAAGGAAAAGAATCAAAAATAGAATAGAGTTATCTAAACTAATAAAGAAAAGAAATAAAAGGTTGATCAATTTGAATCAAATGAGTAGTTACTTAGGAATTACTCAATCCACCCTAATTTCATTATTAGTCTTCTCTAGTTATCATCTTGTTCCTTTTTCTCAGCATTATGGACCATATGGCTACAAGCTCACATGAATCCCTAAAAGAAAGTTAATGTTCCCAACGGTATAACCTATCTTTGCTTGGCATAGATTATCTTTGGTCCTACGATTACTTTAAATTATACTACTCCTAATGACCTTGGCACAACCTATCTTCGCGTAGCATAGCTTATCTCGAAGGCAAATCAATAACTTCATGAAAACTATCTCATAAATCTCTATAATCAATCACAGAAATCATGTAGGACTGAAAGTACATCAAGGGAACTCTGTTCCTTCAACTCGATTAACAATAAAACCATATTCATGAGATCATGCATCGAGAAGTTCACAAGAATCCAACTAAAGAAAAAGCAAAACTACACTTGGTTTCGTGGATAATCCTAAGTACAATAATTAGCAACTCATCTTTTGGATGAAAGCCATCGGGTTGGAATAAGAAGTTGTCACCATCCACATCCTCTCCGTCTTCTTCCTCCTCCTCCAAAGATTGTCAAAAAGATGAGAAATTCGGCTGAAATAACCCCTTTATATAATAGAAACCCTTAATCCCGGAATTAGGAGTTATAGTTGAACTTAAACTCTAATTTCCCTAAATTCTGGGTTGATGATGTCATCGGAGCGATCCATCGGACTCAAATCTGATCCATCGCTCTAGTCGGTCTGACTGGGTCATTATGTGAGGCCCGCTGGGTCTACCGTGAGACAAGATGCCTGCGCCTGGAGGGCGGGGCTGAGTCGGGTAGCCGGGTAAGCAATCCCACAACGCCTGGGTATGGTCCGGGGTTCAATATTAGTATATAGTAAGTCCTTAATAGACACAACGCGTTTTAAAGCCGTGCTGGCAGTGATCCGTCAGAAAACTCCAAGGTTCTGCGGTGAGCCAAAAGCGAATAATATTGTGTCGGGTGAGGCCCTCGGGTGGATCCTGGTCGGACCGGGAGCCCGCGGGCCGAGGCCCAGTGGAGGGCCGGGGCGTTACAGTATGGTATCAGAGCCGGTTCCCAGCCGAAAATTGTGCCAGTGAGGACGCTGGGCCTCCAAGGGGGGTGGATTGTGAGGCCCGCTGGGTCTACCGTGAGACAAGATGCCTGCGCCTGGAGGGCGGGGCTGAGTCGGGTAGCTGGGTAAGCAATCCCACAACGCGTGAGTATGGTCCGGGGTTCGATATAAGTATATAGTAAGTCCTTAATAGATACAACGCGTTTTAAAGCAGTGCTGGTAGTGATCCATCAGAAAACTCAAAGGTTAAGCGTGCTTGCCTTGGAGCGGTCCCGGGATGGGTGATCTACTGGGAAGTTTTTCCAGATTTCTGCGGTGAGCCAAAACCGGATAATATTGTGTCGGGTGAGGCCCTCGGGTGGATCCTGGTCGGGCCGGGGCGTTACACATTAACTGCCACGTCATTAATTAATTTCAGCATTTATCAAATTTCAGCTTTCATAGATCCGACTTTGCTTCAAAACTGGCGCCAATATATACGGAAGCTCACAAAGTATTCAACATCAAAGTTGTAGACCTTGAAGTCTTCTTTCATATTACAGAATTTCAGAATATTTGAAATTGTATAGAATTTCTGGTGATTTATTTCCAAACAGTCGACGAAGCAGTCTTTTTTGCAGAATTTAGTGATTTTTGGTCGAATTTCTTGTATTTGTTCTCAAATCCTACTTAAACCTGAAATCAAATAATAGGATATCAAATACACCTACTCTAGGCCTAACAAAGGTAATTTAGGGGATTTAATTATGAATAATTAGTGACTTATCAGTTTCCTGCTGGGTAAGGGTGATCCTACTAGTTTTGGTTCTTGTTCCTCCCAGCGTGTTGGTTAATATTCCCAGCGTGGTCGGTTGAGAAGGGTAGGATCCCTTCGGGAGTCAATAGGGGTTTGACAGCCCGTGGAATTCCTTAGGCTTAGGCGGAGAGACATCGCAGTTGTTGTTTTCCTGTTTTCAGTGTGCCGTAGAGTAGAACCCTACTGAGCTTGTCGCTCACTCCTACCCGAGCTGCGTTTGCAAGTGCAGGCGCCAGTTCTTCTTTAGTGGAGCCGGTGGGATCAGCGTTTGGCGGTTCGACGACTTCCAGAGACGCTTGAGGTTGTTGTGGGAGAATTGTTTTACTTTTGATAGATTTTGTATATTATAAACATCTTTCGAGGATTTTTGGGTTATATGTATAATATGTTTCCCTTGGAGGAGTTTGATAAGAATTTGTATCGGATGTTTAAACAGTACAACCTGATGTTTGTATTAATTGAATTACAGCTTTATCCTTGGAAATTAAATTGTTTAAATTATCTGTGTTTTCCGCTTTATATCGCGCCAGTGTGGATGTGAATAGTGATAGGAACCCTCACGCCTCGCCCCGGATGGGTTTTCTGGGTCGGGTGTGACAAGCCGGATCTAGGAGGTGGCCGGTGGAGGGTTTAGAGGGGATCGGCATCGGAGACGACGACAAGGGCTCTGGGGACGTCGAGAAGTAGAGGGGAAGGGTCGTGCAGAGAAGAGGGACAGATCTAACGGATCCGATCTTCCAATGATTGGCTAGAGGAGGAGAATTTAGAATGGGTCGGTGACGGTGATGCTTGGGGAGGACGAGGATATCGCCGAAGAAGACGACAGAGGCGGTGGAGAGGTTGGACGGAGTCGTGAGGGCTCGGGGTAGAGGTTGGAGGCCTTGGTTGGTGACGGGGACGACCAGAGAAGGCTGGGGAAGGAGGTCGGCGGTGATTCTAGGGCTCGGGCACGAGGAAAAGAGAAGAGAGGAAGAAGGTGATGACATTGCGTGGGGTCACTGACATGGTGGAGAGAGAAAGTGTCGGGGAGAGAGAAATACCGGTGGAGGCGGTGCCGATTGCGGAGAAGGTGACTGACGAGGTAGAAGGTGAATTGGTGGACGTCGGTTGAAGAGAACTCTTGGGGAAGAGAACTCAGTCTCTGGATAGTTCCTGATGGAGAACTAACCTTTGGATAACCCTAGCTAGAGGATTAAGTCATTACTCTATGAGAAGCTACTCCTAAACTACTCTCTACTTTATTCATCTAACTCACACCATTGATCATCCATGGATACATTATACCTATTAAGGTCCTTTTATAGAGGCCTCGACTGAGTCCTAATCCAACTATAAAACCCCCTTGCTTAATTAACAAGTAATAAGGTTTCCATAATGAAACTCAACTTAGTAACTCAAATGGACTCTTAATTAATTCTTAACAACTTGTGGTTATCTATGAAATCAAATAACAACTAGGACTCAATTAAATATAAAAAACTAATGATAAGTCCCAGTCAAACCAGGAAAGAGGCTAAACCCGTTTGGGTCCTCTTCTGGGCGCAGGTCCAGTTGGTCAAGCCAAATCGACTCGTATCAATGTTCTAACTTCTGGTTATTGCACATGCAATCAATGTATAGGTCAATCCAAGTGAAAGCAACATGTATAATAAGGAGAAAAATTTTCACGCTCAATTCAAAACTATCAAACCCACACGGTAGCAATCATGTCTACACCCCCCAATCTGAAATCGATATTGTCCTCAATGTGGTCATCATATCCAATAAAATATCTAAGAGGTGGTTGTCCAAAATTTTATAGAAAGACAAACAAGATACTATAAGTAAGAAAGATGCCACTTGATAGAGTAGCGAGGATCTCCTCAAGGATCCCCAGGGTGGTTGTAATCCTTAGTGGGTTAATTGCCTCTCACTCAGTGCTTTATTTAACGTCTAGGGAAGACGTACTGCAAAGTCTAAGGTTCAATAAAATTCACTGCATCCACAACTCCTGATGGTCCTTCCACATACAGCTTCAAATGATGCCCATTGACTTTGAATTTGTTCTCATTCATCTCATTCTCAATTTCAACGGCACCATGAGGAAATACTTGGATCACCTCGAATTGACCCGTCCATCATGACCTTAATTTACGTGAAAAGAATTTCAATCATGAGTTATAAAGTAAGACTTTCATACCTGGTGTAAACTCCTTCCGTTGTATTGCTTTATCATGATAGAGTTTAGTTCTTTCCTTGTAGATCTTAGCATTCTAGTATGCTTCATTCCGCAGTTTATCCAATTCGTTGAATTGCAACTTCCTCATATCCCAGCTTCTTTCTTATCAAAATTCAGCTGCTTTATTGCCCAATAGACCTTATACTCTAACTGCACCGGTAAGTGGCATGCTTTGCCAAACACAATTCGATAAGGGTTCATAGCAATATGAGTCTTATATGCAGTGTGATATACCCAAAGAACGTCAGTCAATTTTGCTGCCCAATCCTCCTTGTAGTGCTGACAACTCTTTCCAAGATCGTCGTTATTTGCCTATTGCTCACCTCAACTTGTCTTGCTGTTTGAGGGTGGTAAGGAGTTGCTACACGATGGGTGATGTTGTACTTCTTCAACAATGAATCAAATGCTTTATTGCAAAAGTGCTTCCCTCCATCACTTATAATCGCCCGAGGTATTCTAAACCTTGTAAAAATAATAACTTTCAAGAATCCCACCACGGTCTTGTTGTCATTGTTCCCGGCGGCAATTGCTTAAATCCACATAGATACGTAATCCACAGTAACAAGAATATAAGTGTACCCATATGATGGAGGAAACGGCTCCATGAAGTCTATGCCCCAAACGTCAAACAACTCCACCCCTACAACATAATCAGAAGTATCACACATTATTTCAAAGGGCAAAGACCAATCAGGAGGCAAAATAATAGGCGCAATATTCAATTTCTCTTTCAAGGTATCAAGACAAGCTTTATTAAAATTAAATTTTGTAGGCCAATAATTCACACAACGGTCGTGCAATTTTAGAAAAATCTCTAATTAATCTGCGATAAATCCCTGCATGGCCCAAAAAACTCCGCACACCCTTCACAGAAGTCAGGGGCGGTAACTTATCAATTAAATCTATTTTAGCTTTGTCAACTTCAATACCTTTACTAGAGATAGCATGTCCCAAAACAATATCTTATCTTACCATGAAGTGACTCTTCTCCCAGCTCAACGTCAAATTTGTCTCCTCACATCTGTTAAGCACCAAGGTTAGATGTTCAAGGCAATTATCAAAAGAATTTCCAAAGATAGAAAAATCATCCATGAATACCTCGTCAAACCTTTCTATCATGTCAGAGAAAATAGATATCATGCACCTTTAGAAAGTAGCAGGTGCATTACACAATCCGAATGGCATTCGTACATTCGTTTGTATGCGAATGTTCCAAATGGGCAGGTGAATGTCGTCTTCTCTTGGTCCTCAGGGGCAATGGCAATCTGATTATAACCTGAAAATTCAACAAGAAAACAATAAAATGAGCGACCAGCTAAACATTCAAGCATTTGATCAATAAAAGGTAAGGGAAAGTGGTTCTTTTTAGTTGTTGTATTAAGCTTTCGATAATCGATGCAGACACACCATCCAGTAGTCATCCTCGTAGGTATAAGCTCATTGTTCTCATTCTTCACAACTGCTATCCCCGATTTCTTAGACACTGATAAGTCATGAAAGTATACAAATCACCCTTTTAACTAGGTATTGTTAGTCCCTGAGCAATGCTATTTTGAATAGTTTTTGTTTATTTCAGGTATTAGGGCCCTCAGCGAAGATTAGATCAAGTTCGGAGCTAAAGAAGCAAAGATAGGTCGTATTGAATATTAAATGTGTACCTGCTCAGGACGAACCAGAGTATGCGTCATATATGGTTGGAAAGCTGTGAAAGTCTAGTTTCCGGGAGTTTTTACGGTTCATGATTTGGAGTTTCTTAAAAGATGTTATGCTATTGTTAGTACAGAGGTGCAAAGAAAGAAGCTACGGACAAACCTGATCGATCTTAGCCCTCAAAGAAGATCGATTTGAGTCGGAGCAGATCTACAGAAACCTAGGGTTAAGTTAGGGTTTTGAGCCATATAAAAGGGGTCTTTTGGCCAAATTTTGGAGGCTTGAACAGAGAGTCTTTTCGAGAAATAATAGAGAGAGAAGAGGGTGGAGAATCCGAAGATGGTGATCTTTCCGCGGGGATCAATGGCTTCATCTTCTACACCGATTGATGATTTCTAAGAGATGAGTAGCTAGATTTATTGTTTTTAGGAATACTATGAAACCCTAGTATAAACTTTGATCTTAGTTGGATTTTTGTGAACTTCTCTATGTATAATCTCATGAATATGTTTTTAGTGATTATAGAGTTGAAGGAACAGAGTTCTGTTGACGTATTCTTAGTCCTAGATGATGGTTGTACTTGATTGTAGAGATTCATGAGATAGTTTTCATGTGATTTGTGATTTGCCTTTGAGATAATCTATGCTACGTGAAGATAAGTCATGCTAAGGTCATTAGGAGTAGAATAACTTAAGATAATGGTAGGACCGAAGATGATTTATGCCAAACAAAGATAGATTATGCCGTAGGAAACATAAAACCTTCTTTTAGGGATTCGTGTGAGCTTGTAACCATACGATCTATAATGCTTAGAGAAGTGAACAAGATGATAACTAGGGAAGATTAAGGGTGAAACTAAGGTGCATTGTGTATTTCCCAAGACATTTTTTCCATTTGATTAAAACCTTAATATTTACTTTTGCTTTCTTAGATAGTTTCAGTTAGATCAATATATCATTGAATTTGTTAGCTTAAATCTAGAGTTTTGAGAACTTATTTTGTTTTTCTGGTAATTCCCTATGGTTCGACTCCGGATTTCACCACTAATCTTGTAGCGCCCCGACCCGCGTAGGCCCAACCAGGCCGGGCGACGCGAACCGGATCCTAACCTACTGCGGAAATTTTGCCGATGTTTCAATCATTCCCAACCTCAAAGACTGAACTGGAATATAATACAAAACCTCAAACAGGGAAATTATACATTTATCACTCCCGTAGGAGACTATCTAAACAAAAGGGTAAAACAGATATCGCCGCTCCTCAAGCACCGCCAGACGCCGCCACGCCACCAAACACCGGCCCGGTAGGGGCGACCGAAGAAGAGCTAGCACCAGCACCTGCAAAACGTAGCCCGGGTAGGAGTGAGCACTAAGCTCAGCAGGGACACTACACTACGACACTCACAAGGGAGGGAACACAACAGTGTCGCCCTCAAGCAAAGGCTGGGTGTACACAGGGGTCCCATAACCCCACCGCGTGTCCCTGAAAGGAGGCCTTAGTCATGGTCCCCAGCCGAACTGGTCCCATACTGGGTCGCCATCAGCGAGGCAGGAAACCGGCACTGCCATCTCACTAGCAGGAAACCAACACTGCTAGGCGGGCAACCAACACCGCTGAGTAGGCACACCCCCTCCCAAAGAGACAGTGAACCAGACACCGGCTATACCTCAACACTCGGCTAGAGGCCGACACGACCTCTAAACATCAAACAACATGTATTCAGGTCATCTAACCCTATCATCGAAATCGACTGAATACTACAAATCGAGTCCTGGACCAAGCTACCCGCAACGGTCCTAGAGCTAGATCCGGGCTACCCGAAAGCCCCAGATCGGCGAACAACCCATCGCCAACGCCCTACACAGATGCAACCAATGCATAACACAATCCATGTTATGGACATGCGCAGGATAATACATGTAAGCATGCAACAATATGTGATGATATAAATAACAAGGTCTGGCCACGCACCCTGCCGGCCCGGGGTGGTGAACAGTTAAATAAGGTCTAGGAACTGCTACAGTGGTACCACTACCAACTGTCAGCAGTCCACCACAACACCTGCACCGGGTAGCAGCCCCATAAACAACAGCTCACAGAAATAACTGATAAAGCCCTCGACGCACGCCGGCATGCAAGGCTAAGGAAAGCTATAGCGCTACCCGCCCGTTTATTCTAAACATCCCGGGAGTCATCACTCCCCCAGTTCACCACTGCCCCTACTATAGGGCTAACATGCTTAATCTTATGTACAAGTTATAAAACAGTAGAGAAAACCATCATACAAAGCCCCGCGGGCAAAAACCACTTGAAAACACCCCCTCAACCACTAAGAGATCGATCTCCCTTCCCAAGGGGATCGATCTCCTTAGTACTTAGGAGAACTCGTTCCTGTCAACCGATGAAGATCGATCTCCTCCTCCAGAGGGATCGATCTTCTTCGTGACGCAGAACCCGTCATCTCAGCCAAGACAAAGGTCGATCTCACTTCAACCGAGGGATCGATCCCGCTCGGGCTGGGCATGACACCTCAGAAGGGATCGATCTCTCCTCAAAGGAGATCGATCCGAATGGGTTCTCCGGCGTACTTCCGGCGAGAAAAACCGCCGGAAAATACATCCAAACTTCTCAAAAGTCTGGGATCTGATAGATTAAGATCCCACGAGTCCAAAACCGGTCAAATCACGGAAAATCAACATGTATATTAACAGATCTAAGCATAAGAACATAATCAAACCGGAAAAACCAAAAACCCGAAAAGATTGTAGGTAGGAATCCCTACCTAAGCAATAGCAGCTTCAATCCTAGCTGCTAGGCCTTGGATCTTCCTTAAACTCCTTCAAAATCGGTAGATTTGAGCTCAAGATCCACGGATTTCAAAAGGATTTAAGAAAATCCGCTGAGTCTGCTTTATAGGCGGACGAACCGACCTATGAGGGATCGATCTCTTCTCAAAAGAGATCGATCTCTTATGACGAACTCAGCTTGACTTTCTGGCACAAGAAGATCGATCTCTTAGCTAGAGAAGATCGATCCGATTTGTTCAAAAAGCTAGACTTGGGCAAGAACTCAAGCCCAAGCCCGGATCCTTCGATCCCGGGTCCCACTAACCATTCTAGCCAAACATTACCACAAACATGGTCAATGTGTGCACACGCGAGTGTGGAACATTCCGACAAGGCGCAATTTACCAAATTGCCCTTGCGGTCCATGACGAGCCACAAGAGTAGAGGGACGGGTCCTCACAAGTCTACTTAGTAGTATTAGTGATTGAATAACGATATAAATTTAAGATTTGATTGAGGTTAGCAACGTTTAATAACGACATTTGCGAGCGATCAATTTTTGGCACCGTTGCCGGGGATTTCAACGGTTAACTAATTGATTTTCTCTTAACTTGTTTTCTTTGCTTAGTTAGGTTTTTATCTTTCTTAGTCTTCCCTTTCTTTATTTTACACTTTTTAGGAATTTTTTGACAATTTTTTGGAATTTTTGCAGCATTGGAACTAATTTGTCTCGAAGGAAGCATCTCACCCACGGCCTAGAGCGATCGGTCGGACCCCAAATCGACTGATCAGAATTCCGCAGTCAGGTAAGTTTTCCAAATTCAAAATTTTTCATTTCAATCATTGTTTTCCAGACTTTGTCCTCTCCTTCGAATCTTCTATTTTCTTTTTCTCTTTTTGGTCTATGATTCTGCATGCATGGCCAATTTTTATATGCCATCGGGTGCCATGTCAAATGATGATTTGCCTTTTGGTTATGGACCCGCTTACAATAATGACACATATGGTTTCTCAAATCTAGCATATAATTCACATTCATATCATTATAATCCGAATTTTGGAAATAATACATACCCTAGTTGATAATTTGAAGGTTATCAACCTCCTAACGTTCGATCATGGAATATAGAAACACCGGCCCAAAATTTTGAACCTAGTTTTGAAAAATAATATCTTCCACAAGCACCCTCTGACCCGGCTTTAGACACAATCATAAGTACACTAGCCAACATGAATGCTAACATCAATGCTAGTATAACTAACATCAATGCTAGCATGAATGCAAACATGGCTGAGCTTAAGACTGAGCTTAGGAGCAAAATTGCTTTGATAAGAAATGATGTTAATTCGCATGCTCAATCTATATCTAAAATAGAGACACAAATAGAACAACTAGCCCAAATGGTTGATTCGTATTATGAGAATGAGGATTATGCGAATGATTCTATTCCTCTTGTTAATGATGACAATGCTTGTGATGCTTATCTTTCTAATGATGTTGATGCATGCTATAATGCTTGTGATGCTTTGCCAGTTCATGATGCTATTGATGATGTTTTGCCGACTGCTGAAAATAAAATTGATGAATGCGACCCGGTTTTACATTCTGGGCCTTATATGTATTTCGGTCATTCTTATGAAGCAAGTCTTTTTTATGATAGTGATGATGAGGGTTGTTATGCTAAATTGCCGGTTTTCATGATGAGTAGAATGATGATAATATGTCTATTTACAATGATCATAATGAGGATGAGCATATTAGTGAGACCCACTGTCGGAAACCTCAAGTTGAACTTTTACATGATGAGTTGAATGATGATGATATGCCTATTAGTGATAAACATAATGAGGATGAGGTTGTTAGTAATATTCTTTGTCTAGAGCCTCAGTTTGAGATTCTACCTTTAATATCATCCCCATTAGTTGAACTTTGTGAGGAGGAGAACCTTGTTATGAGTGAAGACCATGCCAATTCCTATCGTCCCTTCCTCAAAGATCACATCAAAATTTCCAGTTCTATGCATATTTTTTTTGCTAAGGACTTTTTTTTATTCTTTGATGAAGCATGTCTGCATACCTTCATCATGATTCGGGCCATATACTTCTTCATATGGAATCATCGGCCTCCTAAATTTTGTTCCAGGAGCGTCTAGCGAAAGACGTGAACTTACACACTTTCTGGGAGGCAACCCAGTTTTTAGGATTTTTCCTTAGCTTTTTGAAATTTTATTTAATTTTTACGATTTTCCCCTTAATTTCCTAGAATTTTTCTCCACCTTCTTCCTATTTTTCCTTATTTTTTGCCAGATTTTTTCTCTCCTCCGGCAATGTTCCTCGATTGCGGCTCATCGTCCCGGCTCATCGGCTTGTCCCCGACCCGTCACCAACCGCCGCCCGTCGTCACCTCTCCGGCCATCTCTGTCCCTCCAAACCACCACCTACATCACCGCCATCCTCTCCTCTACCTCCTCATGGCCTCCTATTCTCCCAATTTCTCCTTGTCACACCCCGACCCAGAAAACCCATCCAGGACGGGGCATGACAACTTGGTATCAGAGCAGGCTGTAGGTCCCAGGGATAGGATTAGGCTTGCGATTGAGGTTTTGAGCGCGGTTGGGGATAGTTCTAGGAGTAGAGCATCCCTGTGTGCTTGATCGTGCTCATGTGTGTTATGCTTTTGCGTTAATGATTGCTGTTGTGTTTTGTTTTCTTACGGGTGAACACTTGTCGTCTCTGGTAAACGTGCAGATGCCAGGGAGCCGGGCTAGCTGTCCAGTGTTGGGTCAGGGTACCGCGCGCGATCAGCGCGCTGCCCGACGGGCCTTAGGGGCCAACGCAGCCGTGCCCCGTGTACCTGTACGAGAGCCGTAGTGGTGGAGGAGGATGCTTCGTTCATCGCCGAGGAGGTCTCTCCTCCACTCGACCAGCGTGCTGTTGCGACAGCGGTGGTCGACTTCCAGAGGCTGAACCCTCCTAGGTTCAGCGGTACTGGAGGCGACCCAGCGGTGGCGGACGACTGGCTGGAGGGAGTCAGTCGCGTCCTTGACACTCTGTTTGTCCAGGATGACCGGGTTTGGGTCAGACTTGCCGCGTTCCAGCTCGACGGGGACGCTTTGGACTGGTGGCGCTCTTTCCAGGCCGCCAGGGACGGGAGTGACCCATCTTGGGCCGTGTTTCGTTCGTCGTTTCTTGGCACGTACTTTCCCCACAGTGCGCGCTCGGCCCTTGTCCGTGAGTACCAGACCCTCTCTTAGGGTACTCAGTCGGTAGTTCAGTACGCGGCTAGGTTCACCAGACTTGCCAGATTTGCTGGAGCGGTGTCGGCGGACCCTCTTGCTAGAGCTGAGCAGTTCCAGTGGGGGCTTAGGCCCGAGCTCAGGCGGCTGATCACGGCTCAGCGCGCTAGAACGTACGCAGAGGTGTTGGACTATGCCTTGGCAGTTGAGGCTCAGTTGTAGGAGCCAGGGCCCAGGACAGTCCAGCCTGCGTCGTCTGCGAGCACCAGTGGCGGAGGACAGCCACAGAGAGCAGCTCAGGGCAGAGGAGGTTCGTGGAGGCCACGGCAGAGATACCCATGACGCCAGCAGCGTTACCAGCGTTACCCACCCCAGTACCAGCAGCAGCCCAGGCAGGGAGGCCAGCCACTTCTTTCGGCTGGGCCTCAGGGGCAGACGTCTGGAGGAGGCCAGAGCCAGCAGCTAGCGCTTGGTCCTCCTGTGTGCTTCGAGTGCCGGCAGACAGGGCACTTTCACCGAGACTGTCCGACGTTGAGGGCACAGTTCGCTCGTGGCGGAGCAGGCGGAGGTTGGCGGGCACCAGGAGCCGGGAGAGGCAGAGGTCGCGGCGGAGGTCGAGGCGGACCCAGAGGGGGAGTGTACGCACTTCCAGACCGCGAGTACCCAGACTTTGTTCAGCCACCTTTTCAGCCCTACCAGTACCCGCCACCCCAGCAGACTCTACCACTTCCACCAGCCCCAGTTGACACTCCTGTTCTTAGAGGTACCTTCCAGCTTTTCAGTTCATTTGTAGATGTTCTGATAGATTCTGGGGCGTCTCATTCCTTTGTAGCTAGCGACTGTGTGGCATCGCTAGGGCTAGAGACTGAGCCACTTGGAGTCACACTACACTTAGACACACTGATGTGCTGTCGCAGGCACTCAAAAATAAATCCAATACTCTTCAAAACAAATGTAGTAGTGCGAGTACGAGTCGATCCCACGAAGAGTGTTCAGTCTAGTTTTGTGCTTAGTGAACAAAGATAGGGGGGTTTTAAACGTGAGAAAAAACAATAAAGAAATAATCTAAATAAAAGAAACAAGTTGAATCAAGAGAACAAACCTTGGTCTGAGTCAACATCCACCATCGGAATCCAACAACTGATCATAGATGCAAGTATCAATCAATTCATACCATGAATATTCACCGTTCGAATGAAATCCGAATCTCTCCTCAATCATAGTTAATTAGAAACAAGCGATCTAATCAACCCTAACTACTAGACAATCTAAGACAAGCGCTGTAGATTTAATCTAGTAGCAGCGTTAAGAATAGGGAGATCGATGAAGCTAAACAACACAAGCACAAGCGATTGCATTTAATCTAGTTGAATATTCTTCCTAAGATCTAACAAGATCTGATCAGCAGTAAATTATTAGATCCTAGTTGCTTCGCAGATTAGAGGGATCAAACAATTCCGGATTTGATATCCAACCTAGCAGTAGATCGCCATGAATAATAAACTAGTAGCGCTCCTAGCAATTAGACAAGACAATCATGAAGATTTAATCACAGAAGAACATCCAATACTCATGTATAAACTGAACAATAAAAATAGATTAGATCTCACAGTTTCATTGATTCCGAGGTTTCAGTCTCCTCGACCAAGGATCAAGATTTAGCCATGCAGGGCCATCGAGAACAATCCTCAAAAGATTCCAATAAACTAGATAAAACCTAGAAAAAATATAAAGGAGGAGAAAGAGCAGCCAAAAGTGTCCAAGAATCCCCCCATCAAACCCTAGTAAGGGTCATGTTTATAGCCTCAATTGTATCCACCCTCGGATTAGATCACAATCGTTGATTTTTGTTACTGGAAAAGTCCGATCGATCGGACCTTGGATGCTGGATCGATCGGTCTCATTAAAATCTTCAACTTCTATTCACGCCCGAGCCCGATCGATCGGACTAAGGGAGTCGGATCGATCGATTTCGTAAAATTCCTTCGTCTCTGGCTCTTCCCGAGTTCGATCGATGGTCCGATCGATCGAACTGTGTTCCTCTAAAAAGCATATGTTCTGTCACCCTTTAATTCCCAAGTCCGATCGATCGAATTATGAGGGTTGGATCGATCGGTTGAGTAAAAATCCGCTGTTTTTGACTTTTTCCGAGTCCGATCGATCGGACTATTGGTGTCGGATCGATCGGACCCCATAGGAGCAATGGAGGGATCGATCGGATGCGTTGTGGCTGAAAAACGCATGTTCTGTCACGTTTTTGCTTGGTCCGATCGATCGGCGGATCGCTCGGACTTCCAGCTTATTTTCCTTTCTGCCATTCAGACTGCGCATCGGTACTGAAATTGCCGTAACTTGCTCTAGGAAACTCGGAATCACGAACCGTAAAATTCTCCAGAATCTAGACTTCAAGAGCTTTCCAACCATGTATGGTAGATCCTCTGGTTTTTCATGAGCAGGTACAGATAAATCTTTAAAGTTGATCCATGCACTCTTTTCAGCTTCTTTTCGACTTAAGGACTTCAATTGCATCCTAAATCAAAATATAAGAATATTGAGTGTATTTAGGAACTAAATAAGCACAGGAGACTAAGTATTAAGGGATAAAAATATAACATTATGCATTCTCATCACACACCCGTCGGTGGAGGGGCTCGTGTTGAGCTGATCTGCCGTTCCTGCGAGTTGGAGGTTGGGGGCCTCCGTGTCTTTCTAGACCTTCGGGTGCTAGACATGGTCGGGTTCGACGTGATTCTCGGTATGGATTGGCTGACTTCTTACCGAGCCGTCATCGACTGTGGCCGTCGTAGGGTGACTGCTTGGACACCTGACGGCGCTCATTTCGTTCTGTTGGGGGATCGCCAGTCGGCCGATTCCCTCTTGTGTGCTTGTCTTCCCAGGCGCGAGGGCCAGCTGTCAGCTTTATTGGCGCGCCTTTCCTTGTTCGCTGCAGAGGGCAGTCGAGAGGGCAGTTTGCCTGCAGTAGTTTGTGAGTTTGCTGACGTCTTCCCAGACGAGCTACCGGGCCTTCCTCCTTCCAGAGCAGTAGACTTCCAGATAGATCTTGTACCGGGTACCGGGCCGATCTCTCTGCCAGCTTTCAGGATGGCACCAGCAGAGCAGAGCGAGCTGAGGGTCCAGCTGGACGGGTTGATCAGCAGAGGTTTCATCCGTGCCAGCACGTCACCTTGGGCAGCTCCTGCATTGTTCGCAAAGAAGAAGGACGGTACGCTTCGTCTTTGCATTGATTACAGGAAACTAAACAGGGTGACGGTGAAGAACAAGTATCCAATGCCGAGGATCGATGACTTGTTCGACCAGCTCCGAGGCTCTTCGGTCTTTTCGAAGATCGATCTCCGTACCGACTATCACCAGTTGCGGATTCGGGATTGCGACATCCCGAAGACGGCTTTTTGTACGAGGTACGGGTTGTGCGAGTTCACGGTGATGCCGTTCGACTTGACGAACGCACCGGTGGCGTTCATGGATCTGATGCAGAGGGTCTTCCGACCGTACTTAGATCAGTTCGTGGTGGTTTTCGTCAACGACATCCTAGTCTACTCACGTACCGCGGAGGAGCATGAGCAGCATCTGAGGACAGTGTTGCAGTTGTTGGGGGGCATAGGCTATATGCCAAGGCCTCCAAATGTGAGTTCTGGCTTCCTGAGGTGCAGTTTCTGGGGCACGTGGTGTCAGCGGCAGGTATTTCAGTTGATCCGGCCAAGATCGAGACAGTGCTACAGTGGCAGAGACCGGCGACAGTGTTCGAGGTCCGCAGCTTCCTCGGCTTGGTGGGTTACTACAGGAGGTTCGTGCGGGACTTCTCCAGGGTTGCAGGGCCGCTGACCAGGTTGACACAGAAGGCGGTCCCATTTGTTTGGGACGAGGCTTGCGAGCAAGCTTTCATCCAGTTGAGGACTAGGCTGACGAGTGCACCGATCCTTATAGTTCCAGAGCGAGGCGTCGGCTACAGTATCTACTACGACGCCAGTGGGGAGGGTCTAGGCTGTGTGCTTATGCAGGAGGGCCATGTGGTGGCCTACGGTTCCAGGCAGCTGAAGACCCATGAGGGGAACTATCCAGTCCACGATCTTGAGCTTGCAGCGGTTGTCTTCGCTCTGAAGACGTGGCGATACTACCTCTATGGTGAGCGGTTCTCGGTGTACTCTGATCATAAGAGTTTGAGGGCTGGACAGTGTCAGCAGACAGTGGTCTACTCTTCAGAGGCAGAGTTGCAGTTCCAGCAGACCCGGCGTTGCGAGAGGAGATCCTTCACGAGTTCCACCACTCCTGCTTCACCGTTCACCCCGGGAGCACCAAGATGTACCACGACCTACGCCGACAGTTCTGGTGGTGCGGGATGAAGAGGTCAGTAGCTGAGTTCGTTTCCAGATGCCTCACCTGTCAGAAGGTGAAGGCAGAGCACAGGCGGACCCCAGGTTTGTTACAGCCACTTCCAGTCCCCGAGTGGAAGTGGGAACATATAGCTATGGACTTCGTCACCGGGCTACCCAGGTCACTGAGGGGGAATGATGCGATTTGGGTCATTGCCGATCGACTGACCAAATCGGCTCATTTTCTCCCCATGAGGACGACAGATTCAGTTGCCAGACTGAGCCAGAGGTACATCGACGAGGTGATACGATTGCACGGCATCCCAGTGTCGATAGTGTCAGACAGAGATCCCAGATTCACCGGCAGGTTCTGGAGCAGCTTCCAGGACTCCTTGGGGACAGCACTGACGTTCAGCACAGCTTTCCACCCTCAGACAGACGGGCAGTCAGAGCGGACTATCCATATCTTGGAGGACATGCTCAGAGCATGTGTGCTAGACGCTGGAGGTACTTGGGAGCAGCACGTGACTTTGGTGGAGTTTGCCTACAACAACAGTTTTCAGGCCAGTTTGTGTTTTGCACCCTTCGAGGCGTTGTACGGCAGACCGTGTCGCTCACCGGTGTGTTGGACAGAGGTTGGGGAGGCGTCTCTTACCGGTCCGGACATCATCAGACATTCGTCAGAGAGGTTGGCTCAGATCAGGCAGAGGCTTCTGACAGCGCAGAGCAGGCAGAAGAGCTACGCAGACCGCAGGCGACGACCCCTGGAGTTCGTAGTTGGCGACAGAGTGCTACTGAAGGAGTCCCCGCGCTGAGGGTCGATCAGGTTTGGTAGCAGGGGCAAGCTAGCTCCGAGGTTCACTGGTCCATTTGAGATCGTCAGGCGTGTTGGGGCAGTCACCTACCAGTTAGCTCTACCTCCGCACATGTCAGCAGTCCACCCCACCTTCCACGTGTCTATGCTGAGGAAGTATATTCCAGATCCTTCTTACGTGATCAGACATGACGACCTCGAGGTTGAGGAGGACGCCACCTACATAGAGCAGCCAGTACAGATCATGGACAGACGGGATCAGGTGCTGAGAGGCAGATCGTTACCGCTGGCCATGGTCAGGTGGAGACACGGCAGTGCAGAGAGTCTGACTTGGGAGCGAGAGGATTGCATGCGTCGGGAGTTTCCCCGACTATTCACCTCTTCAGGTAGTTCCTTGTTGTGGGCGTTGGCGCCCCTAGTTGTAGCCTTGTTTGTGCAGGTAGGCATAGTTGTTTCTTTTTCCCCGGCTTCAACCTTGAATTTCGGGACGAAATTCTTTTTAAGGTTGTTAGGTTGTGAGGGCCCATCCCTCTGACCTGGCTCGACCGCGTGGGTCGAGAGCCGGTTTCCGGTTGGTTTGGTTCCGCGTCGGGCACGATCGGGCGATCGTGTGGCGGTTTGGACCCCGGGGGCATTTTGGTAAATATACCCTCTGGTGGTCGGTTTCACACCCGCGTTGCACCCACAGCCTTAGATTGATGTATGTGTTTGATTAGAATCTCTAGGGTGCCTCCGATCGGAAGATCGGAGCTCGATCGGGAAAGATCGAATCGGACGGCTGAGATAGATCTGGATTTTCTATATAAGCCCTGTCCCTTTCTTCACTTTCCTTCTCTCCTTCTCCTGTCGTTTTCTTCCCTTCTCTCTCCTTCGGCTGAGCTAGGGTTTGGAGACTTGGGCTTCGGAGCGCGGATCTTGGCGGCTTGACCGGCTGGACGCGTGGAGGAGCTACCCCACTTGCTCAAGTAGGTGTTTCTACCTCGATCTTAGGATCGGGTTCTCCTAGGATAGGTTTTATGTACTTTCACTGTAGGAATACATGTTAGAATGCTATGTAGCTCCTTGTGCATGTGGTGTGGAGGATTTGAAGTATTCCTATCTCGCATTTTCTGTATTCTAACGGTTGGTTTCCGTATTATCGCCGTTTTGTCGGTTTTCGTCCATTTAGACCTAGATAGGAGATTTATCCGTCAAAAACTAGATTTCTTCATTCCATTAGCTTCCCCATTGTTAAATACACTTGCTTGCAAAATCTCATTTAATTCCAACTTGATTTGATCATTGAAATCTAAGAAATTGGATTTCCGGCACTGTTCTGAGGAACTGTGCCTGAGGCTTGATGGTCGATCGGTGCATCGACCGTCAAGCGTTGATACGCTCCTTCGGGGCTCGACGGTCGATCGGTGCATCGACCGTCAAGTATTGACTTGCTCTTTCTAGGCCTGACGGTCGACCGTCGGATCGACCGTCGCATCGACCGTCAGGCTCTGTCGGAATTTTGGCTTCCCACGGTCGATGGAATGATCGACCGTGGGCTTCCTCCCTTTCTCATCCCGCCTCACGGTCGACCGTCGCATCGTCCGTGAGGCTCTGTCTCATTTTGGGCTCCCCACGGTCGATGGATCGATCGACCATCACCCATGTGCTTTTCCTCGTTTTGACCTCACGGTCGACCGTGGCATCGACCGTGACATCGTCCATGGTCTCACGGTCGATCCCCGGATCGACCGTGACATCGTCGGTGACCCCTTGAACTTGGTTTTATGGTCTTTCTTGGATGGAATTGATTTGTGATTAGTATCTAAATATGTTGGGAAGTATGTATGTGTATTTCATGGAGTTTTCAAAGGATTTTCATCGGGTTTGAGGATCGATTCGAGTATTCTTTCCTTTTGGGAAAACCTATGGTTTCAATTGCATTTAATACATGTTTGGATGTAATTAATTGCTTAATGGTTTGCTTAGCTATTAGTTAGCTATGAGTGCTAGGTAATGTGGAATTGTGGAACCTTAGCCTCTTGTCGGCGAGTGCCGAGGGCTATTGTATATCTGTTGAACTTATAACTGCTGATGTGACATGGAGAGACATCTAGGATAGATGTTTGCCTAGGCTCATGCATTGTGTGCATTAGAGGCATTTGAGGTTAGGCGGGCGATGGTTTGGGTCGCTGATCCGAGGCTCTCGGGTAGCTCGGATCTAGCCTTAGGGCCGTGGCTGGGTAGTCAGGAGTAGGGTGTGATCTTGTATTAATCAGAATCTCATGTGTTGAGGATTTACGATAGTTGACTCTGATCAGTGTTTGAGGTTTAGAGGTCGTGTTGTCTTCCAAAGCCAAGTGCTAAGGATGGGTGTCGATGTCCCTGACATGGTCCCCAGGCAGTGGTTTTCAGCTGGGTAATGGTGATCCTACTGGTTCTGTTCCCTTTTCCTCCCAGCGTGTTGGTTGATGTTCCCAGCGTGGTCGGTTGAGAAGAGTAGGATCCCTTGGAGAGTCGACAGGGGTTATGGGACCCCGTGGCATCCGTTAGACTTGAGCTGGGGGACAACATTATTGTTGTTTTCCTCCCTTCAGTGTGCCGTAGAGTAGAACCCTACTGAGCTTATCGCTCACTCCTACCCGGGTTGTGTTTGCAGGTGCAGGCGGCAGTTCTTCTTCAGTGGAGCCGGCAGGATCGGCCTTTGGCGGCGCGAGTACATCCAGAGGCGCTTGAGGTTGCTGGAGGATTATCTGTTGTACATTTTGATATACATATATGTTGTAAACACTTGAGGACTTTTGGGATTTGTATTATATCTTTACCTTGGGAGTATTAGAATGGAATTTTGTAACTGTACAACTTGATGTTATATAAATTGAATATCTGTTCGCCTCTGAAATACAATTGTTTAAATTATCCGTCCTTTCCGCTTTGTATCGCGCCGATTGAAGATGAATAGTGATAGGAACCCTCACGCCCCATCCTGGATGGGTTTTCTGGGTCGGGGTTTGACACTCCTCCTCCGACGCCGGTGAGCCCCAACGCTTCCGCCGGTTGTCTCCGATCTCCTCATCCCATGCCTCCTATCACCCATTAATACCTCCAGAACCTTCCTCCGGCCACCACGAAGCTTCTGCCACCATCAAATCCTTTCCTTGCCCCCGGGATCACCGGCTTCAAACTCAGACGAAACCACCTATCCGACCACCTTCAATCCACCGTCTGGAAGCTCAATTCGTCCATCCGCCACCATTCGACAGTTCCCCACACATCCACAAACCTTCCTCCACCATTACTTACCTCAATTAGAGCCGGGATCACCGGAATCCATCTCCGGTGATGTAAACCGCGCCGCGGCCATCTCCAATCCACCGCCGGGAGCCACCAATCCATCGATCAGACACCATCCATAGACTCCTTGAGCTTCCACGATTCCATTCCTACCTTCCACATCCTCCAGCGACGATGTTTCACCGTTGATCCATCGCCGGCAAGCTTTCAGCCGTCTGATTTTTCTTGGACGTGATCCAGGTGATCCAAAGCTCAGATTTCATATCGGACGGTCTCGATCTTCAGTCAGGACGATATCATGGATGCAGAATATTTTGGGTGCTGTGCATGGATGATTTAATGTACAAATTAATATATCATGAAAATACAAAGGAGACTTTGCTGAAATTTTTTATGATTCTAATACATTTTTGGACTTTTATTACTTATATTTGATCTTTTTGGAAAGGTATATATTTTTGTGACAGGGTATGGTGGGGAAGGAAATATTTATTCAATGATGACGATGCCTAAACTTAAATTGGAAGAGAGAGAAATCTAATTTTGGGCCGTTCATTATAGTTATCTCTACCCGTTACTTTTTGATTTATTTTTATGACTTAGAGTAATTGGGGACAATTACATTTAAGTTGGGGGTAGCATTCATAAATTTCATGCTCATATATTTTTTTTCTGGTAACCAAATATTATACATCCCTTGAATTATGTCAAAAGAATGAAATTATGATATGATTTGATAAAGGTTCATATTTTAGAAATTTATTTTATGAATTATTCTGAGACTTGTATGTCATATAAGAAATAGTAAATTTTTGCTATGCATGATATTATTTCTATACTTTAACACTTTTACCATGATTTAAGGATAGCTTGACATATCCTAATGCACATGTTCACTTTCACATGTTAATGGGTTGATATTAGATTCTAAGCATGATACTAGAATAGATTTACAATTCTATGTCATGACACAGAAAATACATGAACACATGCAATTATCTGAGTATGCAAAAAAAAAGACTTTCAACTTAGTAACCAGGCAGTGTGCCTGGCCAGCATGGTGTTCGTGTAAAACAGTTGAAATTCCTAAAAAGCAATAAGGGTTTCATACTTAGTAACCGGGCAAGGTGCCTAACAAGGTGTGTTGTTCGCGTAAAATAGTTGAAATTTCTGCAGAAAAAAAAAGAAAAGAAAAATGAATAAAAGTAGAGATTGATATCAGATAAGTGAAAAATATGTGCTGAATAGGATTGTGAATTTGAATAGTTGAAGTGTTTAGATATAATTGATACGCTGAAGCATGTGGAATCCTATTCACACACAGGAGCGTTAAAGTTATTTTTAGTCATGATTAAATATGTTAAAGTGTTGGAAATATATTATGACATGTTTTGATTTACTATGTTTTTATGTGATTATGAATTGGAAGATTTATTCATGGATACTATTTCTATTTTATGCATTCGAGTTAATGAGTATTATGATTGATTTCTAATGATATATTCAAGGGAATGTATAGATGTTTGTGGGTGTCATCCCTGAAAAGCCTCAGTAGACTATAACTCCTCTACTGAGGTAACCTAGGGGTTTAAAGGCTTGTTGCATATGCTAAAGCATTCTTGAGACCTACGAAAGTGGCTAGTTAGATTTATTGCTTTCTTTTTATCTTTTCTTTGCTCGAAGACTAGCAAAGTGTAAGTTGGGGGGTGTGATGAGTCACTAATTATTCATATTAAACCCCTTAAATTACCTTTGTTAGACTGAGAGTAGGTGTATTTGATATCCTATTGTTTGATTTCAGGTTTAAGTAGGATTTGACAAGAAAAACAAGAAATTCGATCAAAAATCACTAAATTCTGCAAAAAGACTACTTCACCGACTGTTTGTAAATAAATCACCAGAAATTCTACAGAACTACAACTTTCATGTTGAGGACTTTATAAGATTCGCTATAGATTGGTGCCAGTTTTGAAGCAAAGTGGGATCTATGAAAGCTGAAATTTGAGAAAGGCTGAAATTAATTAATGATGTGGCAGTGGTGACCCAGTCAAACCGACGGGAGCGATGGATCGGTTTTGAGTCCGATCGGTCGCTCGGATGACGTCATCAACCCGAAATTTTGGGAAATTAGAGTTTAAGTTCAATTATAACTCCTAATTTCGGGATTGAGGGTTTTTAATTCAAAAGGGGGTTATTCCAACCAAAAATTGGCATCTTTTTGGACTACTTTTGGAAGAGAAGGCTAGGGTTTTGAAGATGGAGATCTTTCCGCGGGGATCGACGGGTTCCTTTCCAACACCTATGGATCTTTTCCAGAAGATGAGTAACTAATTCTTAAACTTAGGGATATCATGAAACCCTAGTGTAGTTTTTTTATTTTCTTTGATTTGATTCTTGTAAACGTTTTCTCAACATGATCTCATAAATATGATTTTAATGATTAGAGATTTGAGGGAGCAGAGTACGAGTCGATCACACGAGGAGTATCTAGCATAAGTTTTGTGCCATGTGAACAAAGATGGGGGGTTTTGAGTAAAACAAAAACAAATAAGAAATAATCTAAATTGAAGAATCGAATTTAATCAAGAGAACAAACCTTGGTCTAAGTCAACATCCACCATCAGAATCTTTATAACTGACCATTCATGCAAGTATATATCAATTCACACCTTGAATATTCACCGTTCGAACTAAATTCGAATCTCTCCTCAATCATAGTTAATTAGAAACAAGCGATCCAATCAACCCTAACTACTAAACAACCTAAGACAAGCACTGTAGATTTAATTTAGTAGCACCCTTAAGACTAGGGAGATCGATGAAGCTAAACAACACAAGCACAAGCTGTTGTATTTAATTTAGTAGAACATTCTTCCTAAGATCTAACAATCTCTGAAACGCAGTAAATCTTTAAACCCTAGTTGCTTTGCAGATTAGAGGGATCAAACAATTACGGATTTGATATTTAAACCTAGCAGTAGATTGTAATGAATAATAAACTAGTAGGCCTCCTAGCAATTAGACAAGACAATCATAAATATAATCACAGAAAAACATTCAATACCTAAAGCATAAACTGAACAATAAAAAATAGATTAGATCTCATAGTTCATGGATTTCGAAGTTTCAATTTCATCGACCAAGAATTAAGGTTTAGCCACGCAAGGCCATCAAGAACAAAGAAGAAAGAAGAACCCTAGAAATATATAAGAAATAGAAAGTACCAACAAAAATATCTAGAATTCGCCCCCCTCAATCCCTAAAAAGAATCCTATTTATAGCCCATAAGTTTCCCATCCTCGGATTAGATATGAACCCTTTATTATGCAAAGTCGGTTAATAAAGATTGATCATTATATAGTAGAAGATCGATATTTTCTTCCCATATTGTAGCTACGCCCCGACTAAGATCGATCTCTTGTGTAAAGAAGATCGATCATTTTATTCCAGATTTCCTGTTTATGCTCGCGGTCGATCTTCGTATCGACCCTGAGAAGGTGTATTTTTGACAGAGGCGGACGATCATTGTGGCGGTCGATGCGACGGTCAACCGTGTGACTTTTTCATCTCTGGGTGCATAAAGGATCGATCGTTTTTGGAAAGAAGATCGATCTTTTATTTTCTGCACATTTCTCCTGCCATTCTGCCCTGCGCTGATGGTAGTGAAAACACTCTAACTTTCTCTAGGAAGCTCGAAATCATGAGCCATAAAATTCTACATAAACTAGACTTTCAGAGCTTTTCAATCATATATGGTACTTCATCTAGTTCTTCTCGACTAGGTACAGTTTAATCTTTGAAGCTGACCCATCTTCTTTGCAATATTCTTCGTACCTTCTGGCTTCGATTTTCTTGATGCAATAAACCAGAATCTCTTAAAACTCAAAACATGAAAGTTGTAGAACTCTTTCTTCCTATTCTATGGCATCTTTAATCATCCCAATCAGTGCTTGGATGGAAGCGTTATGCTCAGATTACGAACTGCTGTCAAAACTATCCAGAATTGTCCATTTGGCTTCGTTTCGCACTCAAGGTCTCCAATTGCATCCTAAAACAAAATATAAGAGTAATCAGTATATTTAGGTATAAAATACGTACATAAGACTAGGCATTGCGGCATAAAAATATGACATTATGCTTTCTCATCAAATTCCCCCACACGTAACCTTTGCTCGTCCTCAGGCAAAACTAAAATTCAACTTACTCAAAAAATCAATGTTGCAACGCCATCAACAAAGAACAACCAAGCTCTTCAAAACTCATAACATATCATGAACAAACATCCCTGAACAGCTTAAAATCAATCAGTAAGCATTTTTCACTTGAAGATGGAGCAAACCAAATAAGTAGACTCTCATGGAAATTAACACTCGACTCTCATGTGTTTGAAGGGTATGTGTTTCACTCAAATTCATTCCAATGAAAATAATCTACCATAAGCTTGTATATCTTCTCATTCTCCACCACTAGAATCACATGCATAACATGGATCAGAAGGACTTTCAAAGGTTTTAACGGGGTTTGGGATTAAGGTGAGAAATATTTGAGAATGTAGCTCAAAAACCAACTGAACTAATGAAGCAAAAATGCATCAACTAAATATGTATAACCGATTACTCCATTCAACAACTTTCTTCAATTTTGCTACAAAATACTCAAACCATGTAACATTCCTGCATTGGCAAAGAGATTGTTCAAAACAATCTCTTTTAATTGCAGCAGGGAATAATCTTTTTTCTTAAAGTATTAGGAGGATTCATAAACATGTTTTGTAACATGAAAAACAGTTTCCTCTACTTTCTTTCTTTTTCTTCTTTTTTTTTTTTCAGAAACAACATATTCATGAATTGAGTATGAACATATACTCCACTTCACCAATCATAGCCATACCACGATTCCAAACACCCCCACACTTGAAACTTGCACACCCATACATATCATAATGATGATCAATGCTCCACTAGTCCTATGGCTTGGGTATCAGCATTGTTTTTCAGGTTTAAAGCTTGTAATGTGGGTTAATAATGAAGTCAATAAAGCTCAAAGGGGTTTAGCAAAAGGAAAAATTAATTACAAGGTAGGTTTTTTGGCTTACGTAGCTTATAACAAAGATGGCCTTAATCATATTCATGTATGCATGTGTCAATATGGCCTCAAATAGAATCAAAGTAAGTTTTAAAGAAACAAATTCATGAAGAATATCTCTCATGAAAGAAAATAGTGAGACTGATATGAATGTGTTAGTCTAAAGGCTCAAGATCTCACCAGCTTTTGTCTAACCATTTAGTCACTACCCATCTCAAGGAAAATAACTCAACTAATTAATTCCAAGCCACAAGATTACTCATTCAATCATGTTATGAATATGTGAAGCCTAATTAATTCTTGCTCATGGCATACACAACCTAGATCTCCTCGCCCACACTTGAAACCGACATTGTCCCCAATGTAAGGTGAAATGCAAAGAAAAGGTAAAAGTATCTAAAATATAAATGCAAAAATAAAAAGAGAAAGGAACGAACTCCCCTTGGGTTGCCTCCCAAGCAGCGCCTTTGTTTATTGTCATTAGCTCAACTTCATACGTCCTTCTTCAATCAGTATAAATCGGATCTTCTAGTTCCAATTTGTCCACATATTCTGTTGGAATTCCTTCGTAGTAAGGTTTAAGTCTATGGCCATTCACCATAAATTTTTTGGAAGTGGCTAAACTTTGAATTTCAACTGCACCATGAGAAAAAGATTAGTAACGATAAAAGGACCAATCCAACGAGAACGCAACTTACCTGGAAACAAACGCAAGCGTGATTGGTAGAGAAGGACTTTTTGACCAATTGTAAACTCTTTTCTTGAAATCATCTTGCATGAAAAGCTTTTGTCTTTTCCTTGTAAATCCTCGCACTCTCATACGCATCATTGTGAATTTCCTCTAATTCTTGTATTTGTAACTTCCGTTGTTCTCCATTGTCGTCCATCTCCATGTTGAAGCTTTTGATAGCCCAATAGGCCTTGTGTTCTAACTCAACTGGAAGGTGGCATGGTTTCCCAAACACCAAACGATAATGTGACATATCAAATGGTGTCTTGTATGCAGTCCTATACGCCCACAACTTTATAAGATGTTAGACTTGATAAAATCTTCAACAACTTGAGAATCATCAGTCATGGTAGCTTTAGCTTCTAACCACTTTGAGACATAATCCACAGTAAGCAGAATATAAACAGAACCAAAAGATGTAGGGAACGGACCCATGAAATCAATGCCCCAAACATCGAAAATTTCACAAAATAATATGGGGGTTTTTGACATATCATTCCTTTGGGATATATTACCTGTTTTTTTGACAATTGTCATATGACTTACAAAGAAAATATGAATCTTGAAAGAGAGAAGGCCAATAGAAACCACATTCTAACACTTTTCTCGTCGTTCTCTTGGCTCCAAAGTGACCTCCACATGTATAAGAATGACAAAAGTTGAGTATAGAAATAGTTTCATTTTCAGGAACACACCTTCTTATTACTTGATATGCACAATGCTTTCATAAATATGGGTCATCCCACATATAGTATTTGGCATCACTTTTGAGTTTATCTCTTTGAGCCTTAGACAAATCAATAGGCAACATATTAGTAACCAAATAATTAACAATATTCGCATACCAAGGTAATGTCACAATTGCGGAGAACAATTGCTCGTCAGGGAATATGATGTGCTGTCGTAGGCACTCAAAAATAAAACAAATACTCCTTGAGATAAATGTAGTAGTGCGAGTACGAGTCGATCCCACGAGGAGTGTCTAATATAAGTTTTGTGCTATGTGAACAAAGATGGGGGGTTTTGAGCGTGAGGAAAACAATAAACAAATAAGAAACGATCTAAAGCAAAGAAACAAATTGAATCAAGAGAACAAACCTTGGTCTAAGTCAACATCCACCATCGGAATCCAACAACTGATCATTGTTGCAAGTATCAATCAATTCATACCATGAATATTCACCGTTCGAATTAAATTTGAATCTCTCCTCAATCATAGTTAATTAGAAACAAGCGATCCAATTAACCCTAACTACTAAACAACCTAAGACAAGCATTGTAAATTTAATCTAGTAGCAGCCTTAAGAATAGGGAGATCGATGAAACTAAACAACACAAGCACAAGCGGTTGCATTTAATCTAGTCGAACGTTCTTCCTAAGATCTAACAATTTCTGAAACGCAGTAAATCGATAGATCTTAGTTGCTTCGCAGATTAGAGGTATCAAACAATTACGGATTTGATATCCAATCTAGCAGTAGAACGCAATGAATAATAAACTACTATGCCTCCTAGTAATCAAATAAGACAACCATGAATATTTAATCACAGAAGAACATCCAATACTCAAGTATAAATTGAACAATAAAAATAGATTAGATCTCACAGTTTCATTGATTCCGAGGTTTCAGTCTCCTCGACCAAGAATTAAGGTTTAGCCACCCAAGGCCATCAAGAACAATCCCATCCTTTAAAGAAGAAAGAAGAACCCTAGAAATATAAAAGAAATAGAAAGGAGCAGTAAAAATTCTCTAGAATTCGCCCCCTCAATCCCTAAAAAGAATTCTATTTATAGCCCATAAGTTTCCCATCCTCGGATTAAATCTGAGCCTTTAATTCTGCAAAGTCGGTTAAGAAAGATCGATCTCTATTGGAAGAAGATCAATCTTTTCTTCCCAGATTGTGGCTGCGCCCCGACTCGGATCGATCTCTTTTGGAAAGGGGATCGATCCCTTTATTCTAGATTTCATATTTGTCCTCACGGTCGATCCTCGCATCGACCCTGAGACTGTATCTTTTTAGCAGAGCCTAGCGAAAGACGTAAGCTTACGTGTTTTCTGGGAGGCAACCCAATTTTTAGGAGTTCTTTTTAGTTTTTAGGATTTTCCTTAATTTTTAGGATTTTTTTGTTTTCCATTTTCTCGTTTTTTTTCGAAATTTCCTTCTTTTTCCCCAATTTTTCTCTCTCCTTCTCATCGAGGCTCACCAGCGAGCCACGGACTCATCGTCCCGGCTCCATCGGCTCATCCCCGAGCCGTTAACCTTCACCGCATGTCGCCACCTCTCCGGCCGCCCTCATCCCTCCAAACCAGCACCATAAACTCCGCCAACCTTCCACCTATTCATTCCCGTCCTCCTCTTCCCTTGAAACCTTCTCCTCTGACGCCGGTGAGCCCATTGGTCGTCATCAACACCTTCATCCACGGCCGCCCATTGCCCCCAAACACCTCCAAAAGCTTCTTTCCACCACCATGAAGCTTCCGCCACCATCAAATCCTTTCCTAGCCGCCGAGATCATCGGCTTCAAACTCCGACAAAACCACCTCTCCGACCACATTAAATCCACCGTCTGGAAGCACAATTCATCAATCAAGCACCATAGGACAATTCGTTAGACTTCCACGATCCTTCCTCACCCCTTGCCAACCTTGATTGGAGCTCCGATCATCGGAATCCAATTCCGACAATCACCTTCCTCCGAGCCGTTCACCTCCGATCTCTCACCTGGAGACCTCTATTCTTTGATCAGAGCTCACCGGAGAACTCCTCAAGCATCTGATTCTTCCTGTACCCTTCTCGTCCTCCGGCCAAGCCGTTTCACCGTTGATCATCGTCGGCGAGCTTTCAGTCGTCTGATTCTTCTTGGATGTGATCCAGGTGTTCCAAAGCTCATATTTTAGATCCGAGGGTACATATCCTCGATCAAGACCATAATAAGCAATCTAGGCCATCCAGATCATTCAGAGCATTCACGGGTGTTCACTTTTCTATTTCTCCACCAATTTCACATTTGATTTCGCCGCATGCGGCCGACTGTAGCTGGGACGGACATTTAAACGGATGATGAATATTTTGGGTGTTGTGCATGGATGATTTAATGTATTTTAGTACTTTCATGTTTATATTTTAAATCGCGTGGATGAATGTTTATTCAGATACATATATCATGAAAATACAAAGGAGACTGCCGAAATTTTCTATGATTCTAATACCTTTTTGAACTTTTATTTGTTATATTTGATCGTTTTGGAAAGGTATATTTTTTTTGTGACAGGTTATGGTGGGGGAAGGAAGTATGTATTCAATGATGACGGTTCCTCAACTTAAATTGGAAGAGAGCGAAATCTATTTCTGAGGCGTTCATTATGGTTATCTCTACCTTTTACTTCTTGACTTTTTTTTATAACTTAGTGTAATTGGGGACAATTACATTTAAGCAAGGGGGTACATTCATAAATTTCATGCTCATATTTTTTTTGTACTAACCAAATATTATACATCGCTTGAATTATATCAAAAGAATGGAATTATGATATGATTTGATAAAGAAGCTTGTTTTAGAAATTTATTTTATGAATTGTTCTAAAACTTGTATGTCATATAAGGGATAGTAAGTTTTTATTGTGCATGACATTATTTCTATATTTTAACACTTTTACCAAGATTTAAGGATAGCTTGACATATTGATGAGTGTATGAAAGTGCACTATGAACAGTCTTATAACCATATCAATTGCTAAATTATTATCCTTAATCAACATCTTTATTACTATTTTTATATCTATATGTTGCTTCACATAATTGTTTGAAAAATGCAGGAAAGAGGAGCAAAGAAGCTGAAAAGATTACATGGATCAACTTGAAAGATTAAACTGTACCTTCTCATGAAGAATCAGATGATGTGCCATATATGGTTGGAACACTCGTGAAGTTTAGTTTCTGGAGAATTTTACGGTTCGTGATTCCGAGTTTCCTAGAGAAAGTTACGGCAATTTTAGTACTAATGGCGCAGTCTGGATGCCAAAACAGTAAATACTCAGGAAAGAAGGATCGATCCGACACCCATAGTAGGATTGATCCGTCTTCGTGCAGACCTGACAGAACGCATACTTTTCAGATGATCTCAGTAGGATCGATCCTACTATCCATCCTACTGAGAAGGATCGATCCTACTATCCATCCTACTGAGATGGATCGATCCGACACCCATGGAAGGATCGATCCGACTCGGGCGTAGCCAGAAATTAAAGATTTTGATGCAACAAATCGATCCTACACCTATGGAAGGATCGATCCAACTGTCCCAGTGAAGAAAATCAACGGTTTAGATCTAATCCGAGGATGGAGACACTTAAGCCTATAAATAGGACTCTTTCTGGGGTTTGAGGGGGGCTTTCTGGCAGCGTTTGGAGGAGAGGAGACTGGTTCCAGGCTTAGTTTTCTTTTCTTTTCCTCATCTTATTTCTTCTTTATTTCTTCATTAGTTTTGTTGCCCTCATGATGAACATGAGTGGCTAGTTTCTTCTCTAAGGTACCGATGTAGCCTAACAGAACCATTCTATGTTATTGAATCATATTTATTTAATCAGTTTATATTTCTTGTTTTATTCATTATTATAACTGAGATCTTAAATACCTTTATCTGGCCAATAGAAGTATTATAGATTGTTTTATGTGAGATTGGGCGAGGGTTCATTCCCTAATCTTGCAGGATCTATGAATGAATGAGTTTATGTCAAAGTCGGGTTCAAGCTAAGACTATTCTTGGTTCATGATTGTTCTTCAGAGCTTAATGGATTCTTGGTTAACACTTAGTTATGGGTTCATTAGCTAGGGTTAATTGAGGGTACTTGGTGAAGACCGCGGCCTAACGGATCATCGTACCGGAAGAACGAACCCTTGGAATTAAACTGAGATCTTGATTGATTCAATGCATAGAATGAGGATGTTATGGTGAAATCGGAACCTTAGTATTCATCCATCATATTTCCATCATTTTCTTATTTCGTTATTAGATCATCTATTTTCGAGACTTCATATTTCTTATTTTTCCTTCCTTATTTTCTTTCTTTTCTGTTCTTTAGCATTTTACTCTAATAATCTCTACAAATCTCTGTGGGTACGGTACTCGTCTTGCTGTTATAGTGATCACACTGATTCGTATACTTGCGAGATATAAAATTTATTCATTACATATCCTAATCCACATGTTCACTTCCACATGTTGAAGAGTTGATATTAGATTCTAAACATGATACTATGATAGATTTACAGTTTTATATCATGTCACAGAAAATACATGAACACATGCAATTATCTGAGTATGCTCAAAAAAAAAAGAGGACTTTCAACTTAGTAACCGGGCAGTGTGCTTGGCCAGCATGATGTTCGCGTAAAACAGTTGATTTTCCTGAAAAAAAAAGAAAATTTCCTAAAAAAAATAAGAGTTTCATACTTAGTAACCGGGCAAGGTGCCTAACAAGGTGTGTTGTTTGCGTAAAACAGTTGAAATTCCTACAAAAAAAACGGAAAAGAAAAAAAAAAAATAAAAGCAGAGATTGCTATGTGATAAGTGAAAAACATGTGCTTGAATAGTATTATGATCCTGAATAGTTAAAGTGTTTAGATTTAATTGATACTCTGAAGCATGTGGAACCCCTTTCATACACAGGAGTGTTAAAGTTATTTTTAATCATGATTAAATATGTTGAAGTATTGGAAATATGTTATGACATGTTTTAATTTACTTTATTTTTATGTGACTATGAGTTGAAAGGTTTATTCATGGATATTATTTCTATTTTATGCATTAGAGTTGATGAATATTGTGATTGATTTCTGACGATATATTCAAGGGAATGTATAGATGTCTGTGGGTGTCATCCCTGAAAACCCTTAAAAGACTATAACTCCTTCACTGGGGTAACCCAGGGGTTTAAAGGCTTGTTACACATGATAAGCGTAATCGTGAGACCTACTAAAGTGGCTAGTTAGATTTTCCCCTTTATTTTTATTTTTGTGTTGCTTTGCTCGAGAACAAGCAAAGATTAAGTTGGGGGGTGTGATAAATCATGAAAAGTATACAAATCACCCTTTTAACTGGGTCTTGTTACTCACCGAGCAATGCTATTTTGAAAAGTTTTTGTTTATTTCAGGTATTAGAGCCCTCAGCGAAGATTAGATCAAGTTTGGAGCTAAAGAAGCAAAGATAGGTCGTATTGAATATTAAATCTGTACGTGTTTAGAACGAACCAGAGGATGTACCATACATGGTTGGAAAGCTGTGGAAGTCTAGTTTCCGGGAGTTTTTATGGTTCATGATTTGGAGTTTCTTAAAAGAAGTTATACTATTTTTTGTACAGAGGTGCAAAGAAAGAAACTACGGACAAACCAGATCGATCCGAGCCCTCAAAAAAGATCGATTTGAGTCGGGGCGGATCTGCAGAAACCTAGGGTTAAGATCTAATCCGAGGGAGACTTAAGTTAGGGTTTTGGACCATATAAAAGGGGTCTTTTGGCCGAATTATGGAGGCTTGAACAGAGAGTCTTTTCGAGAAATAATAGAAAGAGAAGAGGGTGGAGAATCCAAAGACGGCGATCTTTCCGGGGGGATCAATGGCTTCATCTTCTACACCGATTGATGGTTTCCAAGAGATGAGTGGCTAGATTTATTGTTCTTAGGAATACCATGAAACCCTAGTGTAAACTTTGATCTTTCTTAGTTGGATTTTTTGTGAACCTCTGTATGTATAATCTCATGAATATGTTTTTAATGATTATAGAGTTGAAAGAACAGAGTTTTGTTGACGTATTCTTAGTCCTACATGATGGTTGTACTTCATTTTAGAGATTCATGAGATAGTTTTCATGTGGTTTGTGATTTGTCTTTGAGATAATCTATGCTACATGAAGATAAGTCATGCTAAGGTCTTTAGGAGTAGAATAACTTAAGATAATGGCAGGACCGAAGATGATTTATGCCAAACAAAGATAGATTATGTCATAGGAAACATAAAACCTTCTTTTAGGGATTCGTCTGAGCTTATAGCCATACTATCCATAATGCTTAGAGAAGTGATCAAGATGATAACTAGGGAAGATTAAGGGTGAAACTAGGGTGGATTGTATATTTCCTAAGACATCTTTTCCATTTGATTAAAACCTTAATATTTTCTTTTGCTTTCTTAGATAGTTTCAGTTAGATCAATCTATCATTGAATTTGTTAGCTTAGATCTAGAGTTTTGAGAACTGATTTCGTTTTTCCTGGTAATTCCCTATGGTGCGACTCCGGATTTCAGCACTAGTCTACTTAGTAGAATTAGTGATTGAATAATGATATAAATTTAAGATTTGATTGAGGTTAGCAACGTTTAACGGCGACGTTTGCGAGCGATCAGACACCACATGAACTGGACTTACCCACTTGTTGTCAGAGATAGGATATATAACACCAACATCAAGTAACTTGAGAACCTCTTCTCGAACAACTTCTTTCATGTTTGGATTAAGGTGACGCTGGGCGTCCCTTATAGGCTTGGCGTCCTCTTTCAGCATAATACGACGCATACACATTCTAGGACTTATTCCTTTAATATCTGTAATTGTTTAGCCAATTGCAGTCTTATACTCCCTAAGAACCCCCCTCCAATGGAGTAATGTCAGAAGCAATAATCACAGGAAGGGTTTCATTCTCACCAAGATAATCATATTTCAAGTTACTAGGATGAGGTTTTAACCCAAGCTTTGGTGGGGAGACTATTGATGAAACCATTTTAGAATGAGATGTGTTTAGCATGTCTAACTGAGATCCACTAAGGGGGTATGGCTGCAATACCTCAAGGGCTGACGTGACCTCTTTTGCTCCCTCATAATTGTGCAAGTCATCCTCCACCATCATCAATGCCTTTCTAATGCAGTCTTAACTTGCTCTTCCATGAAATTAGAAAACATTTATTGAATCTATAACGTCTATTGAAAAACATTCAAAAGAGTTTGAAGGATAGGGCATAGAATCAAACACTTTAAATTCAACTATTTCACCTAGAACTGTCATGCTGAGCCTAATGTCCTACACTGTGAGGACCCACACCTTCAACCCGCTCCGACCGCGTTACGTTGAGGATTTGGTTTTGTGGCTTGGCTCGGTTGCCCTTGGTTTGCGATCAGTTGATCGCATCGCTTCTTTTGGACCCCAAAAGCAATTTGGTAAAATTGCACCTTCGCGGTCGGTTTCACACCCGCATAGTACACACACGGCCTTGGATTGATGTATGTGATTGATTAGAACCTGGTCTGACCGGAGCACGATCGGGAAAGATCGAAATGGACGAATGTGATCAATTCCAGCTTTCTATATAAACCCCTCCCTTTTCTCTCTATTCTCTTTCTTTTCCTTTATCTCCCTTCCTCCCTCTCGTTGGCTGTCGGCTTGGAGTTCCAGCTGCAGTTTTTCGGCGCTGATCTGTGACGATCGGAGTGGAGGATCTGATAGATCGCCTGCTTGTCTATACATGTAGGTGTTTCTACCTAATTCTACCGAATTTGTGTAACTCGAATTGGTTTTATGTGGTTTTGATGTGTTTCTGTTTGTAAAAATATTGTATAATTTGATACAATAGCGTAATAGCATGCTTAGAACATCCCTTCTGAAGCGGTTTCATATTTCATCGGACGATTTCCATATTATTGCCGTTTTATCGGTTTTGTCGGCTTTTCGGTTGAAACAAGCCAGATCTGATATTTTGCCACTGGAATCTTGTTTTCTTGGTACCATTAGATTCCCCATCTCCAATTATACCTCACCGCAATGTTTTGTTTGATTCTGACAAGCTTTGATAGATCAAATCCAAGAAATTGGATTTCCCGGAGTTTGATGGATCGATCTTCTCGGGAGAAGATCGATCTTTCTTAGTCGGTGGGGAAGTGTGTTCTATCGTGCAGTGAAGATCGATCTTCTAGGGGGTAGAAGATCGATCTCTTCTATTGACAGAGGACAAATTCTTTATTCGTATGAAGAAGATCGATCTTCATGGGCGTGAAGATAGACCTCTTCTGTGTTAGTAAGTGGTTTTCTATTTTTAATTGAATAGTATTGTTTACGCTTTATTTTTAGGTTTTTTGTGCATGATCTTGTGAGACTTGAAAGATGAAAGTTTTATATATTCCAATCTATTTTCCAAACCCGCTCATTTTATAATTTTCTCATCGTTCTACTATTTATGGTGAATTTTCTACGAGACTGCGACAAAACAGGAATTAAAGAAAGATCGATCTACTTGGGTAGAATATCGATCTCTTGTGTCATGGCAGAGTGCTGGTATAAGGAAGATCGGTCTTCATGGTTATAAAGATCGATCTCTTATATGCTGATTGCTAAAATTGATTCCGATTTCAACGATTTTGGTTTCCTTTCAACCCGGATTTCTCGTACGTCTTTCCCAATGTTTAGTATGATATTTTAGTTGAAATTTGACAGATTTGTTGTTGAATTATGCCGTGAGTTATGTTTTAGGGTAATTTACCAAAATTCCCGATCTTGATTGATTTCGTCGATCAATTGTCTTCCAATCGACTCGATACCTTAATATATCATATTGATGTATGTTTAGGACTACACATTGACCTTCTATGGATTTGAGGGATTTTAGAGAGGTTTTATGTTAAGACTTTCCGTCGTAGGATCTTTTTGTCTAATACGCATGTTTAGTATAAATGGGTCGAAGGTAGACCCCTTTAATACGTTATGGTTAACCAGGGGAGTCATGCCCCTCGGGAATGTGTAAATTAAATGGGCCGACGGTGTGCCTTTACCGCTTTGATTAATAGCCCAACTGATTGCTAGTGTGCGCCGGGGGCGGTAGCTTAGAACTTGAATGGTTGATTGATCGGTTGTCTTATCATTGTACTTATAGACCAGCTACCCACGGAGTAACTGTACCGGGGCCCACAGGAGAAGCGCTGGTACATGCACCTACAAACAACACGGTTCAGGTAGGAATGAGCCAAAGCTCAGTAGGGTTCTACTCTACGACACTCACAAGGAAGGCGACTCCAACCGTACTAACTCTGTGCCAAGTGATGAGGCCTGCCAAGGACCCCATAAATCCCGTCAATAACCCAAAGGGCACCTGTCCAAAGTACGTCCTCCGATGGCCACTGCTCAGGGGTGGTCCGCCTCCGACAGTCCCTGACACAGGGTGGACAATGACGCTACCCGTAGGACACCCCTCTCCAAGCGGGATCTCCACACCTGGCGGAACGACCGAGGTTACGACAACCATCTCTCAGCACTCAAAGCACAGAGTCAATACAATCCCTAAACTCCAAATCAAGAGCTAAGTCCTACCAGGGGTCCCACACACCCCATCAATACCCCCCAGGGTTCCTGTCCATAGTACGTCCTCCGATGCCACTATTCAAGGATTGGACCGACTCCGATGATCCCATACACAGGGTGGACAGTGACAATACCTGTAGGACACCCATGCCGGGGTAACGGCGGTCAACACTTAGCTATTGATACTGGAGTACTAGGGACAGCCCCAAACCCACGATTAGTCTAACATGCCTATAATGCACAGGAAAGCAAGACAATAATAAAACAATAGAATAAACAGGCAGATAATTAACAATATAAACAGATAGTTAATTAAGCAGTAAAGCAGATAGATGAAACAGTAAGGCATGCAAATTATATAACAACAGTTATAACAATATTAACAGATAGATATAAAGCAGTAAAGGTTTAAACTACAAGAATCCAATATTATAACGGCGCCCACGGCCCGTAGACAAGCAACAACACATTCAATCGAAAATTCGGCATTATGACGGCGCAAAAGGCCGTCAACCGAAATTCCTGCAACAGAGCACACCCCTGGCCACACAGCACAACAATACAGATAACCACAACTAACAATAAGCTAAAGCACACCTTCGGCCCGCTAATCAATCTAAACATCCCAAGGGGCATAACTCCCTTGGTTCAACCACAAAGCAGAAAAAGGGCACACTGTCGGCCCATCTAACAATCTAAATATCCCAAGGGGCACAACCCCCTTGGTTCAACCATGAGCCCCACACGGGCTTAAACATGCATATATAACACATATATAACTAACATCTATGATATGGCATGTTCTACAAATTGAAAGCTAATTAGCTATCTATTCGTCAAAGAGAATACAGATTTGAACATACCGATCCTAGAGATCACTAGGAACATTAAATACGTGAATCTTGAAGCATCAAACCCGATAAAACATCAAAGATCCAATAAGAAGCCAAATCTCGGATTGCTACAGTAACCACCATTAGCAAAGATGAAATCTTCGCAAATCGATGTCCAAACGACGTTAAACCTCAAATCAAACTTAATCAGATATTGATTGATATATTGGGAGCATGCTGACCAAGAATTAGATCTAATGGAAGTCTAATTTCCACAGATTTTACTATCCAATTTCTTAATTTTTGTTTAGCAGCAATTTAGGAAACAATTCGTCAAAATTCGTAGGAAAATCCAAAAATCAAGAAATCAGTGGCAAACGAAAGATAACTCAATGATCGACAACTTCCATCTTGAAAGTTTCGCGAGATCATGCATGAATGAGCCGGGATCTGAGCTCGAATCCGGATAAAAACCAAGATCAAATCCTACCAAGCTCTAATCAGTTTATAAACAAGCTTATAGGCATCATATAACACAAATAAAACCATAGATCTAACAACCAAACCCTAGATCTAACATATCTTGGGGATCAAGGTAGAAACCCTACCTTTCAACGCTAATCCAAGCTTCCTCCTTGCTAATCCGCCGTCCTCCCTCGCCGCCGTCGTCACCAGCTCACTGGATAGCCGCCGAAGACAACCCACAGCCGCAGCCTCCGCCGGAGAAGGAAGAGGAGATGTCGCGGGGGAGCGAGAGGGAAGGAAGGAGGAGGGAAAGGGGCCCTCGCCGCGCCTCCAGGTCGCCGGGGGAGATGGCCGGAGGAAGAGAGGTCGCGGGAGAAGGAAGGGAAGGAGGAGAGGATCGGTCACGGGTAAGCAGGGAAGGAAGAAAAGGAAAAGAAAAAGAAAGGAAAAGAAAAGGAAGAGAGAGGGAAGAGAAAGCTAAGCCACTTAAGTGGCTGAGCTGGTCTAGTTGAGTCAACTAATCGGACTGGATCCGATTTGACCCCAAATTGCGATCTCACCGCAATCTCATCCGGATCTGATGATCGCGGACGCTCCTACTGGATCTATTCAATCACGGACATCAATCAAGGTTGTGTGTTCACACGCGGGTGTGAAACAAACCAACAAGGCGCAATTTGACCAAATTGCCCTTGCGGTCAACAACGAGCCACAGGAATAGAGGAACGGGTCCTCACAGAAAATATGGCGAGGGTGCCCTCTAGTCTACTGGTTTCCCTAAGCATTCATCAAGCACCCTCAATTAACAAATCTAAAATTAAAAGAAACCTCAAATTGAAATATTACAAATCCAGAAGAACAAGCCTACAAAACCTCGAAGAGGGGAAATCAGCTACAAACACTTATACACTCCTGTAGGAGGCTAACTGATGTGCTATCGCAGGCACTCAAAAATAAAACCAATACTCTTTAAGATTAATGTAGCAGTGCGAGTACGAGCCGATCCCACGAAGAGTGTTTAGTCTAGTTTTGTGCTTAGTGAACAATGATAGGGGGGTTTTTAAACGTGAGGAAAACAGTAAAGAAATAATCTAAAGCGAAGAATTGAATTAAATCAAGAGAACAAATCTTGGTCTGAGTCAACATCCACCATCGGAATCCAACAACTGATCATCGATGCAAGTATCAACCAATTTATACCATGAATATTCATCGTTCGAATTAAATTCGAATCTCTCATCGATCATAGTTAATTAGAAACAAGCGATCTAATCAACCCTAACTACTAAACAACCTAAGACACGCGCTGTAGATTTAATCTAGTAGCAGCGTTAAGAATAGGGAGATCGATGAAGCTAAACAACACAAGCACAAGCGGTTGTATTTAATCTAGTCAAATATTCTTCCTAAGACCTAACAATCTCTGAAACGCAGTAGATTATTAAACCCTAGTTGCTTCGCAGATTAGAGGGATCAAACAATTCCGGATTTGATATCAAACCTAGCAGTAGATCATCATGAATAATAAACTAGTAGGCCTCCTAGCAATTAGACAAGACAATCATGAAGATTTAATCTCAGAAGAACATTCAATACTCATGTATAAACTGAACAATAAAAGTAAATTAGATCTCACAGTTTCATTGATTCCGAGGTTTCAGTCTCCTCGACCAAGGATCAAGATTTAGCCAAGCAGGGCCATGAATAAAAGAGAAACGAAAAAATGGAGGAGAAGAAGATCCACGTATCCAAGAGAGAGGGAAGAAGATCTGTCCACCAGCCCTTTGAGAGGTCCCTTTTTCCGAGAGTAGCAGAGAGGGAAAGAGAGAGGACGGGTCAGACTCCTTGCTGGCCTCCTCTCCCTTCCTTCTTTATTCCTCCCAGCCATTTTTCCTAAAGTGTCCACCCTTTCTTCCATTAACCACATGCCAATCCCACTAATCAAGGAAAGATCAAATAAACTCCTAATATAACTAGGAAATGTGGTGCTCCCAGCTGGGATCTTCATGAATCAAATCTGGACTCCAAAAAAATGAATCTCGTCCAACCCAAGTGCAGGTGCAGCAATTCCGAGTCTGATGGCTTCATCAATTTTTCTGTCTTTATTCAGCCTGAATCAGCAAACCCTCCAAACATCAAAGTTGTAGCGCTCTTCCTTAGCTTTCCAACGCATCCTGGATCATCCCAATCAGAGTTTGTATGAAGAAGTTATGTTCAAATTACTAACTGCTGTGCAGAATGTCCAGAATTGCTCAATTAGCTTCGTTTTGCACTTTAGGTCTTCAATTGCATCCTAAATCAAAATATAAGAATAATGAGTATGTTTAGGCACAAAATAAGTACAGAAGACTAAACATTAAGGAATAAAAATATAACATTATGCATCATCATCACTAACTATACAATGTTTCTGAAGACAAAAGATCATGATACGAGCGGTCTACTCGTAATCATCTCGTATCGGGTCTCTACTGCTCCAATTGATCACAACTGAGTCTGATCAGGCTTGACTGAGTCCACTTGGCTGATCTGGCCAGCTGGATTGGATCTGGCTCAAGGAATTAGATCAGGCTTGACTTGATTGGCCTATGTGGCTTGGCTGAACCGGTTACGGTTGGCTGAGTTGGTCAAGGGTTGGCTGGGAAGATCCAACGGCTGAGGATCGCTGGAAGTAGATCGCCGGCGTAGGCGCGTCGGCGGCGGTCGGGACCTTGGCGGGAAAGGTCGTCGGACGGTGGGGAAGAGATCCACCGGAGTGGATTCGTCGGAGGATGGCTAGATCGATGGGATCTAGGATGTCGACGGCGGTGGTAGCAGTACCAAGCATCTGATGGATCGTGCAGAGGGCAGACAATCTAGCGGTCGATCTGATGGCTCAGGTAGCTCCAAGAATAAAATCTTCAACTGCTCTCTTGGATCATCCTCATCATGTCCCATCAGTAGTGGTGCCCATGACCATAGGATGGGATCTGATCTCCATGGTCTGATTAGTTGTGCAGGGACATAGCTTGATTCTGGGTCAAGCTAGCTTTGGTCCAATCTAAATTGAAGACGGTTGTGTGAGGACCCGTTCCTCCAACCCGGTCCGACCGCGGTAGGTCGAGGGTCTGGTTTTGTGGTTTGGTTATTTTGGCTCGATTGGCCTTGCTTTGTGATCAATTGATCACATCGCTGCTTCTGGACCCCAAGGGCAATTTGGTAAATTACACCTTACCGGTCAATTTCACACCCGTGTAGTACACACATAGCCTTGATAGATGTACGTGATTGAATAGATACAGTAGGAGCGTTCATGATCATCAGATCCGGATGAGATTGCGACGAGATCGCAATTTGGAGTCAAATCAGATTCAGTCCGATAAGTTGGCTCGTCTGAACCGACTAAGCCACTTAAGTGGCTTAACCCTCTTCTCTCTCTCCCTCTCTCTTTTTTTTCCTTTTCCATTTCTTTCCTTCCCTCTTCCTTCCCTGCCTTCCCCGCACCCGATCCACTCCTCCTTCCTTCCCTTTCTCTCTCCCGTGGCAACCCCTCTTCCTTCCTCGGCGACCTAGAGGCGGCGGCGAGGCCCCCTCCTCCTTCTCCTTCCTTCCCTTTCTCTCTCCCGCGGCAGCCCCTCTTCCTTCTCCGGCGACGGCTGCGGTTGTGGGAGGACTCCCGTGAGTTGGAGACGGCGACGGAGGACGACAGAGGATGCCGGATCACGGCAGATTAGCAAGGATTGAAGACTTGGATTTGCGTTTAAGGTAGGGTTTCTACATTAATCTTTGGGTTAAGCTAGATCTAGGTTTTGTTTGTTAGATCAGTGGATTTCTTTGCTCTAATTAGTTCCTTGATGCATGCTTAATAACTGATTGAAGCTTCATGCGATTTTATTTGGGTTTTATTCGGATTTTAGCAAGTTTTTCCCAGATTTTATCGAAACTCTGTTTTTCTACGAGCTGAGCTGTTCTAGCTCAGAACTTGGCTCGTACGTGCATGATCTCGTCTGATCATCAACATGAGAGTTATAGATTTTTGGATCTACTTTCAATTTCCGCTGATTTCATAATTATCGGAGTTTTCTACGATTTATGGTGATTTTTATTCGGATCTGCGATGAGACCGAAATTAGTGAATTGATTAGTGAATTCCGGGAAGATTAGCCAATAGATTAATCCAATTCTTGGGCTGCATGTTCCTAGCATGCTAATCTACTTCTACCCAAGTTTTATTTGAAATCTGACGATGTCTGGATGTCGATTTGCAAAGTTCTTGTCACCTCTAACGGTGGTTTACTGTAGCAATCCGGGAATTAGTTTGTTAGTGGATTTTCGATGTTTTATCGTTTTTGATTCATCAGGATTCATGCGATTAGTATTCCTAGCAACATCTAAGGTTTACATGCTTTTTTAGGTAAATACTTGAATTTCACCATATTTAGTTAGTTCCTAATCTTGCGGTGTACTTAGCAATTAATTTGCAAAGCTTCGTGTTTTATTTATACATATATGTATTATAGATATGTAGACCCTATGTGTGGCCCAGCCCTACGTGAGGCTTGTCGTTGAACCAAGGAAGTCATGCCCCTTGGGATGTTTAGTTAATGTGTTTTGTAACTGTTGTGTGTTGGTTGGGCGGGGTTGTATCCCCGTTGTAGGAATTTTGGGAGATCTTTATTTGTTTTATGCATGTTTACCCCTGGCAAGCTTGGTGCTATGCCTAGCCTTGTATGACGTTTGACATACTGTTGCATGTCCTGATCTATTAGTGTGCGCGTGAGCATTGCATGCATTTGCTTGCATTAGAGGTGTAACGCCCCGGCTCTCCACTGGGCCCCGCCCCCGGCACGCAGGCTCCCGGTCCGACCAGGATCTGACCAGCGGCGCCGCTCCCCGACACAATATTGCCCACTTTTGGCTCACCACAGAAATCTAGAAAAACTTCCCAGTAGGTCACCCATCGTGTGACTACTACAGGTCCTTTCCTTTCAGGTGATTTTCTGGGCGTTGGCGCGCCATTCTCGAGGTGATCGCGGGCTTGGAGTTTCGAGGAGTACTTGACGATCATGGAGTTTCCCTTTTTGTTAATAGTTGTACATTATATTTGTATTAAATGTATAATTTTCCTCTTCGAGGATTTGATCATATGTATTAAATTGTGTAATGAGGGTTGATGAAAGTATTGTATCAGAACCTGTATTAAATAGTGAAACTTGTGATAGCATGTTCATATTCATATTCATGTTAATTTAGAACTATTGGATTTATCGTTTTAATTTATTGTGAAGATTATAATTGTATAGGGTTCAAATTGAGAAATACAGGGGAGGCTCTCGCCGTTTGATTTTAGATTTAGGACCCTCATGTACCGGCCCGGATGGGTTTTCTGGGTCGGGGCGTGACAAGAGGCATTCAGGGTAGGTGGTAGGCGATGGATTCGATCGTCGATCCGTGGTTCTCGGGTAGCCCGGATCTACCCCTAGGACCGGGGTTTAGGTAGTCGAGGATTAGAACGTGATTGCCATCAATGATTATGTTTGATATCATTCGAGGATTATTAAGTAGTCGCACTGGAATATTATATTGTTTGAGGTTTAGAGGTCGTGTCGCTTCTCCAAGGCCAAGTGCTAAGGATGGTTGCCGATATCCCTAACGTGTGTACCCACGCAGAGGTTCCCTGTTGGGTAAGGGTGTTCCTATTGGTTCTGGTTCCTGTTTCCTCCCAGCGTGTTTGGTTGATGTTTCCAGCGTGATCAGTTGAGAAGAATAGGATCCCTTGGGAAATCGATAGGGGTTATGGGACTCCGTGGCATCCTTTAGACTTAGGCGGAGAAACGACACTGTTGTTGTTTTCCTCCCTTTCTGTGTGACGTAGAATAACGTAGAACCCTATTGAGTTTTGTTGCTCACTCCTACCCGGGTTGCATCGGCGATGCAGGTCAATGCGGTCCTTTGCTTTCTGGTGATCTTCTTGGCGTTGGCGCGCCATTCTCGAGGTGATCTCGAACTTGGAGTTTCGAGGAGTACTTAACGATCCTGGAGTTTCCCCTTTTGTTAAAAGTTGTACATTTGTAGTTGTATTAAAGGATTTGATCATCTGTATTAAATTATGTAATGAGGGTTGGTGGAATTGTTGTATAAATAGATGTTGTACCAGAACCTGTGCCAGTCAGTGAAATGATAATAGTAGAACTGTTTTAATTATTGTTTTAATTTGAGGTGAAATTGTAATCTGCACAAGGTTCAAATTGAGAAAATAAAGGGGAGACTTTCGCCGTTTGATTTTTTAGAGTTTAGGACCCTCACGTCCCAGTTCAGAGTGGTTTTCTGGGTCGGGGCGTGACAGGTTGGACCACGCTTTCGCTGCACTATTCTGGGCTAGAAGTTGGTTGATCGATCAACTTGATGGGAGGGTAGCTCCTTTGATGGCTTAGATCAACTTTCATATGCTTGATCAACAGCTGAGGATGCATTGTGATCACTCGGACATGATCCGGTCGGTCTTGATCACTTGGGACTCTTTGATCAGATTTAGATCGAAGATCGGAAGCACTGGATCGAAGATCATGCTGATCAAACGGCTGGAAGAAGTTGCAATCTTGATCGGACGGCTGAGAAGCTACCGGAGCTGGATCAACGGCGAAACGAGCTCATCAGAGAGCGGAAATGGCACAGGAAGCTTTGCGGGGACCTAGGGATTCCATCCGTATGGTTTGATCTACGGATTGGGCCTCGTACACGCCGGATCTGAATGTGGAGGCGCGGAGGAGTTCGTCGCCGGTTATTGCCGATGTTGTAGGCCGCGGCGGAGCTTCAGCTCGTCTGGAAAAGGTACGGGAAGGTCTTCGGACATTTCTCATGAGGTTTGATCGAAGGATCAACCTCGGAATATGGTGGAAGGAAGGGTGCCGGAGTTGGGTTCCGGCGATCCGAGCTTCCATCGTGGTTGCGGCCGGCTGATGAATAAATTTTATATCTCGCAAGTATACGAATCGGTGCAATCAGTATAGTAGCAAGACGAGTATCGTACCCACAGAGATTTGTAGAGATTATTAGAGTAAAACGCTAAAGAACAGAAAAGAAAGAAAATAAGGAAGGGAAAATAAGAGATATGAGGTATTGAGAATAGAAGATCTAATAACAAAATAAGAAAACGATAGAAATATGATGGATGAATACTAAAGTTCCGATTTCACCATAACATCCTCATTCTATGCATTGAATCAATCAAGATCTCAGTTTAATTCCAAGGGCTCGTTCTTCCGGTATGATGATCCGTTCGGCCGCGGTCTTCACCAAGTACCCTCAATTAACCCTAGCTAATGAACCCATAACTAAGAGTTAACCAAGAATCCATTAAGCTCTGAAGAACAATCATGAACCAAGAATACTCTTAGCTTGAACCCGGCCTCGACATAAACTCATTCATTCATAGATCCTGTAAGATTAGGGAATGAACCCTCGCCCAATCTCACATAACACAATCTATAATACTTCTATTGGCCAGATAAAGGTATTTAAGATCTCAGTTATAATAATGAATGAAACAAGGAAAATAAACTGATTAAAATAATCATGATCCAATAACATATAATGATTCAGTTAGGGCTACATCGGTACCTTAGAAAAGAAACTAGCCACCCATGTTCACCATGAGGGCAACAAAACTAATGAAGAAATAAAGAAGAAATAAGAAAAGAAAACCAAGCCTGGAACCCTTCTCCTCACCTCCAAACGCTGCCAAAAAGTCCTCCAAAAGTTCCCTTTTGATAACCCTAAGTATCCTATTTATAGGTCTAAACTCGGGTTAAATCAAAACCGTTGATTTAATTCGCTGGGAACGTCCGATCGATCCTCCTCGGGATGTTGGATCGATCGGTCTCATTGAAATCTCCAACTTCTATTTACGCCCGAGTCCGATCGATGGACGGATCGATCGAACTCTACTCCTCTAAAAAGCATACGTTCTGTCAACCTTTAATTCCCAAGTCCGATCGATCGGTTGAGTAAAAATCATATGTTTTTGGCTTTTTCCGAGTCCGATCGATCGGACCATTGGTGTCGGATCGATCAGACCCCTTAGGAGGGATGGAGAGATCAATCGGACTTCGTTCAGCCAAAAGAAATAGGTTCTGTCACGTTTTTGCGTAGTCCGATCGATCGGCGGATCGCTCGGACTTCCAACTTATTTACTGTGCTGCCATTCAGACTGCGCCATCGGTACTAAAATTGCCGTAACTTCCTCTAGAAAACTCGGAATCACGAACCGTAAAATTCTCCAGAATCTAGACTTCAAGAGCTTTCCAACCATATATGGCACATAATCTGATTCTTCATGAGCAGGTACAGATTAATCTTTAAAGTTGATCCATGCACTCTTTTCAGCTTCTTTTAGCTCCAATTTCCTGCATTTTCCAAACAACCATGTGAAGCAACATATAGATATAAAAATAGTAATAAAGATGTTGATTAAGGATAATAATCTAGCAATTGAGATGGTTATAAGGTTGTTCAGAGTGCACTTTCATGCACTCATCACACCCCCCAACCAGCTTATTGCTAGTCTCTAGCAATTTTAAGCGCATAAGATATATTAAGCACACCAACAGTTCAAGGATGTAGACATGTCTGATAAAAATTCTACCTTATCAAGTCAATAGTGTTTCATACAGTGTAGAGTACGAAAACTTCTTATACTCATACACATACTACTAACACATGAAATCAACTTCTACACATCAAACATGCTAATCACCATCCAGAAGAACACATGTGACGTGACAAATAAATGTTACGTGCAGAAGCAACTTCTACCCACCATTAGTCCAAGCACATTACTATCTTCATGACCAATCATCCAACCCTCGCACTTTAAGTACAGCATGCTCTTTCTTTCTTTTTATTTTTTCTTTTCAACTATCAGACATTTTGCCTTTTTACGCGAGCACTCTGCGCTTCTTGAGGCGCAGAGACCCTGTTACTTAGCAAAACACTTAATAGTTTTTTTTTTATAGCTATAAGTGGTTCTACCTTTTTACGCGAGCTCCCCGCTTCCTGAGGCAAAAACACCCGGTTACTCAGTAGATCACATAACAGTCGTTTAGGCACAGCTTAATCAAGCTCCAGAACTTTTTCTCTTTTTTTTTTTCTCTGCATGCAATACTCAACACTAGCTAATGCTGAAATCATGGTCTAGATTAACAATAGCATGCTCATTCCTTTGGTGGGTATAATTATCACTGCACATAAAGTGTCCGTGTTTGAGTCACATGATATTCTACCTTCAGGTTATCATGCATGCAATCCATGTATAGGCCAATCCATATGGAAGCAACATGTATAATACGTATAAAAATTTCAGCTCATGTACAATTTAACACTATTATACCCACAAGGTAGCATGCAATACTCAATGAATGTCTACACCCCCCAACCTGAAATCAACATTGTCCTCAATGTGTGCATTTATCCAATAAAAATATGTAGGAGGTGGCAATCCAAAAATTTTCAGAGAAGGAAGAGACAAGATACTGTAAATAAGAAAGAGGCCACCTGATAGAATAGCGAACATCTCCTCAAGGATCCTCAGGGTGGCTGAAAACCTGAAACAAAACAAAAGAGAAACATAAGACTGAAAACTAAAACTTAAACTTAAAAACAGGTTACCTTGGTGGGTTGCCTCCCACCCAGCGCTTTATTTAACGTCTAGGCAAGACGTACTGCAAAGCCTCAAGATTCAGCCAGGTTCGTATGACTGTAATGCTTCAAGCGGTGCGAAGACCTCCTTTGCTCTCTTATAACTGTGCAAGTCATCCTTCGCCATCGGCAAATCCACTTCCAGTGTAGTCTTCACTTGCTCCTGCTTGAAATTAGAGAACACCAATGAATTTACAACATCTATTGAGAAGCAATCAAAAGAGTTTGAAGGATAGGACATGGACTCAAACACTTTAAATTCAACAGTTTGACCTAAAACTGTCATGCTGAGCTTACCATCCTTCACATTAATCATAGTATCAGCTATAGCCATAAATGGGCGTCCCAACAAAATAGGTAATTTTCTATCATTCAATAGTGCATCATCCATATCCAATATCACAAAATCAGCAGGGATAATTAACTTATCAACTTGTACTAAGATGTCTTCTACAATGCCTAATGGATATTTAATTGAACGATCTGCAAGTTGTAGAGACATCGTAGTAGGTTTTAATTTACCAACACCTAGCTGAAGGAAAACAGAGTAAGGCATCAAATTAACACTAGCTCCTAAGTCAAGCATTGCCTCCCCTATTTTTGTATCCCCAACAGTAATATTAATATAAAAACTCCCTGGATCCTTAAGCTTGGGTGGAAGCTTCCTTTGTAGAACCGCGCTTGCCGTCTCTGAAACCATCACCTTTTCATGAGGTTCATACTTACGTTTAGAAGTACGTAGTTCCTTGAAGAACTTTGGAAAGGCTAGCATTTTCCTAATCACATCAAGCAATGGTAAGTTCACATTAACCTTAGATAGAATATCATAAATTTTAGAATAAGACTTATCCATTTGGGCTTTCTTCAGGCGGCCTGGAAACGGAATCGGCGGCACATATGGTGGAGGAGAGTTGTGATGAACCTCCGGAACTGAATTTGCTCTCTTTTCATGATCAAAAGCAGATGTGGCTGATGAGAATGCATAATGTTATATTTTTATCCCTTAATATTTAGTCTCCTATGCTTATTTAGTTCCTAAATACACTCATTATTCTTATATTTTGATTTAGGATGCAATTGAAGTCCTTAAGTCGAAAAGAAGCTGAAAAGAGTCCTTGGATCAACTTTAAAGATTTATCTGTACCTGCTCATGAAGAACCAGAGGATGTGCCATACATGGTTGGAAAGCTATTGAAGTCTAGATTCTGGAGAATTTTATGGTTCGTGATTCCGAGTTTCCTAGAGGAAGTTATGGCAATTTCAGTACCGATGCGCAGTCTGAATGGCAGAAAGGAAAATAAGCTGGAAGTCCGAGCGATCCGCCGATCGATCGGACCACGCAAAAACGTGACAGAACATGTGTTTTTCAGCCACAACACATCCGATCGATCCCTCCATCGCTCCTATGGGTCCGATCGATCCGACACCAATGGTTCGATCGATCGGACTTGGGAATAAAAGGGTGACAGAACGTATGCTTTTTAGAGGAACACAGTTCGATCGATCGGGCCATCGATCGAACTCGGGAAGAGCCAGAGACGAAGGATTTTTACGAAATCGATCGATCCGACTCCCTTAGTCCGATCGATCGGGCTCGGGCGTGAATAGAAGTTGAAGATTTTAATGAGACCGATCGATCCAGCATCCAAGGTCCGATCGATCGGACTTTCCCCAGTGAATAAAATCGACGATTGTGATCTAATCCGAGAGTGGATACACTTGAGGCTATAAATAGGACTCTTTCTAGGGTTTGGGGGGGATTCTTGAACACTTTTGGCTACTCTTTCTCCTCTTTTATATTTTTTCTAGGTTTTTTTTTGCTTTATGAAATCTTTTGGAGGATTGTTCTTGATGGCCCTGCGTGGCTAAATCTTGATCCTTGGTCGAGGTGACTGAAACCTCGGAATCAATGAAACTGTGAGATCTAATTTATTTTTATTGTTCAGTTTATACATGAGTATTGGATGTTCTTCTGAGATTAAATCTTCATGGTTACCTTGTCTAATTGCTAGGAGGCCTACTAGTTTATTATTCATGGTGATCTACCGCTAGGTTTGATATCAAATCCGGAATTGTTTGATCCCTCTAATCTGCGAAGCAACTAGGATCTAATAATTTACTGCTGATCAGATCTTATTAGATCTTAGGAAGAATATTCAACTAGATTAAATGCAACCGCTTGTGCTTGTGTTGTTTAGCTTCATCGATCTCCCTATTCTTAACGCTGCTACTAGATTAAATCTACAGCGCTTGTCTTAGGTTGTCTAGTAGTTAGGGTTAATTAGATCGCTTGTTTCTAATTAACTATGATCGAGGAGAGCTTCGAATTGAATTCGGACGATGAATATTCATGATATAAATTGATTGATACTTGCATCTATGATCAGTTATTTGATTCTGATGGTGGATGTTGACTCAGACCAAGGTTTGTTCTCTTGATTTAACTTGTTCCTTCGCTTTAGATTATTTCTTTACTGTTTTTCCTCACGTTTAAAACCCCCCATCTTTATTCACTGAGCACAAAACTAGGCTAAACACTCTTCGTGGGATCGACTCGTACTCGCACTACTACATTCATTTTAACGGGTATTGGTTTTATTTTTGAGTGCCTGCGACAGCACATCAAATTTTGGCGCCGTTGCCGGGGAGTGATTCTAGTTGATTTTTGTGTTTATTGTGATCTTTATTTTCATAAAAAAAAAAGAGTTATTCAAATTTTCTTGATTTCTTTTTCTCGTTTTGCCGGAATTCTCTTGATTGTTTATGAGTATAGCTCGATCTTTTAATCAAGGTGGTTTACAGTACGATCCAGAGATAGAAAGAACTCTGCACAGGTTAAGGAGAGAAGCTCAGATAAATCCTGAGGAGGACGATTTGGCTCTTGATCACGTATTTATCAGTGATTCGGAATTAGAAGAGGAAGTCATGGCCGGAAATCGGACTTTGAAAGAACTTGCAGCCCCAGATTTGAATCAACAACCCTTATGCATTACATTTCCTACTTTGGATGTTGCTACTACTTTTGAATTAAAATCTGGACTAATACACCTCTTACCTACTTTTCATGGACTTTCAGGTGAGGATCCGCACAAGCATTTAAAGGAGCTTCATGTTGTGTACACAAGTATGAAACCCATGGGGGTGACTGAAGATCAAATCAAATTGAGAGCGTTTCCGTTTTCTTTGAAGGACTCGGCTAAGGATTGGCTTTATTATTTACCATCTGGGAGTATTACTACATGGAACGAGATGAAGAGGTTGTTTTTAGAGAAGTATTTTCCAGCCTCAAGAGCGGCCAACATTAGGAAAGAGATCTGTGGTGTGAGGCAACATAATGGAGAATCTCTACATGAATATTGGGAACGCTTCAAGAAATTATGTGCAAGCTGTCCCCATCATCAAATTAGTGAGCAATTACTTATTCAATATTTTTATGAGGGCTTACTAATCAATGACAGGAGTATGATTGATGCCGCTAGTGGAGGAGCTTTGGTGGATAAAACTCCTGAAGCCGCGAGGAACTTGATTGCAAATATGGCGGCTAATTCTCAACAATTTAATACTAGACTTGACTCTTATTCAAAACATGTTAATGAGGTAAATGTTTCATCTCTTGAACAACAGATTGCGAGTCTAACTTCTCTTGTTCGTCAAATGGCTGTAGGTAACATGCAAACAGCGAAGGTTTGTGGAATTTGTTCGGTGGCGGGACATCCAACCGATATGTGCCCAACTCTTCAAGAGGAACCCATTGAACAAGTAAATGCAGCTGGGAGTTTCCCAGGACCACCGCAGAGGAAGTATGATCCCTATTCAAATACGTATAATCCGGGATGGAGGGATCACCCCAATTTCAACTATGGGAATCCACAAGTAAATCAGCCTACAACTCAATTTCGTCCGACTGGACAGCAATATCAACAATATAGACCGCCATACCCCCCGAGACAACAACCAAACCCAACTCCTGATTCTGGTATGTCTTTAGAAGATATGGTTAAATCTCTTGTTACTAATAATTCACAAATTCAACAGGAGACGAAGGCTAGTATTCAAAGATTGGAACATCATGTGGGCCAGATGGCCTCAGCAATTAGCAAGCTAGAGGCGCAAAATTCGGGAAAATTACCCTCTCAAACGGTAATAAATCCAAGAGAGAATGCAAGTGCAATCATTTTGAGAAGTGGTAAAGAACTTGAGACTCCAGTAAGGGAAGTTCCTACATCTTCTGTGCAAGGAAACGAGCAAGACATCGTCGCGGACAAAATCTTTCCCGATGATGACGACGTACCTAAACGTAAGTTTCCACCTCTTTCTGATTATAAACCTGTACCTCCTTTTCCTCAGGCTTTGACAGAATCAAGAAAATATGAGAAGAATTCAGATCTATATGAGACTTTTCGCCGATGCGAGGTAAATATTCCACTCTTAGATGCTCTTAAACAAGTACCTCGTTATGCTAAATTCTTGAAGGAATTGTGCACAATTAAGAGGAAGCAGAAACTTAAAGGATGTGAGAAGGTGAAAGTAGGGGAAAATGTTTCTGCAATTCTCAAAGAAAAATTCCTACGAAGTGTAGGGATCCAGGTATGTTTACTATCCCATGTACTATTGGTAACACCAAATTTGAGAAAGCCATGTTAGATTTGGGAGCTTCTATCAATGTGATGCCATATTCTATATATTCTTCTTTAAAACTTGGGCCTTTGAATGAAACTGGTGTTGTGATTCAACTGTCTGACAGATCTAACGCCTATCCTAAAGGTGTAGTTGAAGATATTCTTGTGCAAGTCAATGATTTAGTTTTCCCTGCTGATTTTTATGTGCTTGATATGGAGAATGGTGATCATAGTACTCCTATTTTGTTGGGGAGACCTTTCTTGAAGACTTCCAAGACTAAGATAGATGTCCATAGTGGCACACTTACCATGGAATTTGATGGTGAAACTGTTAAGTTTAATATTTATGATGCTACGAAATATCCTGCTGATGATTGTTCAGTGTATTCAATTGATGTGATTGATTATTTATCATAGGAAGTTTTTGAATTTAGTGATAAAGATGAATTGGAAGTGGCTATTAGCAACTCTCTTGAGGAAGAAAATGAGGAGCTATCTTTGAGTACTAATTTGCAGGAAACTGTTGCAACACTGAATGATTTTTCGATAATTCAGCAATCAGATAACGATTCTTCTAGTTCATTACCTGTATCTAATGAGAAATCATTACCTTCTGAATTGCAAGCACCTATTCCAGATCTGAAACCTCTTCCTAATCATCTTAAATATGCTTTTCTTGGAGATGAAGGAGTGTTACCAGTGATTATTTCCAATAACCTTAGTCCACCACAGGAAGAAAAACTTGTGCAGGTTCTTAAGGAGAATAAGACAGCTATTGGTTGGACAATTGCAGACATCAAGGGAATCAGTCCAAGTACATGTATGCATCGTATCTTGCTTGAAGAGGGAGCGAAACCTTCCCGCCAACCACAAAGAAGGTTAAATCCGCCCATGATGGATGTTGTAAAGAAGGAGATCCTCAAACTGCTTGAAGTTGGAGTGATCTATCCTATTTCGGATAGCACTTGGGTTAGTCCAGTTCAAGTTGTTCCTAAAAAGACAGGAATAACCGTGTTGAGAAATCACAAAGATGAGTTAGTTCCCACCCGTGTGCAAAATGGGTGGAGGGTTTGTATTGATTATAGAAAATTAAATGCTATAACCCGCAAAGACCACTTCCCTTTACCTTTTATTGATCAGATGCTTGAAAGATTAGCTGTTCATTCTTATTATTGTTTTCTTGATGGTTATTCAGGTTACTTTCAGATTGCAATTGCCCCTGAAGATCAGGAAAAGACGACGTTCACATGCCCATTTGGAACTTTTGCATATCGTCGCATGCCTTTTGGTCTTTGCAACGCCCCAGCTACTTTCCAAAGGTGTATGGTTAGTATATTCTCAGATTATATTGAACAGATCATAGAGGTTTTTATGGATGATTTCACAGTTTATGGAAACTCTTTTGATAATTGTTTACATAACCTTACACTTGTTCTCCAAAGATGCATAGAAACTAGCCTTGTGTTAAATTCTAAGAAATGTCATTTCATGGTTGAACAAGGTATAATTTTGGGTCATGTTGTTTCATCTAAAGGAATTGAGGTTGATAAAGCTAAAGTTGATGTCATCCAATCTTTACCTTATCCAACTAGTGTGCGGGAAGTTCGTTCTTTTCTTGGACATGCAGGTTTTTACCGAAGATTCATCAAGGACTTCTCCAAAATAGCATTACCGTTGTGCACGTTGTTACAAAAGGACAAGGCTTTTGAGTTCGATGAAGCATGCAAAAAGGCATTTGATAAGCTGAAAGAATTGTTGACTTCTACTCCAATTATTCAACCCCCAGACTGGAGCGTTCCTTCCGAGATAATGTGTGATGCGAGTGATTATGCAGTGGGCGCAGTTTTGGGTCAAAAGATTGGAAGAGCTTCTCATGCAATTTACTATGCTTCCAAGACTTTGGATGATGCCCAGAGAAATTATTCTACAACTGAAAAAGAACTTTTAGCCATTGTGTTTGCTGTAGAAAAATTTCGTTCTTATTTACTTGGTACTAAAGTCATTGTTTATTCTGATCATGCAGCCCTTCGTTATTTAATGACGAAGAAGGAGGCAAAGCCGAGATTAATCCGATGGATACTTCTCTTGAGTGAATTTGATTTGGAGATAAAAGACAAAAGAGGAACAGAAAATCGAGTTGCAGATCATCTGAGTCGGTTAGTTCATGTGGAGGATAAACTTCGTCTACAGGAAACATTCCCTGATGAACAATTGTTTTCTGCAACTGTGACATTACCTTGGTATGCAAATATTGTGAATTATTTGGTTACTAATATGTTATCTTCTGATTTGTCTAAGGCTCAAAGAGATAAGATTAAAAGTGATGCTAAATACTATGTGTGGGATGACTCATATTTATGGAAGCATTGTGCAGATCAAGTAATAAGAAGGTGCGTTCCTGAAAGTGAAATTATTTCTATACTCACTTTTTGTCATTCTTATGCTTGTGGAGGTCACTTTGGAGTTAAGAGAACGGCCAGAAAAGTGTTAGAATGTGGTTTCTATTGGCCTTCTTTATTTCGAGATTCTTACTCTCTTTGTAAGTCATGCGAAAATTGTCAAAAGACAGGTAATATATCCCAAAGGAATGAGATGCCACAAACCCCCATATTATTTTGTGAAATTTTTGATGTTTGGGGCATTGATTTCATGGGTCCGTTCCCTATATCTTTTGGTTATGTTTATATTCTACTTGCTGTGGATTATGTTTCAAAATGGGTAGAAGCTAAAGCTACCAGGACTGATGATTCTAAAGTTGTTGCAGATTTTATCAAGTCTAACATATTATCCAGGTTTGGAATTCCAAGAGCTTTCATAAGTGATCGAGGCACGCACTTTTGCAATCGGACTGTTGAGGCGTTACTACGGAAGTACCATGTGACCCATAAGGTGTCAACCGCCTATCATCCACAAACTAGTGGACAAGCGGAAGTGTCAAATCGAGAGATCAAGTCTATCATTGAAAAGACGGTAAATCCAAATAGAAAAGATTGGAGTTTGCGTTTGGATGATGCGTTGTGGGCATATAGGACTGCATATAAGACACCCATCGGTATGTCACCTTATCGCTTGGTATTTGGGAAACCATGTCACCTTCCAGTTGAGTTAGAACATAAAGCTTATTGGGCTATCAAGAGCTTTAATATGAACATGGATGAGAGTGGAGAACACAGGAAGTTGCAACTGCAAGAATTAGAGGAAATTCGCAATGATGCCTATGAGAGCGCTAGGATTTACAAGGAAAAGACAAAAGCTTTTCATGATAAGATGATCTCTAAAAAGGAGTTTAAAGTTGGTCAAAAAGTTCTCCTTTACCAATCACGCTTACGTTTGTTTCCAGGTAAGTTGCGTTCTCGTTGGATTGGACCTTTTATTGTTACTAATGTTTTTTCTCATGGTGCAGTTGAAATTCAAAGTTTAGCCACTTCCAAAATGTTTACGGTGAATGACCATCGACTTAAACCTTTCTATGAAGGCGTTCTAACAGAAAAGTTGGAAAAATTGGACCTTGAGGAACCAACTTATACTGATTGAAGAAGAAAGCATGAAGTCGAGCCAATGACAATAAACAAAGGCGCTGCTTGGGAGGCAACCCAAGGGGAGTTCGTTCCTTTCTCTTTTTATTTTCGCATTTCCATTTTAGTTATTTTTGCCTTTCTTTGCATTCCACCTTACATTGGGGACAATGTCAGTTTCAAGTGTGGGGGAGGAGATCTAGGTTGCATATGCCATGAGCAAGAATTAGTTAAGCTTGACATTTTCATAACATGATTGAATGAGTAATTTTGCGACTTAGAATTAATTAGTTGAGTTATTTTCCTTGAGATGGTAGTGACTAAGTGAGTAGACAAAAGCCGGTGAGATTTTGAGCCTTTAGACTGACACATTCATATCAGTCTCACTATTTTCTTTCATGAGAGATATTCTTACATGGATTTGTTTCTCTAGAACTTGCTTTGATTCTATTCGAGGTCACATTGACACATGCAGACATGAACATGATTAAGGCCATTTTTGTTTTAAGCTACATAAGCCAAATAGCCTACCTTGCAATTAATTTTTCCTTTTGCTAAACACCTTTGAGCCTTATTGACTTCATTGTTAATCCATAGTACAAGCCTTAAACCTGAAAAATATTTTCGTTACCCAAGCCATAAAACTAGTGGGGCATTGATCATCATTATGACATGTATGGGTGCAAAAGTTCAAGTGTGGGGGTGTTTGGATTTGTGGTATGGCTATATTTGAAAAAAAAAAAAAAAAAAAAAGAAAAGAAAGTGAAGGAGGAAATTGTTTCTCATGTTACAAAATATGTTTTTGAATCCTCCTAATACTCCAAGAAATGGGTATGTTTATGTAGGATCTCTACAAAGGTGGAAGTTTTTGCAAAAGATTGTTCACTATTTCAGTTAAAAAGTATTCCTTTGAGCAATCTCTTTGCCAATGTGGTAATGTTATATGGTTTGAGTATGTTGAAGCCAAATTGAAGAAGTTGCTGAACGGAGTGATTGATTGTACATGTCTTATTGATGCATTTTTGCTCCATTAGTTCCATTGGCTTTTGAGCTACATTCCCAAATATTTCCCACCTTAATCCTGGACCCCATTACAACCTTTTGAAGTCCTTATGATTTGTGTTATGCATGTGATTCTAGTGGCGGAGAATGAGAAGATATGCAAGCCTATGGTAGATCATTTTCATTGGAATGAATTTGAGTGAAATACATACCCTTCAAACACATGAGAGTTGAGTGTTTATTTCCGTGAGGTCTACTTATTTATTTTGCTCCATATTCAAGTGAAAATGCTTATTGATTGATTTTTAAGTTGTCTAAAAATATTTGTTCATGATATGTTATGAGTTGTGAAGAGCTTGATTGTTCTTTGTTGAAGGTGTTGCAACCTTGATTTCTTGAGTAGAGTGAATTTTAGTTTTGCCCGAGGACGAGCAAAAGCTAAGTGTGGGGGAATTTGATGAGAATGCATAATGTTATATTTTTATCCCTTAATATTTAGTCTCCTATGCTTATTTAGTTCCTAAATACACTCATTATTCTTATATTTTGATTTAGGATGCAATTGAAGTCCTTAAGTCGAAAAGAAGCTGAAAAGAGTGCTTGGATCAACTTTAAAGATTTATCTGTACCTGCTCATGAAGAACCAGAGGATGTACCATACATGGTTGGAAAGCTCTTGAATTCTAGATTCTGGAGAATTTTACGGTTCGTGATTCCGAGTTTCCTAGAGGAAGTTACGGCAATTTCAGTACCGATGCGCAGTCTGAATGGCAGAAAGGAAAATAAGCTGGAAGTCCGAGCGATCCGCCGATCGATCGGACCACGCAAAAACGTGACAGAACATGTGTTTTTCAGCCACAACACATCCGATCGATCCCTCCATCGCTCCTATGGGTCCGATCGATCCGACACCAATGGTTCGATCGATCGGACTTGGGAATAAAAGGGTGACAGAACGTATACTTTTTAGAGGAACACAGTTCGATCGATCAGACCATCGATCGAACTCGGGAAGAGCCAGAGACGAAGGATTTTTACGAAATCGATCGATCCGACTCCCTTAGTCCGATCGATCGGGCTCGGGCGTGAATAGAAGTTGAAGATTTTAATGAGACCGATCGATCCAGCATCCAAGGTCCGATCGATCGGACTTTCCCCAGTGAATAAAATCGACGATTGTGATCTAATCCGAGAGTGGATACACTTGAGGCTATAAATAGGACTCTTTCTAGGGTTTGGGGGGATTCTTGGACACTTTTGGCTACTCTTTCTCCTCTTTTATATTTTTTCTAGGTTTTCTTTTGCTTTATGAAATCTTTTGGAGGAATGTTCTTGATGGCCCTGCGTGGCTAAATCTTGATTCTTGGTCGAGGAGACTGAAACCTCGGAATCAATGAAACTGTGAGATCTAATTTATTTTTATTGTTCAGTTTATACATGAGTATTGGATGTTCTTCTGAGATTAAATTTTCATGGTTACCTTGTCTAATTGCTAGGAGGCCTACTAGTTTATTACTCATGGTGATCTACCGCTAGGTTTGATATCAAATCCGGAATTGTTTGATCCCTCTAATCTGCGAAGCAACTAGGATCTAATAATTTACTGCTGATCAGATCTTGTTAGATCTTAGGAAGAATATTCAACTAGATTAAATGCAACCGCTTGTGCTTTTGTTGTTTAGCTTCATCGATCTCCCTATTCTTAACGCTGCTACTAGATTAAATCTACAGCGCTTGTCTTAGGTTGTCTAGTACTTAGGGTTGATTAGATCGCTTGTTTCTAATTAACTATGATCGAGGAGAGCTTCGAATTGAATTCGGACGATGAATATTCATGATATAAATTGATTGATACTTGCATCTATGATCAGTTATTGGATTCCGATGGTGGATGTTGACTCAGACCAAGGTTTGTTCTCTTGATTTAACTTGTTCCTTCGCTTTAGATTATTTCTTTACTGTTTTTCCTCACGTTTAAAACCCCCCATCTTTATTCACTGAGCACAAAACTAGGCTAAACACTCTTCGTAGGATCGACTCGTACTCGCACTACTACATTCATTTTAACGGGTATTGGTTTTATTTTTGAGTGCCTGCGACAGCACATCAGTGGCCGATGGTGGCCTTTTCGAGCGTTCCTCCTTTTCAACTTCCTCACTTGCATCATCATTTAAGTCATCAATAACTTCAGCATTAATCTTATTATCAATAATCTTACCTAAACGAAGAATAGTAACTGCGTTGGCTTGCTCTGGTTGGCTTGGAAATCTGCCTGGAACATGGGCTCGTACAGCATCTGCAAGCTGTCCCACTTGAACTTCCAACTTCTCAATGGATGCTGCAACATTCTTCAATTCGACATCATGCCGAGCAATGGCCGAATCTTGTTGTTCCATCCTTGAGTCTATTTTCTGCATAAAAGCCAACATCGTCGCTTCCAAAGACGACTTAACAGGTGGGTTAGACTGATTAGCAGTCGGCATACTAGCATTAGCAGTATTTTTTCATGAAAAATTCGGATGCTCCCTCCAACCTGGATTGTAAGTATTTGCATAAGGGTCAAATCTAGGTCTCAGGTTATAAGCATTCATCAAATTAGCTTGTTCTTGCACATATTCAAGAAATTCACTACCAGAAGGACATGAATCAAACCTATGACCAACAACATTGCAAATTGAACAAACCTCAACCGGTTTTGGTTGTGTGGACATCATCGCGTCTATCTTCTTGTTAAGGGTTGCAATCTGCCTTGCCATGTCATCATTCTGGTTCAGCTCATAGATGCCTCTCGCCTTATTCCTCGTATCCCTCTGCTGCGAGTTTGATCCTAGCATCTCATAAATTTCGTACGCCTCTGGTGGTGTCCTTTTGAACATCGCTCCACCTGCAGCATTATCTGTCATGGTCTGACAAGAAAGATTTAGTCCATCATAAAAATATTGCATCTGATTTTCTAAGGAATAGTTATGATGTGGACATTGCATCAAAAGCATCTTAAATCTATCCCATGCTTCATGGAATGGTTCTCCATCAGATTGCTGAAAATTTGGAATTTGCCTTCTCAAGTTAGTAGTCATGGCATGAGAATAAAATTTACTAACAAACTTGTTATAAATTGCATCCCAAGTAGTGAGTGATCCAGGAGGCAACGACATCAACCATCTCTTCGCTTTATCCTTCAAGGTGTAAGGAAAACATCGCATCCTCAATTGATCTTCAGTGATGCCACCTAGAGGAAAAGTCTGAATAGTAGCATAATAATCTTTCACAAAAGTTAGTGCATCCTCAGAAGGTAAACCATGAAATTCAGGAAGCATAGAAAAATGTAGATTTTTAAGTTCATAATTTCTAGCCTCTGCAGGTAACGCAATGCACGAAGGTGAGGTAGAAATAGTAGGCCTTGCGTACTCCTCCAAAGGACGTAAATTGTTATTAAGCGCCATCTCCTCTTGTTCCTCCTCTTGAACTCCTAGATCTGATGTGGACAGGCTGTCTTTGTTAGATCTTTTCTTCCAACCAATTTGATCTACTTTATCGTTCAAGGGCAACAACTTTTCTTTCCGTGATCGGCGACCTTGCATTCACTACAAATAAACTCTAATCAAATCCCCGGCAACGGCGTCAAAAACTTGATGAATAAATTTTATATCTCGCAAGTATACGAATCGGTGCAATCAGTATAGTAGCAAGACGAGTATCGTACCCACAGAGATTTGTAGAGATTATTAGAGTAAAACGCTAAAGAACAGAAAAGAAAGAAAATAAGGAAGGGAAAATAAGAGATATGTGGTATTGAGAATAGAAGATCTAATAACAAAATAAGAAAACGATAGAAATATGATGGATGAATACTAAGGTTCCGATTTCACCATAACATCCTCATTCTACGCATTGAATCAATCAAGATCTCAGTTTAATTCCAAGGGCTCGTTCTTCCGGTATGATGATCCGTTCGGCCGCGGTCTTCACCAAGTACCCTCAATTAACCCTAGCTAATGAACCCATAACTAAGTGTTAACCAAGAATCCATTAAGCTCTGAAGAACAATCATGAACCAAGAATACTCTTAGCTTGAACCCGGCCTCGACATAAACTCATTCATTCATAGATCCTGCAAGATTAGGGAATGAACCCTCGCCCAATCTCACATAACACAATCTATAATACTTCTATTGGCCAGATAAAGGTATTTAAGATCTCAGTTATAATAATGAATGAAACAAGGAAAATAAACTGATTAAAATAATCATGATCCAATAACATATAATGATTCAGTTAGGGCTACATCGGTACCTTAGAAAAGAAACTAGCCACTCATGTTCACCATGAGGGCAACAAAACTAATGAAGAAATAAAGAAGAAATAAGAAAAGAAAACCAAGCCTGGAACCCTTCTCCTCGCCTCCAAACGCTGCCAAAAAGTCCTCCAAAAGTTCCCTTTTGATAACCCTAAGTATCCTATTTATAGGCCTAAACTCGGGTTAAATCAAAACCGTTGATTTAATTCACTGGGAACGTCCGATCGATCCTCCTCGGGATGTTGGATCGATCGGTCTCATTGAAATCTCCAACTTCTATTTACGCCCGAGTCCGATCGATGGACGGATCGATCGAACTCTACTCCTCTAAAAAGCATATGTTCTGTCAACCTTTAATTCCCAAGTCCGATCGATCGGATTATGAGTGTTGGATCGATCGGTTGAGTAAAAATCAGATGTTTTTGGCTTTTTTCGAGTCCGATCGATCGGACCATTGGTGTCGGATCGATCGGACCCCTTAGGAGGGATGGAGAGATCGATCGGACTTCGATCAGCCAAAAGAAATAGGTTCTGTCACGTTTTTGCGTAGTCCGATCGATCGGCGGATCGCTCGGACTTCCAACTTATTTACTGTGCTGCCATTCAGACTGCGCCATCGGTACTAAAATTGCCGTAACTTCCTCTAGAAAACTCGGAATCACGAACCGTAAAATTCTCCAGAATCTAGACTTCAAGAGCTTTCCAACCATATATGGCACATAATCTGATTCTTCATGAGCAGGTACAGATTAATCTTTAAAATTGATCCATGCACTCTTTTCAGCTTCTTTTAGCTCCAATTTCCTGCATTTTCCAAACAACCATGTGAAGCAACATATAGATATAAAAATAGTAATAAAGATGCTGATTAAGGATAATAATCTAGCAATTGAGATGGTTATAAGGTTGTTCAGAATGCACTTTCATGCACTCATCACCGGCCCAGGTGGCTTCGGGGAAGGACGCCGATCCTTCTGGATGTCTTGCCGAGGTCCGAGGGGGTGGGGAACAGCGGTATCGGGTGGTGGAGGTCCGCGTCCTTGTCAGGTGTAGTCGCCGGAGCTGGAGGAGAGGACGGGTGAGGCCTGGACCGCTTAGGAAGGCGACGGGGAAGGTCGCCTAAGCTCATGGGGCGGGTTTTCCGTGAAAGGGCGGCCGGGCGACGAACGTCGGTAGAGGGATGGGGACGGCTCGATCTTCAGCCATTCCGAGCCAAGACGATGGCGAAGACGGCTCAGAGTGAGCCGATCGCAATGGAGGGGGTGAGCCGCGGCTCGAGCCAATCCGGGTGGAGAGAGAAAATTCCAGGGAAATTTTGGAAAAATAGTAAAAAATCCAAAAAAATCATGGGAAGGTAGGATGAAGGTTTTACCCGGGTCTGGCGGAGGTAATGGAGGTTGCAACAGCAAGGGCTTTGGTTTGATCTGAGAATCGGATGATTGTTGCTCATCGGTCTCGATCTGCTTGCACCGATGATTAGGAATGTACCTCTCATCACAATAGTAGCACAAACCTCTGATCCTCTTCTGTTCGAACTCATCCGGAGGTAACTTGCCAGATTTGGCTTTGGCTGGTCCAAATGGTTGTGCAGAAATCCTGCTCTTGAAGAAGTGCTTTGGTACCTTGAACAGCTTCCGTAGTTCGTTTCCAAAATCTGCCTCTTCTGGTTCTTCTCCTTTACTGATCGTTGACGTCTCATTCGGAGTAGGACTCGGGGTCACAACCATAGTTGTAATCTGAGTCGTAATTGCAGTTGTACTCAGAGTTGCAATTGTGGTTGCTCTCGGAGTCGCAATAGGAGTTGCAGTCGGAGTCCTAATTCGAGTTGGCGGGGTCAGATTCCGTTATCTGGATTGCAACTGGAGTAGGGGTCTGGCTCGAAACCTGAATCCTTGTAGGACTTGTTTGAGTCACAGTTGACCATCTACTGGTGATCTGCTCTAATTTTCTGCTATCATGTTCCATCTTGGTTAAACATAGTTTCAACTGGGCCTGCAGAATCTTGAATTGCTGCTCTAAACTCTCCTGGGGTACTCTGTCGTGCCCCGACCCGCGAAAGCCCAACTGGGCCGGACGACGCGAACCGGAACCTAACAAAACGCGGAAATTAGCTGGCGAGGGTTCCCTCTAACCTATTGGTGTCCCTAACAATTCGCCAAAAGCACCCTCAATTAAAAGACATTAATTTAATGAAACCTCGAATCACAGATTACAAACCCAAAAAGATTTAATATACATATTCTCGGAGAGGGAAAGATTCAAATACAACATTACTCCCGTAGGAGACTATCTAACATAGGGTAAAAGCAGTAAATGATCACCACCTCTCAAACTCCACCTGGCGCCGCCGCACCGCCGACCAACTGCCCGGTAGGGGCCACAGAAGAAGAATTGACGCCTGCACCTGCAAAACGCAGCCCGGGTAGGAGTGACCACTAAGCTCAGTAGGGTTCTACACTACGACACACAGAAGGAAGAGGGAAACGCAACAGTGTCTCCCTCAAGTAGGACCTGGGTGTATACAGGGGTCCCAAAACCCCACCGCGTGTCCCTGAGGCCCAGGAGCAACGCTCAGTAAGTAGGAACAAACACTGCTGACTCACATGCAGGAACTCGACACTGCAGGCGGGAAAAGGCACCGCTAAGTAGACCACCCCTCTACTCAAGAGTCAACACAGTGGAACACCGGCTACACCTCAGCATCCGACTCGAGGCCGACACGACCTCTATAATCATCAACCAACCAGTGTACCAGTCATCTAAGCCTATCATCGAGTTTGACTGGACACTACAATTCAAACCGGGTCTAAACTACCCAACCCCGGTCCTAGGGCTAAATCCGAGCTTCCAGCCTCGGGACGGCGACCCACAGATCACCCACGCCCTAACCAATGCAACTAATGCACAACAGAGAATGCATGCTATGAACATACACAGGTAAAAAGACAAGCATGCAACAGTATGACAAAACATCATATAAGTCCGACTAGATCGCTGCAGCGGTACTACCAACCGTTGCCAGCCGATCCGCAGCGGTCCTGGCATTACGATGGTACCACGACCGTCAACCTCGGACTCCTGCAACGGGAAGCAACCCAGAAAACCGCTCATGAACAGTAAAATATAATATTATATGTTCGAGCATATAATATTATATACAACACCAAAAGTTCTCTACATGGCAGCTAGTTGACCCCGTCGATCCGAGGTCCAAACGAAGTCGGATTCAAGATCCAACTTAGACGCCAGTAGATCTATATGCCGGGATCAACATATCCAAAATCTAGAAACATCCAACGGCTAGATTAATGGGAAAACACTAATCAAAACCACTAATCAAACTAACTTACCAACTCTTTGCTGCAACGCAGCCCGCCAGTAGATTCAAAGATCTACAACTCTTATGTTCATCCTAACCCAAGATCATGCACGTACTGCCCGAAAAACTTGCCGCAAGCCGACTGTTCTTCAAGAACAGCCGAAACCGGAAAATCCGAGATTAATCATGCATAAATCCTACTAAAATCTCAACCAAAGTTCATGAAACTTATAACATAAATTATACTAAGCAACATGCATCTAAAAACATGAAGATCAACCAGATCCAACGGATAGATTAGGAGAAACCCATTAAACAATACATGTAGGTAGAACACCTACCGAACTGCGCTAAACCTTGGCTGATTCCCCATGAACTGGTCACCAACGCAGCTCCAAACCACTTCAGGGATCTTCCTCTCGTTGCCACGGATCCAACGAGCTTTGGAACACCCAAAACGGTGGCCGGAGGAGAGAGAACGGAGGAGAAGAAGATGACTGCCGGAAACAGGGGAAGAAAACAGAGCCGCGGGAGAAGAAGAAAGAAGGAAGAAGAAAGAAGAAGAAGGAGGAGGAGAAGAGGAAGAAAACGAGGGCAAAGGGGAAGGGGAAAGCCGGGGAAAGAGGATAAAGAAGAAAGGTGGGGAGGGAAAGTCCTCCTCTTCTGACAAGAGAGAGCGACGGCCGGTGGCTGTCCTCGCGAAAGAAAAAGCCACCGACTCGCTCACGAGTTCAATCGATCGCTCCAATGAGCGATCGATCGCTCGCGGGCCGCCAGCAGCCCAAAAACGGGCTGCTGCGCGCCCGAGTTGGGATCTTCCGATCCCGGATCCTCCTAACCATTCTACTCAAGCACTAACACAAACAAGGTCAGTGTGTGCACACGCGGGTGTGAAACAAACCAACAAGGCACAATTTACCAAATTGCCCTTGCGGTCCAAGAAACAATACGATCCACCGGATCGCGCGCTCGACACGAAACAAACAAACGAGCCACGGGTCCGACCCAGCCGGTCGACCCAGGAGTAGAGGGACAGGTCCTCATATACTCCGTGCATGGTGGCGTAGTTTCTGGAAGGTTCTGGACCACACAGTCGAAGGAACGGAGCTCTGATACCAACTTGATACGAGCGGTTTACTCGTAATCCTCTCATATCGGGTCTCTACTTCTCCAATTGATCAGAACTGAGTCTGATCAGGCTTGATTGAGTCCAATTGGCTGATCTGGCTAGCTGGATCAAATCTGGCTCAAGGAATTGGATCAGGCTTGACTTGATTGGGCTAAGTGGCTTGGTTAAACCGGTTACTGTTGGCTGAGTTGGTCAAGGGTTGGCTGGGAAGATCCGACGGCTGGAGGATCGCCGGAAGTGGATCGCCGGCATAGGGACGTCGGCGGCGGTCGGGACCTTGGAAGGAAAGGTCGTCGGACGGTGGGGAAGAGATCCATAAGAGTGGATTGGTCGGAGGATGGCTAGATCGACAGGATCTAGGATGTCAACGACGGTTGGTTTCGGTTGACCAGCGTCAGGGACGACGGGGAGCTTAGTGGGGGGCCGGGAACGGTCAGGGAAGGTCAGGATCTGGTCTACGGAGGCCGGGGAAGGGTTTTAGGATGGTTTAGGGGTGAGATTAGGGTCGGACAGGGGTTGACGGCGGCAGCTGTGAAGTGGGGAGTGACTGGGAAGGCACCGGAGACGGCGAGGGCTTGCGGGGATGGGTTGCTTGGGGTCGTGGGCTACAGGGGAGGTTGAAGGTGGCCTTTGGAGGTGACGGGGTTGGGCAGAGAGGCTTGTCGGAGGGATGCCGGCGGTGATGGCGGACTCAGGCACGGGAGAGAAGAGAGGAGAGGGAGACGATGATGTGGCAGGTGTCGGAGAGAGAGAGTGCTGACGTGGCACTGACATGGAGGAGAGAGAAAGTGGCGGGGAGAGAGGAATATCGGTGGACGCGGTGCCGTCTGCGGAGAAGGTGACCAGCGGGGAAGAAGGTGGATCAATGATGGATTATCTGGTGGAAACTACATTACTTCTACTCCTATGATATTCTACTAATTACTCTACTCTTATTATTCATCACAATTCTCTTCATGACCTATTGCAAACTACTAAGGTCCTTTTATAGAGGCCTTGACTGAGTCCCAATCCAACTATAAAACCCCCTTACTTAATTAACAAGTAATAAGGTCAAACTCAACTTACTAACTCAAATGGACTCTTAATTAATTCCTAACAATCAAATATCAACTAGGACTCAATTAAATATAAAAAGACTAATAATAAATCATAATTAAATACTCTTGTTTGAATTAGAGAAGACCAAGTCAAACTAGGAAAGATGCTAAACCAGTTTAGGTCCTCTTCTGGGCGCGGGTCGAGTTGGTCGAGTCGGATCGACTCGTATCAGATCACCACTGCTCAAACTCCGCCAGGCGCCGCCGCACCGCCAACCAACTGCCCGGTAGGGGCTACCGAAGAGAAGCTAACGCATGCACCTGCAAAACGCAGCCCGGGTAGGAATGAACAACTAAACTCAGCATGGAAACTACACTACGACTCACAGAAGGAAGAGGGAAACGCAATAGTGTCACCCTCTAGCAAGGTTTGGGTGTACACAGGGGTCCCATAACCCCACCGGTGTCTCTAGGTATCCAACCATGGTCACCCTAACGAACTGAGCCCATCCCGAAAATACCTAGTATAGCAGGAAGAAGATACTACTGGGCGGAAAGACATCCCCGCCGAGTAGGCACACCCTCTAGCTACCTAAGAGGCAAGAAAACCGGACACTGGCTACACCCTAAAACCAGTCTCGAGGCCATCACGACCTCGAAATCATCAATCAACAAGTGTTCTAGTCATTTAGGCCTATCATCAAAATTGACTGAACACAACCATTCAAACCTGGACCAAGCTACCAAACCCCCGTACTAAAGCTAAATCCGAGGTTCCAAGCCTCGGGACTGTGTGTGAGGGCCCGTCCCTCCGACCTGGCTCGACCGCGTAGGTCGAGGGTCGTTTTCCTTTGGGTTTAATTCCGTGTCGAGTACGATCGGGCGATCGTATGGTGGTTTTTAGCCCCAGGGGCATTTTGGTAAATATGCCCCCTGGTGGTCGGTTTCAGACCCCCGTTGCACACACGGCCTTGGATTGATGTATGTGTTTGATTAGAATCTTAAGGGCAAGTTCGATCGGAAGATCAGAGCTCGATCGGGAAAGATCGAATCGGACGGCCGAGATCGGTTTGGATCTCTATATATAGCCTGTCCCTTTCTCCCTCTTTTCTCTTCTCCTATCACTTTATCTTTCTCTTTCTCTCTCCTTCGACTGAGCTAGGGCTTTGAGACGCGAGCTTCGAGGAGCGGATCTTGGCGGGTTGACTGGTTGGACGCGTGGAGGAGATGCCCTACTTGCTCAAGTAGATGTTTCTACCTCGATCTTGTGATCGGGTTCTCCTAGGATAGGTTTATTATGCTTTCACTGTAGGAATACTTGTTAGAATGTTATGTAACTTGTAGCATATGTATTATGGCTTGCTTCTAGTATTCCTACCGTGAGATTTTCTTATTTTATCGGCTGATTTCCGTATTATCGCCATTTTATTGGTTTTCGGCCATTTTAACCTAGATTGGAGATTTAACCATCAAAATCATATTTTCTTCGCACCAATAGCTTCCCCACCATCTTTTATGCATGCCTGCAAAGTTTCATTGATTTCCAACTTGATTTGATCATTGAAATCTAAGAAATTGAATTTCCGACACTGTTCTAAGGAACTGTGCAATAGGCCAGACGGTCGACCGTTGGATCGACCGTCAAGCGTTGATACGCTTTTTCTTGGCCTCATAGTCGACCGTCGGATCGACCGTGACATCAAACGTGGCCTCACGGTCGACCGTTGGATCGACCGTCAGGCGCTGTTGCGTTTTTGGACTCCCAGTGTCGATGCTCGGATCGACCGCGAGTCCTTCCCCTTTTTCCACTTTGCCTCACGGTCGACTGTCGGATCGACCGTCGGATCGACTGTCAGGCTCAGTCTCGTTTTTGGTTTCCCAGGGTCGATGTACCGATCGACCGTCGCCCTTGTGTTTTTCCTAATTTTAGTCTCACGATCGACCGTCGGATCGACCGTGACATCGACCGTGGCCTCACGGTCGACCGCCGGATAGACCGTCGCATCGACCGCGAGCCCTTGAACACTGTTTTCTGGGTTTTCTTGAATGGCTTTCATTTGTGATAGATACTTAAGCTTGTTGGGAAGCTTATACTCTGCTTTCATGGAGTTTTAAGGGATTTCTATCGAGATTGAGAATTGAATCGCGTACTTACCCTTTTTTGGCGAATTTGTTGTTTACTTGCATTTAAATACTTGGTTGGTTAGTAGTTAAATGCTAAATTGGTTGCCTAGCCATTAGCTAGCTATGAGTGCTAGCTAATGTGGAATTGTGGAACCTTAGCCTGTTGCCGGCGAGCGCCGAGTGCTATTGTATATGTGTTGAACCTATAACTGATGTTGTGGCATATAGAGACATCTAAGATAGATGTTTGTATAGGTTCATGCATTGTATGCATTAGAGGCATGTCAGGTTAGGCGGGCGATGGGTTGATCGCCGATCCGAGGTTCTCGGGTAGCTCGGATCTAGCCTTAGGACTGCGGCTAGGTAGTCAGGATTAGGGCGTGATTGTTTAATCAGAATCTCATATTTTGAGGATGTGCGATAGTTAGCTATGATCTTGCTTGAGGTTTAGAGGTCGTGGTGTCTTTCCAAGGCCGAGTACTAAGGATGGTTGTCGATTTCCCTGACATGGTCCCCAGGCAGTGGTTTTGTGAGGACACGTACCTCCAACCTGGTCCGACTGCGTCAGTCGGGGGTCTGGTTCGGTTGGTTTGTCCCAGTTGGCCTTGCTTCGCGATTCCCTTTGATCGTTGCGGCTCCGGTGGTAATTTGGTAAATTACCCTAGGCGGAGTGGGTTTCACACACGCGTAGCGCACACACGGCCTTGTGATGATGTATGTACTTGATTAGACCATTAGGAGTACCCTAGCTCGGAGGATCTGGCTTCAATCGTAAGGATCGAGATCTGAGCGGCTAGGATCAGATCCGGTTGATCGGATGGCCAAGATCTAACGTTGAGCCGTTCATATAAATAGGCCCTTTAATTAGAAGCTCTTCTTTTGTTAGGGATCGACTCCGCCGTTTGAGAGAGAGAGAAGGAGACTCGCCGGCAACCCGATCGAGAGGGAGAGAGTCCCGCGGCCGGAGACGAGCTTGGCGACGGCGGCGACCGCGGTTGGAGAGGCGACCGCGGTTGGAGAGGCGACTGGAGAGGAGTGGCCGGCGACCCACGCTTGATGGCGATTGCGACCCGACGAGGGCGGAGAGAACGACGAAGGCTGGGCTTCCCTCTTCAATGGTGAAGAGCTTGGTGACAACCTGCGGCAACAGCGGCTTGAGGAGACAATGACCGGAGGAGATCGTGACTGGTGGAGAGCTTGGAGCTCGGGGACGACGACACGTCCGGAATTGGAGAAGATCTTGATGATCAGAGGTAGGGTTTGATCTAATCTCTTGATTAGGCTCTACTAGACTAGAATAGGGCTGGCTTGATGCTTTGTTCTTGGATTTTCTTGGTTTTCCTCTTGTTGTTCCGTGGATTTGATGCATGCTGTTTGGGTTCCTGAATTCTAGCTGAAGTCTTTTTCCTCCCTCTGCCGTTTTCCGTTGAGGTGCATGCTACCATATTTTTTCCGTGCTTCTCTGAGGTTTTCCATGGCTTCCGATGCCATGCTTGTCTGGTTTGTTGATGCAAGCTTTGCTTTTCCTTCCCCTGCTGCTATGCTCTGTTCTCACATGATGTTATGCGACACAATGCCTAGTTCCCTCTTACTGGATGGGTCATATCGATGTCAAGCTATTGGGTTGCCGGATTCGGTTGTTCTGTTTTTCCTCTGGCTACCATGGATTGCTCGAGGTGTTGGGTTTCCCTGCTTTCTTCTTCCCCTATTTTCATACTCATGTTTCCTGCTGCCATGCTCTGTCCTTGTGGCTGGTGTTCTCCTTCCTCTTTTCCCCTGCCTCGGTGTATCGAGGCTAGCTGCTGGTTCTTGCCAAATGAGGCATGCCTTGATCAGTGTAGTGAAGACCCTTTAACTGTTACCTGTCCAGTAGGGGTTTCCTACCTGAATCCTTGATTCAGTCCTAGGGTGTGATTGTGGATTGAACCTTCCATCGTTTGATTGCTTTTTTCATGCTACCCATGCTAGATTAGTTGTTGATTTCGGATTCATGGATTTCGGATTTTGTTTGAGAAGGTTTCAATCGGATTCTTTGTGGATTTCTCTTCTAACTTTCTTCCCTTGGCTTAGATCTTACCTGAACCAGGCTTAATTGATGATTGATGGGGTTTTAATGGGGTTTATCCAGCTGTTCTTCCCGGATTTGGTTTTCATCCCCTGTTTTGTGAGACCAGCCGGCTTCTTCTTGGATCTGGTACTATTCCGCGAGGAATTTTGCTTAGCTTTCAACATGAAAGTTGTAGGCTTTTGAGTCTACTCTCTGATCCAATTGATTTCATACTTTTCGGATTTTTCTACGATTTATAATGAATTGTTCTGTGGTCTGTGATGAAATTAATCTTTGACAGATTCGTGGGTTTTTGGCAGCAAGATTGGGTTTCTATCGATCTATTTATTTTGATCTACTCGTAGTAGATTGCTAGGGATGTTAGATATCATGTACGCTAATTCTAGGGAAGTTTTGAGGGATTTATGCCAAGTTTTAAGCTTGTGTAGCCCATATTTCAATTATGCAAATTGATACCTTTTATATGATGAATATTAGGATCTTCTTGTAGTATGCTAGCAGGTGATTTTTCATATGGATTTTCTATGAATTTAACGTGGATTTCTCGAGAGAATAGGCTTGGGTTTTCTATTTACCAAAAATGATATCTCGGATGAATTTTCTCGGCTCTTGTCAATGGTATGTTAGTATTTCTTATCATGTTATATAAAAGTGTGTTTGCGACTCGGATTATGCTAGTATATCTGAATGCCGAGTCTCATGTTAATGGATTGGGTTTTACTTATGGTTATGCCACGTGTATTCCTCCACCGATTTCATGTGCTTAGATGTTTATTTCAAATTGTAGCATGTTATCTATATGATTAGATATATATATATCTATTATATAAAGCACAACGGTTTTTGAAATGTCCCCCCATAAAACATAAAGAGTGGTCAGGATTTGCCTATAAACACATCCAATGGCTGTGATTTCATGATCAGCTTTAAGATCCGCGGCGAAAAATTTACTCCCGCTCAAATTTCCCGCCCAAGCCGAGCTTCAGCCGCCCAAGCTATACTTTTTCCCACGCCCGCCGTAATCCAATTAATGCGAGAGAGAGAGAGAGAGAAGAGAGAGAGGAGAGGAGAACCTCGTCTCTTCCTCTCCCCCGTCCCCTCCCCGCGCCCTCTCCCTCTCTCCCCCGTCCCCTCTCCCATCCTCTCCCCCTCCCCTCCCCCTCACCCATCCCCTCTCCACCTGCCATCCCCTCTCCAGCTCAGGACAGAGAGAGCGAATGGAGACGGAGCGGGTACCATAACCCATCCCTCCCCTTCATCTCCAACCTGCTCTCTCTTTCCCTCTCCCATCCCTCACCCATCCCTCCCCTTCATCTCCAACCCGCCGACCTCGCCAAAGCTCCCATCGACGCCGACCTCGCCCAGCCCGCCGACCTCGACCACGCTCCACGCCCCACGCCGCCGTCGACCTCGCCCTACTCGCTGTCGAACACCGTCGACCTCTCCCAATCCGCCATTGACCACGCCTCGGCCGCCGCCGACCTTGCCCAGCCAGCCGTCGAACGTCGTCGAGCTCGCCCAACCGGCCATCAGCCATACGATCCACGGTATGTTTTTTTTTTCTTTCTTTTTCTTTCTTTCTTTTTTTTGACTCTTTTTGATCCTTCCCACCCCTCTTCCTTATAGGCGACCATCTCTCTCATCTTCAACCTGCCATCGACCACGCCCCACGCCGCCACCGACCTCGCCGACCTCGCTGACCTCGCCGTCCTCGCCGAACCCGCCGTCGGCCACAAGATCCACGAACGTCGTCGATCCACGGTATGTTTTTTTCCTTTCTTTTTTTTTTTTTTTTGACTCTATTTGATCCAGTGATTTGAAGTTTATTCTTTGGTTCTTGAGTTCTCTTTTTGATTGGTTTTTGTTGGCCGACAGGTTTTTTTTGTTGTTCTTCTCATCTTCTTTAGTTCTTTTTCTTGATTTATTCTTCTCTTGAGTTCTTCTTCTTCTTGATTTCTTCTTCTCTTGAGTTCTTCTCCTTGATTTCTTTCTCTTGAGTTCTTCTCATCTTCTTCTCTATGATGTTACGCTAGACTGCACTATGTTTTTTCACACTGTTCTTCCTCTCTCAAAGTTCTAATCTTTAGCCATAAAAAAACCAATTTTGTAGTTTGCATTGTAGCATCGATTCCTTTTAGTTTTGGTTTTTCCACCTTCTCTTCTCTTATTGATGTCGCGAGCATCGATTCCTTTTAGCAAGTACTTCTAGAAATAAATGTTCTGATCTAAGAAAGAGCTTTTGTATTATCTCCTAACAGCCACACCTGGATGTAAAATCCTGATCAAGAATTGTCCAAGCCTAAACTCTCTTTTTGATAGTTTTCTTCCAGATTCCCTTTTATAAGTTCAGCTAATAAACAAGGTAGCAGAATTTAGTGCTTTTATGAGAATGTATGATGCATGTTTCTAATCTATAATCTCCTTTTCATTCTTCCCACCTATACTGCTAGCAGCAGCAGCAGCCCTGCTCTTATTTAGCCCTCCTCTACTTATTATCCCTCCTACGCTACACCCCTTCTCTTTTTTTTTTATTGATTACATAATCCAAAGGCTGGGGGTAGAAGAGGGGATTAGAAGCCCGTAATCGGTGGTCTGAACATGCTAAACAATTCCCATCTAACATCCTCACCATAGTCTTTACTACCCTTTATTCTTTTTCTTCGTACATTCCCCCACTCATCGACCAACCAACTAACCATGCATGGGGAAACCACTTCTAACAGAGAGCTGAAGCTATTAAGTTGCGTAATTTCAGGGAACCCCCACTTCTAACAGAGAGCTGAAGCTATTAAGCTATTAAGCTATTAAGCTATTAAGCCAACAAGAATGCTGGGAACCCCAAACAAAGGTGTTCTGTCCAGTTAGAAGACAAGAATCAATGTTGATATATATATTAGCTCTACATGCAATTCCCATTTTTTCTGTTTAACTGGAAGTATCACGGAATTATAGCCTATATGCTAAGAGTGAACTGCAAATATATGATGCATCCTCTGAGCATTAATCATGAAGGACACAATGGTGGCAGAGCATTAATCATGAAGGACACAATTTCAGTCATATATGCCAATCATATTGATTTTTTTTAATTGCATCGTTTGCCAAGTTCAAAACCAATTTTTTATTTGTTTTTTAATATTCATTTTGTGTGTTTAGTTCTTCACTGTGTCTGTGTGTAATGGTACCGAATGTGGCAAGTGTCTTGATTGTTGGTTATATAAACGCCAAGTGAGTTTCCTTTTTATTTCTTTCTTTCTCTTTCGATACTATTTAGAGTAAATGCCTAAATGTGGCAAGTGTATGGAATGATTTTTTTTCCAGTTATATAAACGCCATGTTCGAGCTGCACTCTTGATCCTTTTAGCTCTTCAATCTGCTATTCTGTTAGTTATGCTTACACTTCGGCAAGCTTGACGCTTTGCCTAGCCCGTGTATGTTGTTTTGGCATATTGTTGCATGCTTCTATTTCTGTATTCCTATGTCTGAGAATTGCATGCATCTGATTGCATTAGAGGCATTCAGGCTAGGTGCTAGGCGATAGATTCGATCGCCGATCCAGGGTTCTCGGGTAGCCCGGATCTAGCCCGGATCCAGGGTTTGGGTAGTCGAGGATTAGGACGGAATTGTCATCAATGATTATGTTTGATATCATTTGAGGTTATTGCTATAGTCGACTATGGATTATACACTTATATTTGAGGTGTAGAGGTCGTGTCGGTCTCCAAGGCCAAGTGCTAAGGATGGTTGTCGATATCCCTGACATGTGTGTCCCCGCGAGAGATGGTATAACTGGGCAGGGTGGTACCTGGACAGGAGCCCGCAGTCTTTGATTCCTCTCGTTTGTTCTTTGGTGAGGGTGGGACCTGGACAGGAGCCTTCGGGAATCGACGGGGTCATGGGGGCCCTTGGCATACCTTAGGCTTAGGCGGAGAACGACACAGTTGCAGTTTCCCTTTCTTTCTGTGCGACGTAGAGTAGAATCCTACTGGGCATTGTTGCTCACCCTACGTGGGCTGCATCGGCGATGCAGGTCGATGCAGTTTTTTCTTTCAGGTGTTCTCCTAGAAGATGGCGCGATATTTTGAGGTGATCGAGGACTTATAGCTTCGAGGAGTTTTTCTCCAGTTAATTTACAGTTTTAATCAGTGATGTATAAATTGGTGTATAATCTGAAATATCTGAGATACAGAATTGTATGATTATTAACTCAATTGTATAGGAGGAATGTTGTAACATTCTTTAATATAGACATTTGAGGAATGTAATGATTAATCATTTGTCCTAATTGTAATTTGTCAGATTCGAAGTTGTAAAGTTGTAAAATTATCAAATGTACAGGTTTCTTGTGTTATACTTATAATGGGGATTTTGTCAAAATTTTTATGAGCTGGATGATTAAATTGTTTAACTTCGTAGCAGTTATATATTTGCGAGCCTATTGATGATGTAAATAGGTTTAGGTGGCTCACGCCTCGATCTGGATGGGTTTTCTGGGTTGGGGTGTGACAGGTTTCCTGCTAGGTAACGGTGATCCTACTAGTTCTGGTTCATGTTCCCCCCAGTGTGTTGGTTGATGTTCCCAGCGTGGTCGGTTGAGAAGAATAGGATCCCTTGGGGAATCGATAGGTGTTGTGGGACCCCGTGGCATTCACTAGGCTTGAGCGGGGAGATACCACTGTTGTTGTTTTCCTCCTTTCAGTGTGCCGTAAAGTAGAACCCTACTGAGCTTATCGCTCACTCCTACCCGGGCTGTGTTTGCAGGTGCAGGCGCCAGTTCTTCAGCAGTAGAGCCGGCGGGATCTGCCTTTGGTGGCGCGAGTACTTCCAGAGGCGTCTGAGGTTGCTGCAGGAAGATTGTTGTACTTTTTGATAGTTTGTATATTATAAACATCTTTCGAGGACTTTTGGGATTATTTGTATAATATCTTTTCCCTTGGAGGAGTTTGATAAGAATTGTAATCAGATGTTTAATCAGTACAACTTGGTGTATTTATAATTTGAATTATAGTTTACCTCTGGAATATGAATTGTTTAAGTTTATCTATGTTTTCCGCTTTGTATTGCGCCAGTTGGAGATGAATAGTGATAGGAACCCTCACGCCCCATCCTGGATGGGTTTTCTGGGTCAGGGTGTGACACTGTGATCTACCACAGATCGCCCATGCCCTATCCTTATGCAACTAAAGCGCAATAAGATGCATACCATGAACATACGCAGGAAAGCAGATAAGCATGGAACATATGTAACGATAAAATAAACACAGTCTGGGCTTGGCACCCTGCTGGCCTGAGTGATGCAGGACAAAGTCTAGTTCCAGACCTGGCTAAGGCCGATCCGGAGAGACTTCCTAGGCGATCCGGTCGCGTTCGAACTCCATCCGCCCGACTCAGATCTCCATACGACCGTGACTGTCGGATGGGCATAAGTTTCGACCCCGATGTCCGATCGGGGCATGCGACCAGCCGGTTTGACCGGCTCGACGAGCCCGATGAGATTCATCACAGATTGAAGATCTCACCTTGGCCTGAGCCTCTAAATCTCCGGATTCCTTTTCCTTATGGCCTAAATTTTCATTTTTGTGCAAAACTTTCATTTTTAGGCAGGTTATCGATCTTTACTATCTTAAGAAGCTTTCTCTATTTCTAGCAAGTTTTTTCTTCTCCCTTAATTCCGGTTTGCCTCATTAGTTACTGGGTTGAGTTTAATTCATGTTTTGAGTCCATGTGTAAGTTGGTCTCTCCTTATCCTATAAAAGGAGTTTTAGGGTTTGTAACCAGGGCATCTTTTGATTAGTAAAATTCGAGTGGCTTTTTCCTTCCTTGAGAATCCTGATTGTCTCTCCCATAGAAAGGACGATTGTCTCTCCCGACGAGAGGCTTTCACGTTTACCCGGCGCCACCGGGGTGGTGAACAGATAAAGCAGGCTAAGGAACGGCTGCAGTGGTACTCCCCACCAACTACAGCCAGTCCACAAAAAGATAGCATGTTACGGGAAGCAACCCCGTCAAACAAGGCTAACAGTACAACATGCTTTCTACACATCCGAGGAGTCGTCACTCTCCCGGTTCACCACTACCCCTATTATGGGGCTAACATTCTCAATGATATGTATAAGTTATAAAGCGGTAAAGAAAACCACACATAGAAAGCCCCGCGGGCAAAATCCAACGAAAAACACCTCCCTACGACCAAAAGGATCGATCCTTTCGAAGAGAGGATCCATCTTCTTCGCAAACAGGGAGTTCCATCCCTGTCAAGCCAAAAAGGATCGATCTTCCCGGATCATGACCAAGGACCCCGTCCATGCCGCCAAGCATAAGATCGATCTTCTTCCACCAGAAGATCGATCATGCACGGGTCAGGCATGACACCCCAAGAATGATCGATCCTTCCTAAAAAACGATCGATCCCGTTGGGTTCTCCGGCGACCGGCCGGCGAGAAATACCGTCGAAAAACTCTACTAAACCCCACAAAATCTTGGGATCTGATAGTACGAAGGACCACGAGTCAAAAACTGATACTTACACTAAAATTCCACGAGCATGCAACGAGATCTACTCAAATCAAACACAATCAAGCTCAAAACCTCACAAAACCGAAAAAGTAAGTAGGTAGCATCCCTACCTAGACAAAAGCAGCTTCAATCCCAGCTGCCAAGCTCAAGATCGCCCTCAACCTGTTCCAAATCCAGCCGGATCTGAACTCAGAAACGGCGGATTTCAAAAGTGATTAAAGAAGAAGGTCGTGTACGTTTTATAGACAGACGAACCGACTTATGAATGATCGATCTTTTCTTGGAAAGATCGGTCCTTCATGACGATCCAGCTTGACTTTCTGGCACCAAAGGATCGATCTTCTTAGCAAAAGAAAATCGATCTTTTTGGTGCAGAAAGCTAGACTTGGGCTAGAACACAAGCCCAAGCCCGGATCTTTCGATCTCGGGTTCACCTATCCGTTCTAAACAAACATTATCATAAACATGATCAGTGTGTGCACACGCGGGTGTGAAACAAACCGACAATGCACAATTTACCAAATTGCCCTTGCGGCCAAAGAAACAATACGATCCACCGGATCGCACGCTCGATGTGAAACAAGCAAACGAGTCACGAGCCCGACCCAGCCGGTCGACCCAGGAGTAGAGGGACAGGTCCTCACATCCTAATACTCTTAAAGGAAATCTCATCCTGACATTTGATAAAGGTAAGGCTCGGAAACAAAAAAATAAGCTACACTAGAAGACATGATAAAGACTACCTCGAGAAGAAAACAAATGTGGATACTCTTGCCACATGCGCCCCTCACGCTCCTAAGTCATCTCATCGACGCCTCTATTCCTCCACAGTTCCATGACTAAGGGAATCGTCTTGCCCCGCAAGACCTGATCCCTCCGGTCAAGTACCCGAACAAGGTACTCAACGAACGTCGCGTCTGTCTCAATGTCACACCCTGACCCAAAAACCCCATCCGGGCCGAGGCGTGAGGGTTCCTACTCTACTCAATCATCACTGGCGCATTTATAATAAAATAGAAACAACTAAACTAACAATTGATCTAGGGTCAATTTAAAATTTCAATTAAAATTCAAGATTCTGATACAATATTTAATCCTCAAAATCCTTATAGAAGAAAATTATACATTTAAATAATTCATCAAGATCGAAGGAACCCCAAGTCCTCGAACACCTCAAAAGCCGACGCGCCGCCATGTGCCTGTCCAGTTGGGATCTATAGAAGAAGAGCTGACATCTGCACCTGCAAAACGCAGCTCAGGTCAGAGTGAGCAATAAGCACAGTAGGATTCTATGCTATGACACTCACAAAGGAAGGAGGGAACAAAACAGTGTCACCCTCAAGCAAAGCTTGGGTTGTACACAGGCGCCCCATAACCCCACCGCATGTCCCTGTGAGCAGGAAACCAACACTGCTGTTTCACAAGCATGAAACATACACTGTGGCGAAAAATCCAACCCGTTGAGTAGGCACACCCTCGACCTAAGAGACATGGATCACCGAACACCGGCTACACCTCAGGACCCGGCTCAAGGTCGACACGACCTCTAAATCTCAATCAACAATTAAAGCCAACTAAACAGTCACCTCGGATCATCAGATTATTAAAACAGATTAAATCATAAACTTTGCTACCTAGCCTCGGCCCTAAGGCTAGATCCGAGCTACCCGAGAGCCTCGGATCGGCGATCAATCCATCACCAACGTCCTATCCTCTATGCATCTCATGCAATTAGATGCATGCTATGCTCATGCACAAACAGAAGTGTAATCATGCAATAGGATGTCAGATAAAACACAAGTCCGGGCGTAGCCTACAACTCGCCAAGGGTATACATAGCATCGGACTAGAATAAAGCAGAATAAAATAGGCACTCAGGCCTACAAACGGGATACAACCCCAGCTAAACTATCAAACAGCTATGTCAATAATATAATAATATTTTAATGAAAGCTGAGGGCGTACTTAAGGCCCATTTATTCTACACATCTCAGGGGAGGCGCAACTCCCATGGTTTAACCACAAATTACGCACGGGCTTAAAATAATATGTATCCAAGATAGGATTAAAATAATCGATTTACAGAAATCAAACCAATTATATCATGAAACTTGGAAAATCATATCTTTCAATGTAGCCGTCCAATTGACATGAATCTTGATACACCCACTCAATGGCATACCTCGAATCACATATCCGAAAACTGGATCGATCGGATAAACGAAATAGATCAAAATCTACAATTTTGGTAAAAGCTCAGATTTGATAAACTAATCAACATCTTATTGACAATAACTTGGATTAAAATCAATTTTTGTATATCTCTTCCAAAGATCATCAAGATCATCCCCTCCAAAAATAAGCTCAATTAAATGTAGAAAAACCACTTAAATCCTCAATTTAAACCAACTGCCCTGTTTCAGCACAGAGAGCCTATTTAATTCACCAGGAATTCGATGGAGCTCCAAAAGTAATGAAACCAGTTGGAAATGAAACCTAACTCAGAGATATACAACTTTGAGGTCGAATATCAATTGAAATCAAGCACACATAGCTTGGACAACAAGCTATAACACAGCTGTTCGGCTAGAAAAGAAAATCCAGGAAATAGATCACGGAAAAACCCACTTAAATCCGGCTTAAATCCAACCACAATCCAATCAAGCTTCAAACATATATTAATCATACCTAAGATAACCATCTAGCATAGATTGATCAGTAATTTAGGCAATAAAACAACCAAGAACACCTAAACAAGCCCTAGGGTTAGAATCCTACCTTACTACGCTAATCCATGATTAATCCTCGATTGATCCGTGCAAAAGAGGTAAGGATCTGCTCCTCCCCTTGCTGCCGACCTCTCCAAGCTACTGGAATGCCATTAGCCACGAAAACCTAGCCTCAGCGGAGAGAAGAAGGAGGAGAAGAAGAAAAAGGGAAAACAAAGGTGGTTCGCTGGCTACTTATAGGTCCGAGTCCGATCGGTTGCTCCCTGAGCGATCGATCGGACTAGGTTGGGTTGCCTCCTTATCTGGACAAATCGGAGGTGGTGCCGACCTCGAATCCGACCGATCGTTCCCTGGAGCGATTGATCGGTTTGGGCTAACAACTGTCCTAAAGACAGCTTTCATGCGCCCGAATTCAGATCTTTCGATCCCAAGTTCGCCAAAGGTTCTAATAAGCATAAATAACACACAATGGGGTTGTATGTGTATATCGCAGGTGTGGAACCAACAACCAATGCGTAATTTACCAAATTGCCCTTGGGAGTCTTCACAATCAACACGGTTGCGGAACAAGGCCAAACGGGCCAGACCCTCGACCTAACGCGGTCGGTGAAGAGTCACTAAATATTCATAATTAGTACGTAGTAGAAGACTTCAAGAGCTACAACTTTCATGTTGGACATTTAACGAGAAGCCTGATGCATTAATACCAGTTTTGAAGAAGATAAACATATATAGCTGCTGGAAAACTGGTCCATTGACGTTCAGAAGAATATTCGCCAAATATTCCATATAAGTCTGAATATTATGAAATATTAGGGGTATGACAGAGGACTTCCTTATGTACAACTTTCGTATTGGACAAGGTTTCCAATTCCGGCTTTATTGGACTCAGTTGAGCTCAGAATAAGACTGCCAGAATTAAATCAGGAAATCCGAGTTGCACTAGAAGTCCAACTTAGCCATAACCCTAATTCCGGGAATACACCTATAAGAAGGTGGTCGCTGATGTGCTGTCGCAGGCACTCAAAAATAAAACCAATACTCTTTAAGATAAATGTAGTAGTGCGAGTACGAGTCGATCCCACGAAGAGTGTTTAGCCTAGTTTTGTACTAAGTGAACAAAGATAGGGGGGTTTTAAACGTGAGGAAAACAGTAAAGAAATAATCTAAAACGAAGAAACAAGTTGAATCAAGAGAACAAACCTTGGTCTGAGTCAACATCCACCATCGGAATCCAACAACTGATCATAGATGCAAGTATCAATCAATTCATACCATGAATATTCACCGTTCAAATTAAATTCGAATCTCTCCTCAATCATAGTTAATTAGAAACAAGTGATCTAATTAACCCTAACTACTAAACAACCTAAGACAAGCGCTGTAGGTTTAATCTAGTAGAAGCCTTAAGAATAGGGAGATCGATGAAGCTAAACAACACAAGCACAAGCGGTTGCATTTAATCTAGTCAAATATTCTTCCTAAGACCTAACAATCTCTGAAACGCAGTAGATTATTAAACCCTAGTTGCTTCGCAGATTAGAGGGATCAAACAATTCTCCAGAAACTAGACTTCAAGAGCTTTCCAACCATATATGGCACATCATCTGGTTCTTCATGAGCAGGTACAGATTAATCTTTAAAGTTGATCCATGCACTCTTTTCAGCTTCTTTTCGACTTAAGGACTTCAATTGCATCCTAAATCAAAATATAAGAATAATGAGTGTATTTAGGAACTAAATAAGCACAGGAGACTAAGTATTAAGGGATAAAAATATAACATTATGCATCATCATCAAATTCTCCCACACTTAGCTTTTGCTCGTCCTCGGGCAAAACTAAAATTCACTCTACTCAAGATATCAAGGTTGCAACACCATCAGCAAAGAACAATCAAGCTCTTCACAAAACTCATAACACGTCATGAACAAACATTTTTAGACAACTTAAAAATCAATCAATAAGCATTTTCACTTGAATATGGAGCATGCTAAATATGTAGACCCTCACGGAAATTAACACTCAACTCTCATGTGTTTGAAGGGTATGTATTTCACTCAAATTCATTCCAATGAAAATGATCTACCATAAGCTTGCATATCTTCTCATTCTCCACCACTAGAATGACATGCATAACATGAATCATAAGGACTTCAAAAGGTTGTAATGGGGTCTAGGATCAAGGTGGGAAATATTTGGGAATGTAGCTCACAAGCCAATGGAACTAATGGAGCAAAAAGGCATTAATAAGACATGTACAACCAATCACTCCATTCAGCAACTTCTTCAATTTGGTTTCAACATACTCAAACCGTATAGCATTACGACCTTGGCAAAGAGATTGTTCAAAGGAATACTTCTTACTGACATAGTGAACAATCTTTTGCAAAAACTTCCACCTTTGTAGAAATCATACATAGACATACCCCTTTTTTGGAGTATTAGGAGGATTCATAAACACATTTTGTAACATGAGAACAATTTACTCCTTCACTTTCTTCTTTCTTTCTTTTTTTTTTTTCAAATATAGCCATACCACAAATCCAAACACCCCCACACTTGAACTTTCGCACCCATACATGTCATAATGATGATCAATGCTCCACTAGTTTTATGGCTTGGGTAACGGAAATATTTTTCAGGTTTAGGGCTTGTAATGTGGGTTCACAATGAAGTCAATAAAGCTCAAAGGTGTTTAGCAAAAGAATTTAAGCACAAGGTAGGCTATTTGGCTTATGTAGCTGATAACAAAGATGGCCTTAATCATGTTCATGTATACATGTGTCAATGTGACCTTAAATAGAATCAAAGCAAGTTCTAGAGAAACAAATCCATGGAAGAATATCTCTCATGAAAGAAAATAGTGAGACTGAAATGAATGTATCAGTCTAGAGGTTCAAAATCTCACCGGCTTTTGTCTACTCACTTAGTCACTACCATCTCAAGGAAAATAACTCAACTAATTAATTCTAAGTCGCAAAATTACTCATTCAATCATGTTATGAATATATTAAGCTTAACTAATTCTTGCTCATGGCAAATGCAACCTAGATCTCCTAGATCTCCTCCCCCACACTTGAAACTGATATTGTCCTCAATGTAAGGTGGAATGCAAAGAAAAGGTAAATATAACTAAAATGGAAATGCGAAAATAAAAAGAGAAAGGAACGAACTCTCCTTGGGTTGCCTTCCAAGCAGCGCTTTTGTTTATGAGTTGCACAGGAATGGTTCACTGCATGTCTGGGTGAATTCTTCATGTATCACAGGGGGTACTCAATCACCTACAAAGCAAAAGCAAAGTAAAGCAAAACAAAAGCAAACATGCATGCACACAACCTAAAAATAATTCAAGTACTCTTAAGCACACAAGAAAGTAAATAAAGCAAACTAAACTACTATATACAATAGAAAAAGTTTTAATCGTACCCTTGGTGGCCGTTCTCTAGCACGATGGTATGCAAAATCAATGGATGCCATAATATGGATATTTAACCTCAATAGTGCCACCAAGGTTAATTTAGCATATATACGAATCCAAGTGGCATATTTCAAAAATGAAAACTAGCTTTTCCCTTCTAACACTAGTAAACAAGATAGCTAGATCTCTTAAACAGAAATACTTATCATCATGGTGATCAAGAAGAAAGGGTCAACATTATGCTCAACTATAATCGAATCATCCATTGATCTATTGATAATGTCGTCGTTCACATTGTCAAAGATGTCAAGATCACATGATCGAAAATAAATCCGTCGAGATATGAAATTATCTACTAAGGTCATCTCCTTTTTAACCACTAATGAAGATGAGATAGTCACAGGAAATATACCTCGCGGCGTAACAGGAATGCTTTCAACTTCAGCTAGAGGAGGTTCTTCGAATAAGTGCTCCTTGTGTTCTCGGCGGTCGATTGGCCTAGACTGGACAGCTTCTTCATCTGTATTTTGTAGAAATTCCCCCGAAGCATCTCCAACCGCAGCAGTCAGTGAAATATCATCATTAATTTCATGAACCGACAAAGAATCACAAGTATTATGACATATATCATTATCATCAGAAACAAAAGCATCACAAGTATTATCATTACAAGCATGAGGTATAGAATCATATCTATCAACTTTTTTATCAAAAGAGTGACTCACATTAACTTGGTCAATTATTAGTGGCTCTTGTTGCATTTATGACTGAGCAATGAAGGGGTTCTCAGTTTTGTCACGTTCCCTAGAAAATCTTTCCTCCCAAGAATTACGCATTTCTCTTGAGGAATTAGTATTTTCTTCCATTACCTTCAGAATCTTTTCCAAAGATGGCTCTGGCTGTGACTGAGCAATGAAGTGGTTCTCAGTTCTGTCACGTTCCCTAGAAAATCTTTTCTCAGCCCAAGAATTACGCATTTCTCTAAAGGAATTATTATTTTCTTCAATTACCTTCAGAATCTCTTCCAAAGATGGCTCTTGTTGTGCTTGAAACTGCCAACTAGGGTAGGTATGATCTCTAAAATCCGAATTATAAGAATATGAATATGAATCATAGGCCGGGTTTGAGAAACCATATGTGTCATTATTGTAAACGGGTCCATAACCAAAAGGCAAATCATCATTCCATATGTCACCCGGTGGCATATTATAATTGGCCATACATTCAAACCATAGAAACTATATGAATTTTTTTTCTTTCATGAAAATAAAGATCACTATAAGCACAAAAATTAACTAGAATCACTCCCCGGCAACGGCGCCAAAATTTGATGTGCTGTCGCAGGCACTCAAAAATAAAACCAATACTCTTTAAGATAAATGTAGTAGTGCGAGTACGAGTCGATCCCACGAAGAGTGTTTAGCCTAGTTTTGTACTAAGTGAACAAAGATAGGGGGGTTTTAAACGTGAGGAAAACAGTAAAGAAATAATCTAAAACGAAGAAACAAGTTGAATCAAGAGAACAAACCTTGGTCTGAGTCAACATCCACCATCGGAATCCAACAACTGATCATAGATGCAAGTATCAATCAATTCATACCATGAATATTCACCGTTCAAATTAAATTCGAATCTCTCCTCAATCATAGTTAATTAGAAACAAGTGATCTAATTAACCCTAACTACTAAACAACCTAAGACAAGCGCTGTAGGTTTAATCTAGTAGAAGCCTTAAGAATAGGGAGATCGATGAAGCTAAACAACACAAGCACAAGCGGTTGCATTTAATCTAGTCAAATATTCTTCCTAAGACCTAACAATATCTGAAACGCAGTAGATTATTAAACCCTAGTTGCTTCGCAGATTAGAGGGATCAAACAATTCCGAATTTGATATCCAACCTAGCAGTAGATCACAATGAATAATAAACTAGTAGCGCTCCTAGCAATTAGACAAGACAATCATGAATATTTAATAACAGAAGAACATTCAATACTCATCTATAAACTGAACAATAAAAATAAATTAGATCTCACAGTTTTATTGATTCCAAGGTTTCAGTCTCCTCAACCAAGGATCAAGATTTAGCCACGCAAGGCCATCGAGAACAATCCTCAAAAGATTCCAATAAATAAGATAAAACCTAGAAAATATATAAAGGAGGAGAAAGAGCAGCCAAAAGTGTCCAAGAATCCCCCCTCAAACTCTAGAAAGAGTCCTATTTATAGCCTTAAGTGTATCCAACTTCGGATTAGATCACAATCGTTGATTTTCTTCACTAGGAAAGTCCGATCGATCGAACTATGGGTGCTGGATCGATCGGATGCGTTAAAATCCTTCGTCTATGGGTATTCTCGAGTCCGATCGATCGAACTTTAGGTGTCCGATCGATCGGACCCCATAGGATGGATAGATGGATCGATCGGGCTTAGTTCAGCCGAAAAATATATGTTCTGTCACGTTTCTGCATAGTCCGATCGATGGGACTCTGGGTGTCGGATCGATCGGACGTTCCAGCGTATTACTGTTCTGCCATCCAGACTGCGCCATCGGTACTAAAATTGCCGTAACTTCCTCTAGGAAACTTGGAATCACAAACCGTAAAATTCTCCAGAAACTAGACTACAAGAGCTTTCCAACCATATATGGCACATCATCTGGTTCTTCATGAGCAGGTACAGATTAATCTTTAAAGTTGATCCATGCACTCTTTTCAGCTTCTTTTCGACTTAAAGACTTCAATTGCATTCTAAATCAAAATATAAGAATAATGAGTGTATTTAGGAACTAAATAAGCATAGGAGACTAAGTATTAAGGGATAAAAATATAACATTATGCATCATCATCAAATTCTCCCACACTTAGCTTTTGCTCGTCCTCGGGCAAAACTAAAATTCACTCTACTCAAGATATCAAGGTTGCAACGCCATCAACAAAGAACAATCAAGCCCTTCACAAAACTCATGAATATGGTTTTATTGTTAATACATTTGAAGGAACAGAGTTCCCTTGACGTACTTTCAGTCCTACATGATTTCTGTGATTGATTGTAGAGATTTATGATATGGTTTTCATGAAGTTATTGGTTTGCCTTTGAGATAAGCTATGCTACGCGAAGATAGGTTGTGCCAAGATCATTAGAAGTAGTATAATTTAAGGTAATCGTAGGACCAAAGACAATCTATGCCAAGCAAAGATAGGTTATGTCGTTGGGAACATTCACTTTATTTTAGAGATTCATGTGAGCTTGTAGCCATATGATCCATAATGCTGAGAGAAAGGAACAAGATGATAACTAGAGAAGACTAATAATGAAACTAGGGTGGATTGAGTAATTCCTAAGTAACTACTCCATTGATTCAAATTGATCAAGCTTTTTATTTCTTTTCTTTATTAGTTTAGATAACTCTATTCTATCTTTGATTCTTTTCTTTAGTTTTAGGGTTTCAAGAATTGATTTCAGTTTCCAACGTTTTCAATGTGGATCGACTCCCGACTTTACCGTTATCCTACCTAGTAGTGTAGTGATTGAATAAGGATTATAAATTTAATATTTGATTGAGTTTGTAATGTTTTGACGACACGTTCGCGAGCGATCAATCGGACCGGGTTGGAGGAATGGGTCCTCACACTTAAGCTCGATTTCATCTACCCTAATGACATGAGACGGGTCCGTGTGATACTTCCGCAATCTCGACACATGGAATGTCGGATGCACAGCTAACTTGTACTGAGGAAAATTCAGGCGGTAAGCTACCTCGCCAATCCTCAAAAGAATCTCGAACGGCCCGACAAACCTCGGCGCCAACTTACCACCTCTGCCAAACCTAACTGACCCTCTGTACGGCGATGCTCCCGGGAACACTCTGTCGCCGACTGCAAACTCTAGCGGTCGTCGCCTCTGATCTGCATAACTGTTCTACCGGCTCTGAGCAGTCAGAAGTCTTTGTCTGATCTGTACTAGCCTCTCCGATGACGGCCTGACGATGTCTGGACCGGTCAGTGGTGCCTCTCCAACCTCTGTCCAGCACACTGGGGAACGACACGGCCTAGCGTACAACACCTCGAAAGGTGCTACTCCAAGACTTGATTGGTAGTTGTTGTTGTAGGCGAACTCCACCAAGAAAACGTGCTCCTCCTAGCTGCCTCCGGCATTGAGGACACATGCCCGCAGCATGTCCTCTAAGATCTGGATCGTCCGATCTGACTGCCCGTCTGTCTGCGGATGAAATGCCGTGCTGAAGGTCAGGAGTGTGCCGACTGCCTCCTGAAAGCCTCGCTAGAACCTGCTGGTGAACCTGGGGTCATGCTCTGACACAATAGACACTGGAACTCCGTGCAGTCTGACTACCTCTCTGATGTACAAACTGCCCAACCTGTCTGTCGAGTCTGTTTTCCGCATAGGTAGGAAGTGCGCCGATTTGGTCAATCGATCTACGATGACTGAAATCGCGTCATCCCCACTAGGAGATATTGGTACCCCGGTCACGAAGTCCATTGTGATGTGCTCTCACTTCTACTCAGCTAGTGAAAGGGGCTGAAGTAACCCTGGAGTTCGCTGGTGCCCTGCCTTGACCTTTTGACAGGTAAGGCAGCGCGATACGAACTCCGTCACTACCCTCATCATCCCGCACCACCAGAACTGCCGCCACAGGTCCTGGTACATCTTGGTACCCCCGGGATGAACTGCAAAGCGAGAGTGATGAAACTCTCATAGGACGTCCTCTCACAGAACTAGATCTGCCGGAACCATTACTCTGCCTCTGAATCGTAGCCCTACGTCAGATGATACTGTCTAGTCCCCGCCTGCGCCCTCCGTGCATGCCGATGTGTCACGTCCTGATCCGCGAAGGTCCAACCGGGCCGGGCGATGCGAACCAGAATCTAACTAAAGGCGAAATAATTTTGACGAGGGTTCCCACTAGCTTTCTGATTTTCCTAAACAATTCATAAGCATCCTTATTTAACAATAATTCCAAACCTCAATAATATAATAAGATAAATTTAAATCCTCAAAAGGGTTTACATTAATGTACATCACACTCCCGTAGGAGGCTAACTAAAACAAAAGGTAAAACAGATGATCACCGCTCCTCAAGCACCTTCAGACGGCGCCACGCCACTAAACACTTGCCCGGTAGGTGATGTTGCTCAAATGTGTCACGTACAGCGGTCGTGGTGCAGTACAACATAAGAGAGGTCGAACTCACAGAGAGACAAGCAGAAAATATCCAAAACACAAATAACAATGAATTGAAGACAAACAAGAACTTAAGAATTAACTAAATTAGATCAAAGGATTTAATTATAATGTAAGGTTAACTAAAGATATCGGGATTTTGATAAGGGTAGGCTTTAGGAATCACTTCACTCGGATTTAGGTTCTTTTTCTACCAACGGTTCATATAATACTCGGTTAAGGGATTCACATCCCAATCACCTTAACCGGAAGATATAGAATTATGAATCTGATAAAATATAAATGTCTCTTTCTATGTTTGGTTCTTCTCGTTGTAACCCTAACTCTGTCCTACCATATCCTAAGAATACACGATACCGGCTGTCACTACAAGCAACGCATAGCAAAGATTCCTCGAAATAGAGCCCCAACCTTGTCTTACCATATCCCTAAGAATACACAATACCAGCTGTCACTACGGGCAATGCATAGCAAAGGTTTCGCGAGACTCGGTAGGAGAATCAAAAGAGATAACTATGGGATCACAATATCATAAAAGAAGCATGACTGGATTTATATTAATGTTTAACCACAAAGCAATCTGTAAAGATCCAATCCATAAATAGAGTTTAAACAATAAAGATGAAAATCTATGAACCATGATGAAGAAGAAATCCTAATCCTCGCTAGATCATCCGTCCACCATGCCCGCGACTTAGTCGGCCATCGATGGAGATTTCTTCATCTTCTTTCTTGCTTTTCTCCCCTCCAAAGCTCTGTAGAAAAACCCCCTTGGAACCAGCCTAATTTTGGATTAAAATAACCATATATATAGGGGAACTCCCGAAATTAGGGTTTTAGTTGAGTTGGACTTATGGTGCAACTCGGATTTCCTAAATTAATCCTAGCAGCCCTATTCTGGTCGCAGTTGGGTCCAATCCAGCCCGCATTTGGAAACTTGGTCACCACGAAAGTTGTAGATTTGGAAGTCTTCTGTCCGATCCCGAAGATTTCATAATATTCGGAGTTATCTGGAATATTTAACGAATATGTTTCTGAGCTACGACAGAACAGTTTTCCAGCATTTGTAACTTCATCTATTCTTCCAATCTGCTATCATCCCATCCAGAATCTCACAAAATATCCAACATAAAAGTTGTAGATCTCTGAGCCTTCTATCATGTGTTCAAATGTCAGAATATTTGCACTTTCAGAGAATATGTTACAAATATTTTCCTACCAGTCGATGAAACTGTATTTCTCCTCATTTGTTGTAATTTGGGTCGCCCTAACTAAGATCGATTCTTTGTAAGGCAAAGGATAGTAGGATCGATCCTTCTGTGATCATCTGAAAAGTATGCATTCTGTCAGGGTCGGATCGATCCTTTGATAGAGTAAGATCAATCCGTTGAGCATCAGATGATCTTCTTCTTCCGTAACTGCTCTGTCTACACCTCTCATGCTCAAAATAGCATATCTTCCTCTAGAAAACTCCAAATCACGAACCGTAAAAACTCCCGGAAACTAGACTTCCAAAGCTTTCCAACTATATATGGCATTTCAACTGCTTCGTTCCGAGAAGGTACAGTTTTGGTGTTAAAGACCCATCTTTGCTTCAATTTCCTACATAATACAAATAACTTTGTGAAGCAACATATACGGATGAAATCACCTATATTAATCATGAAAACTAAGCAAATAAGCTGCTCTTAGTCATGTTCCCCCAACCAGCTTATTGCTAGTCTCTAGCAATTCAAAGCGCATAAAATATAATTAAGCACACTAACGGTTCAAGGATGTAGACATGCATGATAAAAATTCTGCTTTATCAAGTCAATAGTGTTCTATACAATACAGAGCATAAAAACTTCTTATACTCATACACATACTACCAACACATGAAATCAACTTTTACACATCAAACATGCTAATCACCATCCACAAGAACACATGTTGTCACACCCCGACCCAGAAAACCCATCCAGGACGGGGCGTGAGGGTTCCTATCACTATTCATCTCCAATTGGCACGATACAAAGCGGAAAAGACAGATAATTTAAACAATAATATTCCAGAGGTGAAGCTGATATTCAATTCATATGTAAACCTCAAGTTGTACAGATACAAGATTCTATAACAAACTCCTCCAAGGGAAAGATTTATACAATAATCCAAAATTCTTCAAAGGATGATTACAATATACAAACTATCAAAAGGTACAATAGTTTATCCTCCAGCAACCTCAAGCACCTCTGGACGTACTCGCGCCACCAAAGGCCGATCCCGCCGGCTCCACTGACGAAGAACTAGCGCCTGCACCTGCAAACGCAGCCCGAGTAGGAGTGAGCGATAAGCTCAGTAGGGTTCTACTCTACGGCACATAGAAGGGAGGAAAACAACAACAGTGTTGTCTCCCCGCTCAAGTCTAACGGATGCCACGGGTCCCACAACCCTGTCGATGTCCCAAGGGCTCATGTCATGAAACCTCTCTCCTGAACAAGTTACCAGGAGGCCAAGGAACAGTAACATACAGGATCACCCTTACCCAAGCTAGAATACCATGCCTTGGGGAACCACGTCGGGAACGCATCGACATCCATCCTTAGCACTTGGCCTTGGAAGACAACACGACCTCTAAACCTCAAACGTTGATCAGAGTCAACTATCGCAAGTCCTCAATAACATAAGATTCCATTACACAATCATACCCTAATCCTGACTACCCAACCACGGTCCTAAGGCTAGATCTCGGGTAGCTCGGATCGGCGACCAAACCCATTGCCCGCCTAACCTCATATGCCTCTAATGCATACAATGCATGGACCTGAACAAACATCTACCCTAGATGTCTCTATATGCCACAGCATCAATGATAGGTCCAACAGATATACAATAGCCTTCAGCACTCGCCGGCAAGAGGCTAAGGTTCCACAATTTCACATTAGCCAGCACTCATAGCCAGCACTAATCGCCCGGCTTGCGCCTGATCTCTTGCTCCTGCAAGAGGTGGGCCTTTCCCTTCTTGATTTGCCCGGTATTAGGAACAAGCTTGGCCGGTGCTGCGATCTTTTTCTTGTTCCCCGTGATCGCCGGAAGGGCGGGATCCTGGTGGCATGGAAGCGGGATGTAGGTTTGGTCTCCTTTGTCCATTCCTCTCGGCAGGCCGTCCACAGAGTGATAACCACCTCCTTGTCCTGCCAATGGCATATCTCCACCGTGTATGCTACGAGGAAGTGCGGCGAGCGGCGGACGTTGTGGGCGGAGCTTTCCAGAGCTAGTCAGGGGGGCTGTGCTCACATTATCATTGGCGACTTCAACACCATTTTATCTCTAGCTGAGAAAAGAGGGGGGCGGCCTTTCCGCCTTAGCCGGGGTCTGCGGGATTTTCTGGGTTTCCTCTCTTCTAACAATCTCATGGACATGGGTTTTGTTGGTCAGACCTACACTTGGTCCAACAAGACGCAGGGGAGGGCGAGAATCTTGGAGCGGTTGGATCGAGGTATTTGCAATGAAGGGTGGAAGGCTCTCTTCCCCGCGGCCTGGATCAAGCACCTGCCCCGCTACTCCTTCGACCACAACCCGCTTCTTTTCACTTCTAATGCTGACCCTCGCCCTCCTGGCCCCTCTCCTTTTCACCTTGAGAATTTCTGGTTGGCCGAGCCGGAGTTTGCCTCCTTGGTGCGGCGGGCGTGGAGCAGAGTTCGTCTCGGCTCCCATCAATTTACCTTCACTGGGCGGTTGAAGGAGATCAAGGACACAGTCAAGCTGTGGAACAGAAGAGACGAGGCTGATCTGTTCAACACGGGTGCTAGAGCTGAGAGTCTACTTGGTGTCTTGTATGAGAAGGAAGCCCTGGGTGCCCTCTCAGACGTGGAAGAAGTTGAATTGCGATGCACCGAGAACAAGTACACAGCGAATCTCCTACGTCAAGAAGACTTCATCTCTAGGCGGTTCAGGCAGAAATGGGTCCTTGATGGGGATCGTAACACGGCTTGGTTCCATGACATGGCTTCGTCGCGGCGGCACCGATCAAAAGTGGCTGAGTTGGTCGACGACGCTGGCACAGTGTTGACTGAGCACGCTGCTATTGCTAATGCTGTGGTGGAGCACTTTCAACGGCTGTGGTCTGAGGTTGAAGACGAGGATCTTGATCTGGATCTCCCTGAATTGCCGCAACTCGCCGATGCCAGGTGTGTTGAGCTTGTTGCGCCAGTCCTGGGTGATGAGATTTTTGGAGCTTTGAAGGACATGGGCTCAGGTAGATGTGCTGGACCCGATGGGCTCCCGGTGGAGTTCTTTTTGAAGTTCTCGAGCGTCCTTGGCCATGATCTGATTTCCCTGGTCCAGAGCTTCTTCTGCACCGCGAGGCTCCCCCCCATTGGAATGAGACCTTTGTCTCCCTCATCCCCAAAATCGAAAACCCTCGGCGTGTGAAGGACTACCGGCCGATTAGTCTGTGCAATGTGTGCTACAAAATCATCAGCTCTATCATGGCCCGCCGCCTTCGAGATGTTATGAATGAGCTCGTGGGTCCTAAGCAATCAGCGTACATTCCTGGCCGCAACATCTTCGACATCGTCGCATCTGCCCAAGAGCTACTTCACTCCCTCCATCGTGCACCTCGAACCCGTCCTCTGATGGCGATTAAGGTCGATGTTAGATCGGCATACGACAGCGTAAGGTGGAGCTTCCTCAAGCGAGTCATGGTGGCGATGCGGTTCCCTCTTAGATGGCTAGATTGGATATTCGGGTGTATTGCTTCACCGTCCTTCAGCATCATTGTTAATGGCCGGGTGTGTGGCCATTTCCCCTCCTCCAGGGGTCTCCGTCAAGGAGACCCACTCTCACCTTACCTTTTTCTGTTGGTGCAGGAGTCTCTCTCGCGACTGATCAAGAGCCGAGGCCGGCTTTGGGGTGTTAAATTCTACGCTGCTCCGGAGGTCTACTCCCACCTTCTATTCGCGGATGACTGCCTTCTAATTACCAAGGCGTCGACGGAGGAGGCAGCTCGTGTTGTCACTGTCTTGAAGAAGTTTCACCAGTTGTCGGGCCTGGAGATGAACCCCCTCAAGACAAACGTCCGGTTCTCTCCGTGTGTTGAAGATGATCAGTGCCGCAGCATTTGCCGAGTTCTACGTGTGTCTGAAACTAAGGACGTGCTCAAGTACCTGGGTGTCCCTGTCGATGGAGGGAAGCTCAAAGCCTCGGCTTTCAATGACCTCATCGGAACCTTCCAAGCAAAGCTCAGCAGCTGGAAGGGTCTGAAACTCTCAGGCGCTGGAAGGACCACGCTCATCCATTCTGTGCTCCAAGCAACCCCAACCTATACTTTCTTTGCAACAGAGGTGCCAGTGTCTGTGATCAAGTCCTTGGAGTTCATAGCGCGGACTTTCCTTTGGAGAGGTAAGCAATCTTCGTGTCGTGTCTCCTGGGACCGGGTGTGTACGCCAAAGGAGGAAGGCGGCCTGGGGCTTCGCAAGTTCCAGAGTTGGCAACAGGCGCTCCGCAGAAAGCGAGCGGCTGATCTCCTCCTTCAACCAAATTCCATCTGGGCCCGCCTCACTCGCTCCAAATACAAATGGGAGGGTTACTTGCCACTGGGATCTCCATCTTCTAGGAGCTCCATCCACTGGAAGCGGACATGCCGCGCGGCCAGAGCTATCCATCCTGGTCTTCGTTGGACCCCCGCCGTCCACAGCCAGGTTAGAATCCTCGAAGACCTATGGATCCTTGATCTTCCGTTATCCCTCTCTCCCACTCCTTTCCATCAAGAGCTGTGTGGGGGGAATCGTCGCGTTGGAGAATTGATCCTAGACACTGGATGTTGGGACGTTGTGAAGCTCTCACGTCTATTCTCTTCTGAGCTCAAGTCGGCGATCCTTCGCATCGATCCGATCAGGTATGTTGGAGTGGATCGTGTTGCATGGGCTTTCAACAGCTGCGGTTTGATCTCCTCCTCCTCCATCTATTCTTCTATCATCGCCGAGAGGTCTCATCCCTGGATCGGCGAGGAAGCTTGCGCTGGTTGGATCAACTTGTGGAAGAGTCCAGCTGGGCCCAGGGTTCTCTTTTTCTTGTGGAGGGTGTTCCATGGAAAGATCCCTACGGCTTCTTGGCTTTGGCATGTCCGAGCCGCTCTTGATCCAATATGTGTGAGATGCGGGCTTGCCCATGAAACCTTGGATCACATCTTCTTCGAGTGCCCCTATGCCATGGGCGTTTGGCACATCATTGCAACCGGCAGGGTGGCTCCTGGCTCTGTGGAAGATTGTTGGCAGCTCTTATCAACCACGGGGAGGTGTTATCACGGTGAGTGGAAGTCCATTGTCGCCTACACTCTTTGGTGGTTGTGGAAGGAGCGCAACGCGGTCATCTTTGAGAATACGCGGTTACCTCCGGATCAGCTGGATCGGGTGATTTCAAGACAGGTGAAAGAATTTAGGGTGGCCAAGGGGGCCCCCAAGATGCCAACTGTGTCGGCTGATATGCGTCTCCCATCGCTCATGCTACGCATAGACGCGGCCATGTGCAATGGGATCGCGGGCCTGGGGGCGGCGTACTTCTTGGAAGGCGGGACCACTCTGGCGTGGACGTGGGGAGCTCGGCGCACCGCCGAATCGGTCGTGGAGGCGGAGCTCTTGGCTATCAACGGCGGACTGGAGGAGGCTCGACGTCGTGGCTTGAGCGGTCTGGTAGTCGAGTCCGACTCTCTACTAGCTGTGGGTTTCATCAATGGCCGGCTTGACTGGCCGCGCGAGCTTGAGGGGGTTCTGCGTGCGATTTGGTGGGTTACTTCGCAATCTGTAATCGCATGCTTTCTCCACATTCCTCGCGAACTCAACTTTTTCGCGCACGAGGTGGCGCGTTGGGCACGGTGGTCAGCTGCTACCAGCTGATCTTCTCTTCGTTGCCCTGTCTACCCTTTCTTCTCTTTTATTTTGTAACTCAGCCTTTTTGGCTTATCTAATCAAAAAAAAGCTAGCTAACAGCTAAGCAATCAATTAAGCATTTAATTACCAACCAAACATGTATTTAAATGCAAGCCAAACCATCAGTTCACTCAAAAGGGGTATACACGCGATTCAATCTCAATTTCGGTGGAAATCCCTTGAAAGGTCCATGAAAACAACATGCAAACTTCCCAACATGTTTAGATATCAATCACAAATGAAAGCCATTCGAGAAAAGCGAGAAACCACTGCTCAAGGGCCCACGGTCGATGCGACGGTCGATCCGACGGTCGACCGTGAGGCTACGGTCGATGTCACGGTCGACCGTGAGACCAAAACGAGGAAAACTACATGGGTGACGGTCGATTGGTAAATCGACCGTGGGAAGCCCAAAACGAGACAGAGCCTCACGGACGATGTGACGGTCGATCCGACGATCGACCGTGAGGCGGGATAAAAAAGGGTGGCAGCCCGCGGTCGATCGGTACATCGACCGTGGGAGACCAAAAACCCAATAGAGCCTGACGGACGATGCGACGGTCGATCCGATGGTCGACCGTCAGGCCCAAAAAGAGCGTATCAACCCTTGACGGTCGATCGACCGATCAACCGTCGGGCCTTAGGCACAATTTATCAGAACAGTGCCGGAAATCCAATTTCTTGAATTTCAAGGATCAAATCAAGTTGGAAGTTGATGAAACTTTGCAAGCATGTGTAATTAACGATGGGGAATCCAATGGTATGAAGAAATCACATTTTTTATGGTTAAATCTCCTACCTAGGTCAAAACGGGCGAAAACCGACAAAACGGCAATAATACGGAAACCAGCCGTTAGAATACGGAAATCGCGAGGTAGGAATACTTCAAACCATCCACAACACATGTGCAATGAGCTACATAACATTCTAACAAGTATTCCTACAATGAAAAGGCATTAAACCTATCCTAGGAGAACCCGATCACGAGATTGAGGTAGAAACACATACTTGAGCAAGTAGGGCAGCTACTCCACGCGTCCAACCAGTCAAGCCGCGAAGATCCGCGCTTCGAAGCCCGCGTCTCCAAGCCGTAGCTCAGCTGAAGGAGAGAGAAAGAGAGAGAAAGAGAGAGAAGGAGACAACGACAGGGAGGAGAGAAGGAAAGAGAGAGAAAGGGACATGCCTTATATAGAAATTCGGATCGATCTCAGCCGTCCGATTCGATCTTTCCCGATCAAGCTCCGGTCTTCCGATCGGACACACCCTTAGGATTCTAATCAAACACATACATCAATCCAAGGCCGTGTGTGAAACGCGGGTGTGAAACTGACCACCAGGGGGCATATTTACCAAAATGCCCCTGGGGTCGAAATCGCCATACGATCGCCCGATCGTACCCGACGTGGAACCAAACCAACAGAAAAACGGCCCTCGACCCACGCGGTCGAGCCAGGTCAGAGGGACGGGCCCTCACACATGTGACGTGACAAATAAATGTTACGTACATAAGCAACTTCTACCCACCATTAGTCCAAACACACTACTATCTTCATGACCAATCATCCAACCCTCACACTTTAAGTACAACATGCTCTTTCTTTCTCTTTTTCTTTTCAACTATCAAACACTTTGCCTTTTTACGCGAGCACTCTCCGCTTCTTGAGACGCAGAGACCCGGTTACTTAGCAAAACACTTAATAGTTTTATTTTTTAATAGCTATAAGTGGTTCTATGTTTTTACGCGAGCTCCTCGCTTCCTGAGGCAAGAACCCCCGGTTACTCAGTAGATCACTTAATAGTTGTTTAGGCACAGCTTGATCAAGCTCCAGAACTTTTTTTCTTTTTTTTTTCTCTGAATGCAATACTCAACACTAGCTAATGCTGAAATCATGGTCTAGATTAACAATAGCATGTTCATTCCTCTAGTGAGTATAATTGCCACTGCACATCAAGTGTTCGTGTGTGATTCACATGATGTTCTACCTTCAGATTATCACTCATGCAATCAACATATAGGCCAATCCATATGAGAGCAACATACATAATAAGCATAAAAAATTCAGCTCATGTATAATCGCAAGTAACATACTCAAATCAACACTATTAAACTCAATAAAGTAGCATGCATGAGATCATGGATGCCTACACCCCCCAACCTGAAATTCACATTGTCCTCAATGTGTGCTAATCATATAAATAAGCAGAAGGGTGTTGGCTGAATTTTCCTATATAGCATAAATAAGAATAGGAAATCGAAATAGGAGCGAGGCCACCTGATAGAATAAGCGAATATCTCCTCAAAGCTCCTCATGGTGGCCGAAATCTCCATCCCAATGATGGCCGGCCAAAATCTCCAACGGAAGGCAGGGACTGCTCGAGCACCTAAAAACAAAAGCAAAATAAACCGAAAACAAAAGCAAACATGCAAGCACACAACATAAAAATAACTCAAGCATTCTCAAGCATACAAGAAAGCAAATCGAGCAACTAAACTACTATATACAAGACAAGGATTTTTCACCGCGCCCTTGGCGGCCGTGCCCTAGCACGATGATATGCAAAAGAAGTAAGTGCCATGACCAGAAGGGTTAACCATAGTAGTATCACCAAGGATAATTCACCATGTGAATCCAAGTGGCATATTACAAGTGGGAGAACTAGCTTTTGCATTCTAACACCAATAAATAAGATAGCTGGATCTCTCAAATAGAAATATGTGTCATCATTGTGCTCAAGTGTTAGTGACTCATCCAATGACCTATCAATAATGTCATCATGCTCATGGTCAAGGATGGTAAGATCACAAAATCTGAAATAAATCCGTCGAAGTCTAAAAGTATCTATCAAGGTCATGTTCTTCCTAACTATCCAAGGAGATGAAATAAACATAGGAAATATACCTCGTGGCTTAGAAGTAATGACTTGAAGTTCAGCCGATGGAGGTTCAACGAATATATTGTCGTGGTGGTCTTGGTAGTCGGCCGGATCTTCCTTACTGCTGACCGGCCCGTACTGGAGTACTTCGTCTTCTTCCAACTCATGTGTCCATCCGAGTTCGTGCACGTTGAAAGATGTGATTACCTCGCATAGTTGGCGTGCCTTTTCCTCATCCTTCATAAGTAACTGCAGAATGAAAGAGTCAAAATTAGGCTTGGTTTTAGCCTCCTTAATTAAGTCCAAAATTTCTGCCATAAAAAGTTGAGCAGAAACATGTGCATCTTCAACATCAGAGGCATGAACATGTGTATTACTAACATTAGAATCATGAGCATATGCATAGTGAATGTTAGTATCATGAACATGCGTATGAGCGCTAAAATCATGTGCATATGCATCACACACATTAGAATCAATAGCTTGTGCATCAATAGGACTAGAATTTTGAACATGCACACTAGCACTATAGTTATGAGCATATGCATCATCAACATGAACATCTTGAGCATGTGCACCATAAGCATTAAACTCATGGATATATGCATTAGAAGCACTAAAGTCATTGACACATGCACCATACGTGTTAGGCTCATCAATATGCACATCATGGCAAGTAGCAACATAAGTATCATGCACATAATCATCATAAGTACTAGGATAAGAGTAGAAAGACTTATTGTGTTGCAGATAGTTGTTGGACGTTAAGACTACATTGGGATGCTTGTAGGATTTGGCATCGATATGATCATGATAACCATCCCAACGTCCCGGAACCGTCTGTGTATGAGTCGTCTCAACAAGCTCATCCAAGTGCTTCATAGCTTCATCAGGATCAATCTGTAAAAACTCACCCTTGTATTTTGTTTCAAGAATTTCACGTTCATACTCAGTTAATCCATAATAAAAATAGCTAACTAAACGCCAACTAGCATAACCATGGTGAGGGCATGAAAATATTAAACTTTTAAATCGATGCCATGCATCACATAATATCTCATCATCCTTTTGTGCAAAGGATGAAATCTTTCTTTTCAATGCGTTAATCATATAATTAGGAAGATACTCATTGATAGAAACATGACTCATTCTATTCTCCAAGCTTAATTCGTATATACTTTTCTTATGAACTGTTGTTTGAGACAATCCATCTCTCGACTTCATAGAACATGATCTCAAATAGTCTTGATAAAATTCATTTTCCATCCTTTTTTTTTTAGTTTTTTTTTTGGTCAGTTTTTTTTTCAGCAAGTAAAAATAAAACTAAAAATCAAAATAAAACTAAAAAGAAAATAAAGAAAACTAAATAAAAAGAAATAAAAATCTAAAGAAAAGGGAACAAAGTTACCGCCTTCGATGTCTTCAATCATCGTGATCTGATGATTCTGGCGCTTTTCTGAACCGTCTCCCCGTCAACGGCGCCAATTTTTTATGTCGCTCAAATGTGTCACACACAGCTTTCGCGGTGCAGTACACCATAAGAGAGGTCGAACCCACAGAGAGACAAGCAGAAAATATCCAAAACGCAAATAACAATGAATTAAAGACAAACGAGAACTTAAGAATTAACTAAATTAGATCAAAGGATTTAATTATAATATAAGGTTAACTAAAGATATCAGGATTTTGATAAGGGTAGGCTTCAGGAATCACTTCACTCTGATTTAGGTTCTTCTTCTATCAACGGTTAATATAATACTCGGTTAAGGGATTCACATCCCAATCACCTTAACCGGAAGATATAGAATTATGAATCTGATAAAATATAAATGTCTCTTTCTATGTTTGGTTCTTCTCGTTATAACCCTCCGTCCTACCGGATCCTAAGAATACACGATACCGGCTGTCACTACAGGCAACGCATAACAAAGATTTCTCGGGATAGAGTCCCAACCTAGTCTTACTGATCGCTCACGAACGCGTCGTTAAAACGTTGCAAACTCAATCAAATATTAAATTTATAATCCTTATTCAATCACTACACTACTAGGTAGAATAGCGGTGAAGTCGGGAGTCGATCCACAGGGAAAACGTTGGAAACTGAAATCAATTCTCAAAACCCTAAAACTAAGGAAAAGAATAAAAAATAGAATAGATTAAACTAATGAAGAAAAGAAATAAAAGGTTGATCGATTTGAATCAATGGATAAGTGACTTAGGAATTACTCAATCCGCCCTAGTTTCGCCTTCAATCTTCTCTAGTTATCCTCTTGTTCTCTTCTCTCAACATTATGGATCATATGGCTACAAGCTCACATGAATCCTAAAATAAGATTTATGTTTCTAACGGCATAGCCTATCTTTCTTGGCATAGATTGTCTTCGGTCCTACGATTATTTTAAGTTATACTCCTAATGACCATGGCACAACCTATCCTAGCTTAGCATAGCCTATCTCACTAGCAAACCATAAATCACATGAAAACCATTCTATGAATCTCTACAATCAATCACAGAAATCATGTAGGACTGAAAATACGTCAAGGAACTCTGTTCCCTCAACTCTATTAACAATAAAAAGCTAATTCATAGGATCATGTCTTGAGAAGAATACAAGATTCAAACCAAAGAAGATAGAAAACTATGCTAGGGTTTCATGAATAATCCTAAGTACAATAACTAGCAACTCATCTTTTGGATGAACGTCATCGGCTTGGGATAGGAAGTTGTCACCATCCACATCCTCGCTGTCTTCTCCTTAATTCCCTTTCCAAAGATTGTCAAAAAGATGAGAAATTCGGCTGGAAAAGGCCTTTTAAATAGGGAAACCCTAAACTTGGACTTAAGAGTCCTATCTAGACTTAAACTTTGACTTTCCTCTTTTCGTATTTCAACTCCTATTCAGGATTTCAACTTTAACTCAATTCTGGCGCTAATTGGATTGGAATCTGAGAACGTCTTCAACAGGAAAGTTTTAGATCTTCAAGTCTTCTGTCATATCCCAAAGTTTTTATAATATTTAGACTTATAGGGAATATTTGACGAATATTCTTCTGAACTTCGATGGACCAGTTTTCCAGCAGCTATGTATCTTGATCTTCTTCAAAACTGGAATCAATCCATCAGGAGTCTCGCAAAGTGTCCAACATGAAGATTATAGCTTTAGAAGTCTTCTATGACGTACTAAATTTCCAGAATATTTGGACTTATAGAGAATTTCTGGGGAATAGTCTCCTGACAGGCGACAAAACAGTCTTTATCATATAAATTCATCTTTTTAGCTGAATTCCTTGTATTTCTTCTCATATCATGATTAAATCTGAAATCAACTAACAAACAATTAAATACAACTACTCTAGGCCTAACAAAGGTAATTTAAGGAGTTTAATTATGGATATTTAGTGACTCATCGCTAACCAGATCCCTAAGAATACACAATACCAGCTGTCACTACGGGCAATGCATAGCAAAGGTTTCGCGAGACTCGGTAGGAGAATCAAAAGAGATAACTATGTGATCACAATATCATAAAAGAAGCATGACTGGATTTATAATAATGTTTAAACACAAAGCAATCTGTAAAGATCCAATCCATAAATAGAGTTTAAACAATAAAGATGAAAATCTATGAACCATGATGAAGAAGAAATCCTAATCCTCGCTAGATCATCCGTCCACCATGCCCGCGACTTAGTCGGCCATCGATGGAGATTTCTTCATCTTCTTTCTTGCTTTTCTCCCCTCGAAAGCTCTATAGAAAAACCCCCTTGGAACCAGCCTAATTTTGGATTAAAATAACCATATATATAGGGGAACTCTCGAAATTAGGGTTTTAGTTGAGTTGGACTTATGGTGCAACTCGGATTTCCTGAATTAATCCAAGCAGCCCTATTCCGGTCACAGTTGGATCCAATCCAGCCGGCATTTGGAAACTTAGTCAACACGAAAGTTGTAGATTTGGAAGTCTTCTGTATGATACCGAAGATTTCATAATATTCGGAGTTATCTGAAATATTTGACGAATATGCTTCTGAGCTACGACAGAACAGTTTTTCAGCTTGTGTAACTTCATCTATTCTTCCAATCTGCTATCACCCCATCCATAATCTCATAAAATGTCCAACATAAAAGTTATAGATCTCTGAGCCTTCTATCATGTTATCAAATGTCAAAATATTTGGAATTCTAGAGAATATGTTACGAATATTTTCCTACCAGGCTCAGAAATTGAATTTCTCCTCATTTGCTGTAACAGTTTTCCAGCTTATGTAACTTCATCTATTCTTCCAATCTGCTATCACCCCATCCATAATCTCACATAATATCCAACATAAAAGTTGTAGATCTCTGAGCCTTCTATCATGTTTTCAAATGTCAGAATATTTAGACTTCTAGAGAATATGTTACGAATATTTTCCTACCAGTCGACGAAATTGTATTTCTCCTCATTTGCTGTAATTTGGGTTGCCCTGACAAAGATTGATCCTTTGTAAGGCAAAGGATCGATCCTTCACAGTAGGATGGATAGTAGGATCGATCCTTCTCTGATCATCTGAAAAGTATGCATTCTGCCAGGGTCGGATCGATCCTTTGATAGAGTAAGATCGATCCTTTGAGCTTCAGATGATTTTCTTCTTCCGTAACTGCTATGTCTGCACCTCTCATACTCAAAATAGCATATCTTCTTCTAGGAAACTCCAAATCATGAACCGTAAAAATTCCCGGAAACTAGACTTCCAGAGCTTTCCAACTATTTATGGCATTTCATCTGGTTCATTCCGAAAAAGTACAGTGTTTGTGTTAAAGACCCATCTTTGCTTCAATTTCCTACATAATACAAATAACTTTGTGAAGCAACATATACAGACGAAATCACCTATATTAATCATGAAAACTAAGCAAATAAGCTGCTCTTAGTCATGTTCAGAGTGCACTTTCATGCACTCATCAGTAGGGGCCACTGAATAAGAGCTAACGCCTGCACCAGCAAAACGCAGTGGGTAATAATAATAACAATGGGGGGGGGGGGGGGGGGGTACAACGTGTTCCTTTGAGAAATCACTTCTTGCCCACTTCCTACACTTACACTCCTTCCATTGATCCTCCTGCAATCACAGCCTCACACTATGAGATTAGACCCCAAACGATTCAAATGTTACCCCACTTTCATGGTTTAAGTAATGAGAACCCATATGAGCACATTCACAATTTTATCGATACCATTGCTACACTGAAAATGAAAAACTTTAATGATGACGCCTTTAAGTTGAAACTTTTCCCCTTCTCTTTGAAAGATAAAGCTAAACACTGGCTTCAATGTTTACCTCCACGCTCAATCACAACTTTGGACCAACTTCAAGAGGCATTTTTAAGGAAATTCTTCCCCATATATAAAACTGAGAAATTTCGGACTGAAATCCTTACTTTTGTTCAATATGATGATGACTCTTTTCATGATGCCTGGGATAGATTTAAAGACCTTTTGAGAAAATGTCCTCATCATGATATTGATAAGTGGGAATTAACTCATAAGTTTTATAGAGGCCTTAATGAGAGATGTAAAACTCGTGTTGAGGCTTGTTGTGGAGGTATTCCTTTGGATAAAGATGATGATGAGTTATGGGACCTATATGAACAAATTTCGGTGGATTCTCAACAACAATACACAAACCCTAGGAGTCGACCAACAGCTAAGGGAGCTTTTGAATTATCTGCATCTGATGCCCTTTCTGCACAGTTAGCCCTCCTAAATAAAAGATTTGATAAATTGGAGATGGTATTCCTATGAACAAGAAAACTAGCCACTCATCTCTTGAAAATCAGCCATAGGTGTAGAAGATGAAGCCCTTGATCCCCGCGGAAAGATTACCGTCTTCAAAACCCTAACCTTCTCCTCCAAAAGTGCTCCAAAAGATGATTATTTTCGGCTGGAATAACCCCCTTATGAGTTATAGTTGAATTTAAACTCTAATTTCCCTAAATTCCGGGTCGCTGACGTCATCGGAGCGATCGATCGGACTCAAACCGATCGATCGGACTTCCCAGTTTGACTGGGTTAATAACTGCCACGTCATCAGCTTCCTTATTCTTCAACTTCTACTCAAACTCTAAATTGGAGTCAATTCTGGGGCCAATCTATAAGGAATCTGAGCCGATCTTCAACATGAGAGTTATAGATCTAGAAGTCTTCTGTCATCTCCAAATTATTTCATAATATTTTGATTAATGTAGAATATTTGGAGAATATTCTCTTGAGCTTCGATGGTGCAGCTTTCCAGCTTATGTATCTTCATGTATTCTTCAAATCTTATATCACACCATCAGGAATCTCGCAAAGTATCCAACATGAACATTGTAGATCTCTGAGTCTTCTACAATTTCCCAAAGTCTCAGAATATTTGGAATTTCAGAGAATATCTAGCGAATATTTTCCCAATGGTCGGCGAAGCTATATTTTTCTTCATTTTAGCCGAATTTCTTGTATCTCTTCTCAAACCATGATTAAACCTGAAATCAACTAATAAATCGTCAAATACACCTACTCTAGGCCTAACAAATGTAATTTAAGGGGTTTAATTAGGATTAATTAGTGACTTATCACACCCCCAACTTACACTTTGCTAGTCCTCGAGCAAAAAAAAGATAAAAAGAAAGCAATAAATCTAACTAGCCACTTTCGTAGGTCTCACGATTGCACTTAGCATGTGCAACAAGCCTTTAAACCCCTGGGTTACCCCAGTGGAGGAGTTATAGTCTCCTGAGAGTTTTCAGGGATGACACCCACAAACATCTATACATTCCCTTGAATATATCATTAGAAATCAATCATAATACTCATCAACTCTGATGCATGAAATAGAAATAATATCCATAAATATACCCTTCAACTCATAGTCACATAAAAACATAGTAAATCAAAATATGTCATAACATATTTCCAACACTTGAACATATTTAATCATGGTTAAAAATAACTTTAACACTCCTGTGTGTGTATGGGGTCCACATGCTTCAGAGTATCAATTATATCCAAACACTTCAACCATTCAAGAATACGAAATTGGCCAAGTACATATTTTCATTCACCACTTTGCAATCTTTTTTTTTCATTTTTTTTCATATATGACATGTGCAATGTTATGATTTCTTAAGCTTTCTTCATGGTCCATGTAACGAGGTTCAAGCCAGTGACTCCCAAACCAGACGGTTTTAGGGCACTAAGTGTAGAACACTCTGCAGACTCTAATGCTCAAACCATGAAGGCTACAAATCATAACTAGTCATTTGTTTTCAGGAATTTCAACTGTTTTACGCGAACAACATGCCTTGTTAGGCACATTGCCCGGTTACTAAGTATGAAACCCTTTTGGCATATAAAACTCTCTTTTTTTTCAATTGCATACTTCTCATGTAACATGGTATAAGATCATAATCTATCATAGTATCATGCTTAGAATCTAATCTCAACTCATCAACATGTGAAGTGAACATGTGCATTAGGATATGTCAAGCTATCCTTTGATCATGGTAAAAGTGTTAAAGTATAGAAATAAGATCATACATAACAAAAATTTACTATCTCTTATATGGCAAACAAGTCTCAGAATAATTCATAAGATAAATTTCTACAACATGCACCTTTGTCAAATCATATCATAATTTCATTCTTTTGACATAATTCAAGGGATGTATAATATTTGGTTACCAGAAAAATAATAAGCATGAATTCCTAGAATTCTACCCCCCAACTTAAATGTAATTGTCCCCAATTACTCTAAGTCATAAAAATAAAGCAAAGAATAAAGGGCAGAAATCACCATAATGAAGGCCTCAGAAATAGATTTCTTTCTCTTCCAATTTTAGTTTAGGCACCGCCATCATTGAATAAATACTTCCCTCCCCATCATACCCTGTCACAAAAATATACCTTTCCAAAAAGATCAAATATAACTAATAAAAATCCAAAAAGGTATTAGAATCATGGAAAATTTCGGCAGAGTCTCCTTTGTATTTTCATGATATATCAATCCTGTACAAGCATTCATCCCACAAAAATTAAATTATAGATATGAAAATATTAAAATACAGGAAATTATCCATGCACAACACCAAAAATATTCAGCATCCATAATATCATCCTGATTGAAGATCGGGACCGTCTGATCGGAAATTGAAGCTCTGTAGCATCTGGATGTCCTGTAGCAGTTGGACGGCTGAGAGCTCGCCGGCGATGGATCGACGGTGAAACGTCGTCGCCGGAGGACGGGAAAGGTATAGGAAGAATCGTAGTTGCTTGAGGAGGTCGCCGGTAAGCTCTGATCGAAGAATCAAGGCCTCCAGGTGACTGATCGGAGGTGAACGACTCGGAGGAAGACAATCGCCGGAATCGGATTCCGATGATCGGAGCTCCAATCAAGGATGGAAAGGGGTGAGGAAGGATCGTGGAGGCATGGGGAATGGTCCTATGGTGTTGGATTGAGGAATTGAGCTTCCAAACAGTGGAATGAAGGTGGTCGGAGCGGTGGTTTCGTCGGAGGCTGAAGCCGAGGATCCCAGCGGAAAGGAAGGAATTTGATGGTGGCGGAAGCATCGTGGAGGTGGAAGGAAGCTTTTGGAGGTGTTTGGGGCTGGTGAACGGCCGTGGATGATGGTGAAGACGATGGCCAAGGGCCTCGCCGGCGTCGGAGGAGAGAGTGTCGTGGGAAGAGGAAGACGGGGATGACTAGGTGGAGGGTTGGCGGAGGTCTCGGTGGTATTTTCAAGGGTTGGGGATGGCCGGAGTTGCTGCGATGGGCGGCTATGGTCGTCGGCTCGAGGACGAGCCGACGACCCGGGACGACGAGCCGCGGGAGAAAGAGAGAACGGGAGGAGAGAGGAAAATCAAGGAAAATAAAGGAAATTCGGGAAAAAGCCGGAAAAATGGACGAAAATCATGGAAAAATCCTAAAAATTTAGGAAAATACAAAAAAATTATAAAACTTGGGTTGCCTCCCAAGAAGCGCGCAATTTTGAGTCATTCGCTAGACTTCCCGAAAAGGTGCAATTATAGCATGGCTCCGTCAATCCGACGGCATCGGTCACCCCACTTAGAATAATTTCCTCCATATAATGCTTGAAACCAACCCCAGGCCCACAGTAAATCAAGTAGTTGATGATGTAGGCTAAGAAAGCCTTTCCTCCCAACAAGAGAACTAGAGACCCCGCCCGCTATAAAATGCAACCTATCGTCATGTTTCATCTTGCAACCCGGTCTACAGTATTTGTCCCCCATAATAGTGAAACTATCATTCGAGTGAACCGGAAGTGGAAGGTCAAATATAGATAAAAGAAGCGGTGAAGTCAGTGATGATGGTGCAAATATAGAGAAAAGAGGAGGTGGCTCAACCTTAGGATACACTGCCGCATCTGTGCAAAGGTGAGTGTCGGCATAATAAGCACACAATTGGCCCATATCTATCACAGGTGTGGGAGTAAAAAATAGCGGTGAAAGGGGTTCAACCATCCCAAAAATAGTTTATTTCCGCAATATGCCGATCGAGTGATTGGTCGGGCAAGATGTGTGTTTTGATATCATATTTCAATTGTGCGGTGTTCAAATCAACATCATCATCAGAATCAGAAGCATAGGCATTCAAGATATCAGATAGCCTATGATTCTCCACTTCAACATCATCATCCTCCGAACCCTCAAACTCATACTCATTCAGAATCACAGCCAATCTAGCATTATGCAATTCAACATCATAATCATCATTGTCAGAATCATATTCCTTCAAAATCTCAGATACTCTATCATTGTGCAGTGTAGCATCACCATCATCATCATCATCAGAGTCATAATCTCTCAAAATCTCAGATAATCTATCAATCATTATAACATGAGATTTATTATCACAACAGTCAGTCAAACTATCAACACGAAAGCATTCATTCTCACGCTCAGGCAAACATGTAGTCTTAAAGATGTTCAGTTTAACATGCATATTACCAAAAGAGACATCCATGACACCAGTTCGACACTGAATATTGGCATTTGCAGTGGCTAAAAAGGGGCGTCCTAAGATGATAGGCACAGTCTTTCTGCAGTGAACAGCGGGTTCCATATCCAAGACGACAAAGTCGACAGGGAAAAAGAAGTTGTCCACCTTAACCAATACGTCCTCTACGATACCTCTAGGGGTCTTAATAGACCTATCAGCTAATTGCAAAACAACCGAGGTCGGTTTCAGTTCCTCCATCCCAAATTCCTTATAAAGGTAATAGGGCAAAATGTTAACACTGGCTCCTAGGTCAAGAAGGGCACCATCAATCTGGTAGTCTCCTATGCAACATGGTATGGTAGGGGTACCAGGGTCCTTCAGTTTGGGTGGCGTGTCATGTCTCAAAATCGAACTGACTTGTTCAGGTAAAAGGATTTTCTTGTCTCTGTTGGGTTTTGTCTGGCATTTATGAGTGCACAGATCCTTAAGAAATTTGGCATATGAAGGGATTTGACGAATGACCTGAAGCAATGGTATGTTGATGTTGACCTGTTTGAAGATTTCAAGGGCGTCCTCTACAGCTCTTCGAGCTTTGATAGTTGGATAGGGATGCTTAAGGGCCGCAGGAAAAGGCACTTTTGGTGTGTATGTGCGTGGGTCAGGTTCATTTTCATTAACTAGATTTGGATCCACTTGATTAGGAGTACCATCAGGTTGCTATGGGGACTTGAATCCGATCGATCGGACTGCGCAGTCAGCTAAGCCTTCTTACTTCAATTTTTTTTTCGTTTCAATTGTTGTTTTCCGGGTTTTTTCCTCTCCTCCGAATCTTCTATTTTCTTTCTCTTTGTTTGTGTGTGATCTTGCATGCAAGGTAGACGATCCTTAAATACCCCGCTGGAACCTTTGGATCTAGAACTAGAGACCACACTCCGCAAAGCTAGAGCCTTAGGTCAATAATCTTTTAGGAACTTGCAATCTATTCACGAGACCTTGGTCACCATGGCTGAAAATGAGGGACATGTCATCAACCCTCATGTTAATATGGGAAGGGAGGGTAATAATAATAACAATGGGGGGGGTACAACGTGTTCCTTTGAGAAATCACTTCTTGCCCACTGCCTACACTTATACTCCTTCCATTGATACTCCTGCAATCACAGCCTCACACTATGAGATTAGACCCCAAACGATTCAAATGTTACCCCACTTTCATGGTTTAAGTAATGAGGACCCATATGAGCACATTCACAATTTTATCAATACCATTGCTACACTGAAAATGGAAAACTTTAATGATGACGCCTTTAAGTTGAAACTTTTTCCCTTCTCTTTGAAAGATAAAGCTAAACACTGGCTTCAATGTTTACCTCCACGCTCAATCACAACTTGGGGCCAACTTCGAGAGGTATTTTTAAGGAAATTCTTCCCCATAATTAAAACTGAGAAATTTCGGACTGAAATCCTTACTTTTGTTCAATATGATGATGAGTCTTTTCATGATGCCTGGGATAGATTTAAAGACCTTTTGAGAAAATATCCTCATCATGATATTGATAAGTGGGAATTAACTCATAAGTTTTATAGAGGCCAAAATGAGAGATGTAAAACTCGTGTTGAGGCTTGTTGTGGAGGTATTCCTTTGGATAAAGATGATGATGAGTTATGGGACCTATATGAACAAATTTCGGTGGATTCTCAACAACAATACACAAACCCTAGGAGTCGACCTACAACTAAGGGAGCTTTTGAATTATCTGCATCTGATGCCCTTTCTGCACAGTTAGCCCTCCTAAATAAAAGATTTGATAAATTGGAGATGGTATTCCTAAGAACAAGAAAACTAGCCACTCATCTCTTGGAAATCAGCCATAGGTGTAGAAGATGAAGCCCTTGATCCCCGCGGAAAGATCACCGTCTTCAAAACCCTAACCTTCTCCTCCAAAAGTGCTCCAAAAGATGATTATTTTCGGCTGGAATAACCCCCTTATGTATTAGAAACCCTCCATCCCGTAATTAGGAGTTATAGTTGAACTTAAACTCTAATTTTCCTAAATTCCGGGTCGCTGACGTCATCGGAGCGATCGATCGGACTCAAACCGATCGATTGGACTTCCGAGTTTGACTGGGTTAATAACTGCCAAGTCATCAGCTTCCTTATTCTTCAACTTCTACTCAAACTCTAAATTGGAGTCAATTCTGGGGCCAATCTATAAGGAATCTGAGCCGATCTTCAACATGAGAGTTATAGATCTAGAAGTCTTCTGTCATCTCCAAATTATTTCATAATATTCTGATTAATGTAGAATATTTGGAGAATATTCTCTTGAGCTTTGACGGTGCAGCTTTCCAGCTTATGTATCTTCATGTATTCTTCAAATCTTATATCACACCATCAGGAATCTCGCAAAGTGTCCAACATGAACATTGTAGATCTCTGAGTCTTCTATAATTTCCCAAATTTTCAGAATATTTGGAGTTTCAGAGAATATCTGGCGAATATTTTCCCAATGGTCGGCGAAGCTATATTTTTCTTCATTTTAGTCGAATTTCTTGTATCTCTTCTCAAACCATGATTAAACCTGAAATCAACTAATAAATCGTCAAATACACCTACTCTAGGCCTAACAAATGTAATTTAAGGGGTTTAATTAGGATTAATTAGTGACTTATCTATATATTCAAGTCATCTATGGCTATCATCGATATCAACTGAATACTATCATCCAACCTGGACCATGCTACCCGTCACGGTCCTAGAGCTAAATCTGAACTACCTGAAAGCCTCGGATCGGCGATCAACTCATCGCCCAAACCCTCTCCTTATGCATCTAATGCACAAACAGAAAGCATGCTATGATCATGCACAGATAAGAAGTAAGCATGCAACAGTATGATACAATAACACACAAGTTCAACTGGATCGCTGCAGCGATACTACCGACTGCTGCCAGCCAATCCGCAGCGGGTCCCGGCATTACGACGGTACCGCAACCATCAACCGCGGACCCCTGCAATGGGAAGCAACCCTGAAAAGTAAGATGAATATATAATATAATATTATATGTTTTGAACATATAATATTATTTAAATCATTAAGATCCTCTAATTAGAGGCTAAGCGACCTCGTCGATCCGACATCCAAATGACGTCGTATTCGAGATCCAACTTAGAAAACCACAGATAAACATGATGGGATCAACATATCCAAAACCGGGAAACATCCGACGGCTAAATTACCCGAAAACCCCTAATCAAAACCATTAATCACACTAATTACCTCTAATTGCTACAACGTCGCCCATCAGTAGGAAATTTATAACCATGCGTAGGAAATTCCAAAAATTATGAAACTGGTTGGATCGGAGAGTAGACTCAAAGCTCTACAACTCTCATGTTCATCATAAATCACGATCATGCATGTACAGACCCGAAAATACGTCGTAAACCAGCTGTTCTTCAAGAACAGAGAAACCGAAAAAATCTGAGTTTAAACATTATAAAAAACCTACTACAATCTCAATCAAATCTTATGAAACTCAAACCATAAATTAAACTATGCAAGAGGCACACAACAACACCAAGAACACCTAGATCTACCGGCTAGATTAAGAGAAAACCCCTAAACAAACTCATGTAGGTAGAAACCTACCAGACTGAGCAAACCTCGGATGAATCCCCGATGTACGAGCACCAAACCAGCTTCAAACCAAGCCAAGGATCTTCCTCTCGCTGTCGCGAATCCAACGAACCCTCAAGCACTCAAAAAGATGGCCGGAGGAGGGAGAACGGAGGGGAAGAAGGCGGTTGCCGGAAATAAGGGAAACAGGGCCACGGGAAAGAAGAAGGAAGAAGGAGAAGGAAGAAGAAGAAGAAAGACGAAGAAGGAGGAAGGAGGAAGAATCTGGGGAAGAAGAAGGGGATAAGGGAGAGGAGAGAAGAAAAATCTTCTCACCCTCTGACAGTGGAGACCGACGGCCAACGACAGCCGTCCACTCAGAAATCCACCGCCTCAACTTTTTGGCACAAGAAGATCGATCTCCTTAGCAAGGAATATCGATCTCCTTATCAAGGGAAGATCGATCTCCTTAGCAAAGGAAGATCGATCTCCTTCACCCAGAAAGTCAAACTTGGGCTAAAACACAAGCCCAAGCTCGGATCTTCCGATCCCGGGTCCACCTAATCGTTCTAATCAAACATTAACATAAACACGGTCAGTGTGTGCACCCGCGGGTATGAAACAAACCGACAAGGCGTAATTTAGCAAATTTCCCTTGTGGTCCACAACGAGCCACAGGACCGACCCTGACGGTCGACCCAGGAGTAGAGGGACAGGTCCTCACACGATGTGCGCAACTCCTCGAGCTCTGCATTACAGCGATGCGCCTCTTTCACTCTGGCTAGAACTGATGGCATACTTTGCACTGCGTAGAGGAAACTGCTGGAACCCTGATCCTCGAACTCGAGCTCCAACTTGCCCACTATCTCTAATGCCTACCATTGTTGCTCTGGTGTTTCTTTTCTGTCTACTCAACGCGTCCGCTACGACGTTTGCCTTACCAGGATGGTAATACAACTCGAAGTCGTAGTCCTCCAGTAGCTCCATCCAACGTCGTTGCCTCAGGTTGAGGTCACATTGGGTGAAAACATGCCTCAAACTTTTATGGTCCGAGAAGACAGAGAACCTCTCCCCATAAAGGTAATGCCGCCAGGTCTTCAGAGCGAAGACCACTGCTGCTAGCTCCAAGTCATTGGTCGGGTAGTTCCTCTCATGGTTCTTCAGCTGACGAGAACCATAGGCAACTACGTGTCCCTCCAACATGAGGACACACCCCAAACCCTCATCGTTGACGTCCCAGTAGACACTGTCACCCACACCTCGCTCGGGGATGATCAGCACAGGCGCACTGGTCAACCTCGTCCTCAACTCCACAAAGGCTCTCCCACAAGCATCATCCCACATGAACGGGACGGCCTTCTATGCCAGTCTGGTCATCGGTCCGGCAACTCTGGAGAAGTCCCGCACGAACTGCCTATAGTATCCCGCTATGCCTAGGAAACTGTGGACCTCGAACACTGTCCTCGGTCTCTGGCACTACACCACTGCCTCGACCTTGGCAGGGTCGACTGAGATCTCTGCCGACACCACGTGTTCAAGGAATTCCACATGTGCAAGCCAGAACTCACACTTGGAAGCCTTGGCACATACCTGCTGATGCTCCCGAAGTAACTGCAACACTGTCGCCAAGTGTCGCCTGTGCTCCTCCTCTGACCGAGAATAGATCAGAATCTCATCGATGAACACCACCATGAACTGGTCTAGAAATTGCCGGAAGATCCTCGGCATCAGATCCATGAACGCTTTGTTACGTTCGTCAACCCAAACAGCATCACCATAAACTCGTACAGGCCGTACTGAGTCCGGAAAGCCGTCTTCGGGATATCGCAATCCCGAACTCTCAACAGGTGGTAGCCTGTTCGGAGGTCCATCTTCGAAAAGACTGAAGATCCTCACAACTGGTCAAGCAGGTCGTCTATCCACGACATCGGATACCTATTCCTCACCATCACCCTCTTGAGCCGCCTGTAGTCTATGCAAAGTCGAAGGGTACCATCATTCATCTTTGCGAACAACACTGGCACTCCCCAGGGAGACATGCTAGGACGGATGAAGCCTCTGCTGGTTAGCTCATCCAACTGAGTCCTCAACTCGCTCTGCTCTACTGGTACCATCCTGAAAGCTGGGAGAGATCGGTGCAGTACCTGGTACTAGGTCGATCTCAAAATAAACCTCTCTGGACGGTGAAAGCCCCAACAACACTTCAGGAAACACGTCTGTAAAGTCACACACGATCCTGGGAAACTGCTCTATTGCACTCCCTCAGAACCAAACAAGGATAGGCTTGTCAGCAAAGCTGAAAGCTCGCCACCACGCCCTCACACAGCACAAGCAAAGGAATCGGCTGAGAACTGATCCCCCAACAACACAAACCGTGTCCCGTCAGGTATCCAAGCGACCACAGTCGATGACGGCTCGGTATGCTACTAACCAGTCCATACCAAGTATCACGTAAAAGCCCGTCATGTCTAGCACCCGTAGGTCTAGACAGACACGGAGGCTTCCAACCTCCAACGAACACGATCGGCAAACCAGATCTACCCTGACTGACCCACCGATCGGGGACTCCACTGACTGTGTCACCTCTAGCCACACACATACTAGGTCTCTAATCGTAAAGATCCACCCGTAGGTCTCTAATCGTAAAGATGCCACACACATGCTAGCAATATAGGAATCTGTAAAGATCCACCCGTAGGTCTCTAATCGTAACAATGCCACACACATGCTAGCAATATAGGAATCAGACGCTCCGAAATCTATCAATACATCTACTAAAGAACTAGAAAACTGAAAGATACCTCGGAGTACGGATGGCTCTGTCACGGCCAGCTGGTACTGATGTGGCAGCTGGTACAGCTGCAAGGTGTCCGGCTGCTCACGCTCTGAGAGGGAAAACACATACCCTCGCCGGTCGCCTCCACCACTGGAGTGACTCAGTCCAGCCCCTGATCCGAGCCCACCACCGCTCCCCTGCCAAGCACTGAACCCTCCGGCTCTACTGCCCTGTGGCATAACATCTCGCACTCCTCGCATGTGACAGTCTCTACGGAAGTCTCCCAGCTGCCCGCACTGGAAGCACGTGACTGACGCGCCATCAGGGCGCTGACCCGCCATTAGGACGCTGACCCTGGCCTCCCCCTGACGAAGCCTATCTAGATGGCCCGGCCGTCAGGAGAAACTGGCCTGCTGGAGTCGGCAACTGCGACTGAAACTGCTGTGGGTGCCGCGACTATTGCTGGAAGGGTCGCGGGCGCTGCTGTTGCCCTCTGCTGAATCCCCCTCTACCCTGGGGTCTTTGCGGTGTGCTAGCGGAGAATGCCGGTGGAACTGCCCGGCACCTCTCATCCTATAACTGCGCCTCCACTACTAAGACGCAGTTCAGAACTGCTACGTACGTCTGGAAGCGGTGCGAGCAAGTCTGTCGTCTGATCTCTGGCCAAAGTCCCCACTTAAACTATCGTGCCCTGGTTGTCAGATCTCCTGCCACTGCCCCCGCAAAACGAACCAGATGTGTGAACCGGGTGACATACTGTTCAACAAAGCGAGTACCCTGCTGAAGGGACTGGTACTTACGGGACAGGGCGTCACGCGTAGTCTCCGGAAAGTAGGCATCCAAGAACAACACCCTGAACTCCTCCCACAGCTACTCTGCTCCATCACCGGTATGCTGGGCGGTGCACCGCCAGTCAAGGGCGTCTCCGTCAAACTGGAACGCCGTGAGGGTGACCCAGATCCGGTCATCCTCGATGAAGAGAGCATCCAGGATGCGCGTGACTCCGCTGAGCCAGCCTTCCCCTGTAGTCGGATCCCCAGTATCACCACTGAACCTAGGCGGGTTCAACCGTTGGAAATCCATCATGATTGTCGCAGTGGTCCGCCCGTCGACAGGAGCGAGGACCCTCTCCTCGGCGAGAAAGACCTCCTCATGTGCAACTGAAACCGTCGATGGTGATGGCGCAGCCCGCCTAGCTTGGACCGCCCTGACAGGAGCCTCCCTGCTCGGTCGGGCAGGTCGACCGGGTTAGGTCGACCGGGTCGAGCCCTAACCCGATCAACAACCGAAGGCCGGACTCGAGCTCCCAACATCTGCGCAATCACCAAAGACAAACGAGCATCCACTCGTCAGAAACCGCAAAACAAGGAGTACACACAGAAAGCGAAAGCACAACACATCACAAAGGAGCATGCACGGATCATGTTCTAGACATAGAACTATCCCATACCACGCTCAATTTCAACCGAATCCTGATCCTATCCCTGGGACCTATAGCCTAAGCTCTGATACCAACCTGTCACGCCCCGACCTACGAAAGGCCAACCGGGCCGGGGACGCGAACAGGAACCTAACTAACTACGAAAAATATGGCCAGAGTTTCCTCTAGTCTACTGGTTTCCCTAAGCATTCATCAAGCACTTTCAATTAAACAGAAACCCCAAACTGAAAGATTACAAATCCAGAAGAACAAGCCTACAAAACCTCAAAGAGGGAAAATCATGTACAAACATTTATACACTCCCGTAGGAGGCTAACTATACAAAGGTTTTGAAGACAGAATATCACCACTCCTCAAACTCCGCCAGACGCCATCGCACCGCCAACCAACTGCCCGGTAGGGGCCACCGAAGAGGAGTTAACGCCTGCACCTGCAAAGTGCAGTCCTGGTAGGAATGAGCAACTAAGCTCAGCAGAGAATTTACACTACGACACACAGAAGGAAGAGGGAAACGCAACAGTGTCGCCCTCTAACAAGGTCTGGGTGTACACATGGGGTCCCATAACCCCACTGGTGTCTCTAGGTATCCAACCATGGTCACCCTAACGAACTGGGTCCATCCCGGAAACACCTAGTACAACAGGAAGAAGACATTGCTGGGCGAAAAGACAACACCGCTGAGTAGGCACACCCTCTACCCAAGAGACAAGAAAACCAGACACCGATTACACCCCAGAACCAAGCTCGAGGCCAATACAACCTCTAAATCATCAATCAGCAAGTGTTCCAGTCATCTAGGCATATCATCGAATTCGATTGAACACAACCATTCAAACCTGGACCAAGCTACCCAACTCCAATTCTAAGGCTAAATCCGAGCTTCCAAGCCTCGAGACAGTGATCTACCACAGATCGCCTATGCCCTATCCTTATGCAACTAATGCGCAATCAGATGCATGCTATGAACACACGTGGGAAAGCAGACAACCATGCAACATAAATGACAATAAATAAACACAGTCTAGGCTCGGCACCCTATCGGCCCGGGATGGTGAACAGATAAAGTAGGCCAAGGAATGGCTACAGTGGTACTCCCCACCAACTACAGCAAGTCCACAAAAACATAGCATGTTACTGGAAGCAACCCCGCAAACAAAGCTAACAGTAGAACCTACTTTCTACACATCCCGGGAGTCGTCACTCTCCCGGTTCACCACTACCCCTCATTATGGGGCTAACATGCTCAATGATATGTACAAGTTATAAAACGGTAAAGAAAACCACACACACAAAGCCTCGCGGGCAAAATCCGATGAAAAACACCTCCTTGCGACCAAATGGATCGATCCTTTCCAAGAGAGGATCAATCTTCTTCGTAAACAGGGAGTTCCATCCCTGTCAAGCCATAAAGGATCGAATTTTCCTCCAGGAAGATTGATCACTTTCATGACCAAGGGCCCCGTCCATGCCACCAAGCATAAGATCGATCTTCTTCCACCAGAAGATCGATCATCAATGGGCCAGGCATGACGCCCCAAGAATGATCGATCCTTCCTCAAAAGGATCGATCCCGTTGGGTTCTCCGGTGACCGATCGGCGAGAAATACTATCGGAAAACTCTACCAAACCCCACAAAGCCTTGGGAACTGGTAGTACGAATGGTACTTACACTAAAAACCAACGAGCATGTAACTAGATCTACTCAAATCAAACACAATCAAGCTTAAAACCTCACAAAACCGGAAAAGCAAGTAGGTAGCATCCCTACCTAGACAAAAGCGGCTTCAATCCCAACTGCCAAGCCCAAGCTCACCCTCAACCTCTTCCAAATCCAGCCGGATCTGAACTCAGGAATGGCGGATTTGAAAAGAGATTAAAGAAGAAGGTCGCGTCCGTTTTATAGATGGACGAACCGACTTATGAATGTCGATACTTCATGATGATCCAACTTGACTTTCTGCCACTAAAGGATCGATCTTCTTAGCAAGAGAAGATCGATCTTTTTGGTGCAGAAAGCTAGACTTGGGCTAGAATAGAACACAAGCCCAAGCCCGGATCTTTCGATCCCATGTTCACCTAACCATTCTAAACAAACATTATCACAAACACGATCAGTGTGTGCACACGTGGATGTGAAACAAACCGACAATGCACAATTTACTAAATTACCTTACAGCCCAAGAAACAATGCGATCCACCGGATCGTACGCTCGACGCGAAACAAGCAAACGAGCCACGGGCTCGACCCAGCCGGTCTATCCAAGAGTAGAGGGACAGGTCCTCACGGTAACTGTGGAATCTTAGCCCGTTATGGAACCCCGTGGCATCCTTTAGACTTAGGCGGAGAAACGACATGGTTGTTGTTTTCCTCCCTTTTAGTGTGACGTAGAGTAGAACCCTACTGAGCTTGTTGCTCACTCCTACCCGGGCTGCGTTTACAAGTGCAGGCGTTAGCTCTTCTTCAGTAGTAGCAGCTGGACAGACCTTTGGTGGCGCAGTGACTTTAGGCGGCGCTCAAGGATCCTGAGGTGTTGGCAGCTTCAACAGTTCCTTTTGTTATAGATTACCTTTTACAAATGCATTAAATATATAATTTCCCTCTTCAAGGATTAGATGTTTACGAATTTATATTCGATGAGTAAATTCTATATGTCACGCCCCGACCAGAAAACCCATCCAGATCGAGGCGTGAACCACCTAAACCTGTTTACATCATCAATAAGCGCACAAGTATATCAATGCTATGAATTTGAATAATTTGGTCCTTCAGTTCATAAATGAATTTGGCAGAATTTCCTTTATAATTATAGCGCAATAAACCTGTAGATTTTACAATTGTACAACTTCAATATCATTGCATTCCTCAACGTGTACCTAAAAGAATATTACAACATTTCTCAAATACAATTGAATTAATAATCATACAATTCTGTTCTCGAATATTTTAGATTATACATCAATTTATACATCATTGATTAAAACTGTAAATTAACTGCAGAAGAACTCCTCGAAGCTCCATATCCTCGATCACCTCGAAATTGAAGGTCCAACCGGGGGGGGGGGGGGGGGGTGAATTGGACTCTTTTGCAGAAATACAATAGATGAAAGGGCAGTTTTAAATGCAATACAACATTTGATTTGTGCACCACACTGATTTTTTTTTTCGGTGTCTTGCCACCGAATTTTTTGATAAAATTCGAAAAAAGGACACCGAACCATGTAGCTCGGTGGTATTCCACCGAATTTTATCAAAAAATTCGGTGGCAAGCCACCGAATTTGTATCAAAAATTCGGTGATTAATCACCGAATTTTCTGAGTGTGGTGCACAAATCAAATCTTGTATTGCATATATAACCACCCTAGATGAAAACCTAAATAGAAAGTTAGAAGACTAGTATGCTTGTTTAGATATAAAAGCAATAAATAAAGCAAGTAATGAAGAATGAGTTAGGAGACTTGCACCATGTTTTATAGTGGTTCGGCCAACCTTACCTACGTCCACTTCACTCAAGGTCCTCCTTGAGGTTCCACTACTTGTAATCCTTCTTTACAAGTTTTCCCACCAGCTTCCAGGTGCTTAGCAAACTTACAAATCCTCCAACAACTGCTGGAGCTCCCCCTCAAGCTTACGGGTGTTTGAGAACCTTACAAATCACTCCAAGCAACTCTTGGAGATTTATCATAAAGTCTACTTCACAACTTGAAGTAGGTTTACAAAGATTTAAGCTCTCAAAAGAAGACTAAAACTTGTTACAATGTAAACTAATATCTCCCTTAGTCTTACACCAAGTTTCCTAGGTCTTCCCATATATACTTGAGCTTTAAGACCTCAAAAAGCAGCTCCCAACGGCCACTTTGTTTTTCTGCAACGGCTCTTTAACGGCTAGTTTTCTGACTGGCGGTCGACCGTCGCATCGTCTGCCACATCGTCCGTCACGATCTTCTTGAGACGCGGTCGATCCATGCATCGACCTTCAAGCTTCACGGTCGACCGTCACATCGTCCGTGAGGCTCTGTGAGGAAAAACACTTCCCAGGGTTGATGCCTCGTTCGACCATCGCTTCTCCTCAACCGAGTCACATAGGCCATGGTCGATCGGTCCATCGACCGTCGCTACTTTTATCCTCCGCGGTCGATCCTTCCATCGACCGCCACTTTCCACGGTCGATCTCTTCATAGCCCGCGATCGATCCCATGGTCGTCCGTCGCATCGTCCGTAGACAAATAACATTTCTCAAATATGAAAGTTAAGCATGTTTTCAACATATATTTTATCACATATATATTTTAACATTTAGGAACATATTGGCATCATCAAAACAGCATCAAAACATTATTAGGACTAACAATCTCCCTCTTTTTGATGATGACAATCTATTTATATGTGAGGATAAAATATCTATTGCTCCCCCTAAATCTATGCATCCATTTCTTTGATAAAGGTGTTCTAAGATGAATACTAAGGATGTACACCAGTCATATGATATTGAAAAGTTCTATCCATGATATTATGACAAGATAATTTATCTTTTAGTATGATTGCTAATATCATAATTGGTAGCAATAGATCACATCACAACGTTTTCTCCCCCTATGACATCATCAAAAAGTGGGGATGGGGCAAGAGAAAAAAAAAAATTTGATCACTAAAAGAGGCTTGATATCAAATCAATTAAAATACTTATGATACTAAAAAAACGTAGGGGATATATTAAAAGAAAATTCTAAACCCATTCAAGTAAGGTACTCCCCAAACATAAGTTCCTTTTTCTCCCCCAAAGTCAAATCATTGAAAAATTATTTTTAAAATGAGATGCGATGAAAAATTAAAAAAAAATGACACAACCAGTGGTGGTCGACCTTCAAAGGTTCACGGTCGACCGTCGAGTACGATTTGAGCATTTCATGAAATATTGCGTAGTCACGGTCGATCCAAGTGAACTCACGGTCGACCGCCACTTCCAGGAAATGAATTTTAAAATTTAATTTAAAATGATTTTTGAATCAATAATCTCATGAAATTTTGCATACACATGTAATTGAATATTATGAGCTAAAACAAGTCATTAAACATGGAATTCATGCATTTAATTAAAAATATGATACATGAGTGTATGTGTGTGAAAAATGAGTACTAAGAACTCACATGCCACTTTTCATTACATGAAAACACTTGAAGAATTTGAGGCTTATGGTGCATACAAGTCACAATATCTCATAAAAGATGATTAAAATTCATTTCAAATCAGTAAGCATTATAATGCAAGATATGACCATATGACCTCTTTTAAAATCAATCAAGATACAATATTTTAACCAAGATTAAATCTTTTTAAGGATTCATTTTTAAATCAATAAGAAAGACTTCATAAGTAATATAAATCATAGGATAAAGTTCACTATAACTATTTTGAAATACCAAATGAAAATGGAGGAACATGACTTCATACAATTGAAGGGATCATTTGATAACTATTTAGATTACCTCCTTTTCTTGGAAACATTTTATTGTCCTCACCATATGCCTTGAGTATCCACCATCAAGATATCACCTTTTTCTTTTGAATTTGTCTTGACAAATGGATCTCAAGCATCCCTTACACAAATCATATCTTGATTTTTGGTAACCAAATCTTTTTGGATCCACTATCATTAGTTCTTGAAATGTGCATATAAGATGAATGCTTTGGAATCCAAAACATGTTAGCACTTGCATTCTTCATTAAATAGCAATTAGGAGTGATATGTCCTATTTTACAACAATAGTGACAAGTAGGTGCATTTGCAAATCTAGGAGGATGAGATGATGCTTTAACAAAGCTTGTCTTTTTAAAATTATTCATCTTCCTAGGGTTATAGTCAATTCCATTGTTGTTCAATGAACTACGTTGGCTATCAAGGATCTCATTAAATATGGTCTTACTCTTCATAAACTTAGAAAAAGTGATTTTCAAATCATTAGTTTCAAGGGTGAGATCCCTTTTAGATTCTCTCAAATTGATGATTTCCTTTTGCAAGATATTTGAGTTGTTTTGTAAAATGCCATGCTCACATTTGCAATCCTCAAGTTCTTTTCTAAGAGAGGCATGATTATCACTAGATGTCTTACTCATCATGCATTTGTTCTCATTTTCCAATAAGTCAATCCTACACATGGCATCTAGTTTTTCTTGTTCTAGCTTCTTCAAATCCTTACATGAAGCATAATATTTCTTTTTAAGGAACTTGAAATCTTTAGCTAAGGAATGATAAGCTTCAAAAAGTTCATCAAAGGCTAGCTCATCATTTACCTCATGATCTTCTTCCTCATCCCCGATGGCCATTAAACAAATATTTGCCTTTTCTTGCTCTTTTCATCAGAGGAGGAATCCTTATCGCTTTCACTCCAAGTTGCCACCATGCCTTTCTTTTTATTGAAACTCTTCTTTGTTGGCTTCTTGAGTCGAGGGCAATCGAGCTTGTAGTGTCCGGGCTTTCTACACTCATAGTATATAATGTCATTTAAATTAGATGAGGTAGAGTTTGATTTTTCACCTTCGGATATTTTCTTCTTGAAATTCATCTTTCCTCCTTGGCGGTTGAGCATTCTTTTGATTTTTCTTGTAATTGATGCCAATTCCTCATAGCTCGAATCCGATTCTTCATCACTTGAACTTGATGAATCTTGGTATGATGACTTGAATGCAACCAATTTTTCTTTCTTCTCTCCTGTATTGTTGCTCTTCTTCAAGCTCATCTCATAGGTCATGAGTGAACCCATGAGCTCATCAAGTGATAGCTTGGAAAGGTCTTTGGCTTCTTCAATCGCCGTCACCTTGAGATCCCATGCTTTAGGCAGACACCTAAGTATCTTTCTTACAATTTCATCATTAGCATAAGATTTGCTAAGAAATTGAAGCATATTTAAAATGTGATTGAAGCGTGTAAACATTTTACTAATGGACTCATTTTCCTTCATGCTAAATAATTCATAATCATGAACAAGCATACTTATCCTAATCTCCTTAATTTGGTCGGTTCCCTCATAAGTAATTTCAAACTTCTCCCATATTTCCTTGGCCGATTTACAACTTGCAATTCTACTAAATTCATTGGAGCTCAATGCATAAATAAGAAAGCATTTTGCTTTAGCATTGGTTTCCAATTTCTTTATGTCGGATGGAGTGTACTCACTCTTAAGTTTGGGCGCATCCTTTCCTTCATGCATTTTACTAGGAATAAATGGTCCATCCTCAATAGTAAGCCAATTTTCATAGTCTAAGGATTGGATAAAAATTTCCATCCTAGTCTTTCAATAATTGTAATTTTCTCCATTAAAGTAGGGAGGTCTATTGGTAGACTGTCCTTGTTGATTTTCCATCTATACCTAGGATCCTCTAGGGTCGTTAAACCTCGAATATAGAGACGAGGCTCTGATACCAATTGAAGGTCCAAGGGCGGGTGAATTGGACTCTTTTGCGGAAGTACAATAGATGAAAACCTAGATAGAAAGCTAGAAGACTAGTATGATTGTTTAGATATGAAAGCAATAAATAAAGCAAGTAATGAAAAATGAGTTAGGATACTTGCACCAGGTTTTATAATGGTTCGGTCAACCTTGCCTACGCCCACTTCACTCAATGTCCTCCTTGAGGTTCCACTACTTGTAATCCTTCCTTACAAGTTTTCCCACCAAGCTTCCGGGTTCTTGACAACCTTACAAAGCCTCTAACAACTGCTGGAGCTCCCCCTCAAGCTTACGGGTGCTTGAGAACCTTACAAATCACTCCAAGCAACTCTTGGAGATTTCTCACAAAGTCTACTTCACAACTTGAAGTAGGTTTACAAAGATTTAAGCTCTGAAAAGAACACTAAAACTTGTTACAATGTAAACTAATATCTCCCTAAGTCTTACACAAAGTTTCCTGGTTCTTCTCATATATACTTGTGTTTTAAGACCTCAAAAAGCAGCTCCCAACGACCACTTTACTTTTCTGCCACGGCTCTTTAACGGCTAGTTTACTGACTGCCGGTCGACCGTCGCATCGTCCGCCACATTGTCCGTTGCGATCTTCTTGAGCCGTGGTCGATCCACGCATCGACCTTCAAGCTTCACGGTTGACAGTCGCATCGACCGTCACATCGTCCGTGAGGCTCTGTGAGGAAAAACACTTTCTAGGGTCGATGCCTCGTTCGACCGTCGCTTCTCCTCAACCGAGTCACATAGACCACGCTCGATCGGTCCATCGACCGTCGCTACTTTTATCCTCCGCGATCGATCCTTCCATCGACCGCCGCTTTCCACGGTCGATCTCTTCATAGCCCGTGGTCGATCCCACGGTCGATCCCACGGTCGACCGCCGCATCGTCCGTGGACAAATAACATTTCTCAAATATGAAAGTTAAAGCATGTTTTCAACATATATTTTATCACATATATATTTTAACATTTAAAAACATATTGGCATCATCAAAACATCATCAAAACACTATTAGGACTAACAGAAATATTGCACCATCTTCTAGAAGAACACCTTAAGGAATGAACTGCATCGACCTGCATCGCTGATGCAGCCCAGGTAGGGTGAGCAACAATGCCCAGTAGGGTTCTACTCTACGTCACACATAATGGAAGGGAAACTGCAACTGTGTCGTTCTCCGCCTAAGCCTAAGAGATATCAAGGGTCCGCATAACCCCGTCGATTCCCGAGGGCTCCTATCCAGGTCCCATCCTCACCCAAGAACAAACGAGAGGAAACAAAGACTGTGGGCTCATGTCCAGGTACCACCCTGCCCAGCCGTACCATCTCTCACGGGGACACATAAGTCAGGGACCTCGACAACCATCCTTAGCACTTGGCCTTGGAGATCCGACACGACCTCTACACCTCAAGTACAAGAATATCAAACATGGTCGACTATAACAACAACCTCACATGATAGTAAATATGATCATTCAATGACAATCACGTCCTAGTCCTCAACTACCAAAACCCCGATCCTAGGGCTAGATCCAGGCTACTCGAGAACCCCGGATCGGTGATCGAATCCATCGCCTACCACCTAGCCTTAATGCTTCTAATGCAAACAAATGCATGCAATGCTCACGCACAAATTTTTAATAGATTAGGACATGCAACACTATGTCATACATCATACAAGGCTAGGCATAGCCTCAAGCTTGCCAGTGGGTAAACATAGCAAGAGTTTAAAGCAATAAAGATCTATCTAGCAAAGCAAAAGTATCAAACACCCAGCAGATCAAAATCCGGCATTACAACGGCGTCCACAACCATCAACCGCAATTGGGTACAACGGGGATACAACCCCGGCCAACCAACACAAAACAGTTACAATACATATTAACTAGGGCATACCCTCAGCCCATCTAATTATCTAAACATCCCAAGGGGCATGACTAACCACAAGCCTCACGTAGGGCTAGGCCACACATAGGGCCTACATATATATACATATAGATAACATACTACAATTTGAAGTAAGCTTCTAAGTACATGGAATTGACGATGGAATACACGCTCGTTAGCGAAATACAAACTCATATGGATGGTAGGCAGGAGCTAATTGGACAAGTAAGCTACTGGTTAAACCGGCAAACCGATATCGAGGGTTCAAACACCCAAAACCTATCAAATCTAGCTTGTAAATCCTAGATGTTACTAAGAACATCAATTAAGGGTATTAGGTGAATTAAGCATGTAGGATTCAAATACATAACCATACGTGATTCACAAAATGTAAACGCTAATTAAGGAAAAGTTAGCAACTAAGAAAATAAGCCGATAAACCGTGCAATTAGCTGTCGAATTCCAACCAATTAATCATGATAGTCCTAACCAATGCTAGGAATACCAACTGCATGTATCTCGAAGGATTAAATAAGGTAAAACATCGAAAATCCATTACAAGGCTAAATTCCGGATTGCTACAGTAAACCCTAGTTAGAGGCGGTGAAATCTTACCAATTCGACATCCAAACAACGTCAAACTTCAAATTAAACTTGAGTAGATGTATCTCAGCATGTTAGGGGCATGCATGCCGAGTATTGGATCTAATTGATGTCTAATTTCCATATAATTTACTAATCATTTTCTTAATTTCAATTCTGCAACAGCTTAGGAAACAATTCACCAAAAATCATATATAAATCCAAAAATCACGAAACCAGCGGCAATTGAAAGTAGATCCGAAGATCTACAACCTTCACGATGAAGGCTTTGTAAGATTCCTCACGGAAAAGCACCTGATTCGAGCAGAAGCTGGCTGGATGCACTGAACAGGATCTGAAAACCAAATCCGGGAAGAACGGCTTGATAAACTCTAATTAAAACCCATCAACATACGATTAGACCTAGGTTAGATGAAATCCAAGCTCAGGGAAACAAGGGAGGAGGAAGAAATCCACAAAAATCTGATTGAAAACCCTCTCAATCAAATCCGAAATCTATGAATCCAAAACCAGCAACTAATCTAGCATGAATATCATTCAAACAATGAATGAAACAACCCACAATCACATGAAGATCCTAACCTAAGACTGAATCAAAGATTCAGGTAGGAAACCCTACCTCAAAGCTCGGGGAAGAGGAGATCTGGGCTTGGTCTTTGTCCCCGACGCTGTCCCGGGTGCTGAAGCTTGGCGGTGGCGAAGGAACAACGCGAGGTGGCCGGCGGAGCTCGTTTATCGACGAGGAAGAGGGCTTCCGACGAGCTCGGGAGAAAGGAAAGGATGAGAGAGGGTCGGATCTGAGTGTAGAGGAGGCTGGGCAACTCGAAAGAGGTGATAGAGAGATCAAGGAGGAGCGGCGTCCGACGACGGTGGGGAAGAAGCTCCGAAGAGAGGAGAGGCCAGCTGGATCGCGAGCGAGGGAGGAGAAGGGGAAAACTGCCGCACGGGGAAGAAAGATAGGGAGAGAGAGAAAGGAAAGGGTTTTATACTAAAGCTTAGATTTAATCTCAGCCTTCCATCTCGATCTTTCCTGATCGAGTTCCGATCTTCCAATCAAGAACGTCTATAAGGATCTAATCAACCACATGCACCAATCCAAGGCCGTGTGTACACTACGCGAGTGTGAAACCCAACTCCACAAGGGCAGATTATGAAAATACCCTTGGACTTGCAACGATCGAAGCGATCGTTGAACAAGGCGAACCGAGCCAAAACCAACCAAGCCATACCCTCGACCTAACGCGGTTGGACCAGGTTGGAGGTACGGGTCCTCACAGTATAACTCTGAGGGTTGCATAATGTTATATAATCTTATTTACTCTGATGTTAATATGGAACTGTTATAGTTAGTAGTTTATTAGAAATTACTATGCTACCCCTCTGATAGAATTGTTCAAATTAGTTGTGATACTTGTTATATAAATGCGCCAGAGATAATGGAATAGGTTTAGGTCCCTCATGCCCCGAATCGGATGGGTTTTCTGGGTCGGGGTGTGACATGCACATTAATCATAATCTTGGATGTAGCCATGAATGGACATCCCAACAAAATAGGTGAACTTCTATCATTCAAAGGTGCATCATCGATATCTAATATCACAAAATCAGCAGCGATAATTAGTTTATCAACTTATACTAAAATGTCCTCTACAATGCCTAATGGATACTTAATTGAACGATCTGCAAGTTGTAGAGACATAGTAGTAGGTTTTAATTCACCCATACCTAACTAAAGAAAAACAGAGTAAGACATTAAATTAACATTAGCTCCTAAATCAAGCATTGCCTCCCCTATGTTTGTATCACCAACAGTAATACTTGTGTTAAAACTTCCTGGATCCTTGAGCTTGGATAGCAACTTTCTTTGTAGCACTGCACTTACCGTCTTTGAAACCATTACCTTTTCATGAGGTTCATACTCACGCTTATATGTACTTAGTTCCTTGAAAAACTTTGGAAAGGCTGGTATGTTTCTGATCACATCAAGCAATGGTAAGTTTACATTAACCTTAGATAGAATATCATAATTTCAGAATATGACTTATCCATTTTGGCTTTCTTCATGCGGCTTGGAAAAGGAATTGGTGGCACATATGATGCAGGAGTATTGGAATGAACCTCAAGAACTGACTTTGCTCTCTTTTCATGCTCAAAATCAGATGTGGCCTGCGGTGGCCTTTTCGAGCATTTTTCCTTTTCAACTTTCTCACTTGCATCATCAATACACTCATCAATAATTTCAGCATTAATCTTATTATCAATCATCTTACCTGAATAAAGAACTGTGATCGCTTTTGCTTGCTCAGATTGGCTTGGAAATTTGCCTGGAACATGGGCTCGTATAGCATCTGCAAGCTGTCCCACTAGAACTTCCAACTTCCCAATGGATGTTTCACCATACTTCAGTGTTGTTTCATGTTGAACAATGGTCGAATCTTGTTGTTCCATCTTTGAGTCTATTTTCTGCATAAAAGCTAACATAGTTGCTTCCAAAGGCGACTTAACATGTGGGTCAGACTAATTACCAGTAGACATACTAGCATTAGCACTATTTTTCCATGAAAAATTTGGATGCTCCCTCCAACTAGGATTAAGTATTTGCAAAATGATCAAATCTAGGTCTCGGGTTGTAGGCGTTTATCAAATTAGCTTGTTCTTGCACAAATTCTGGAAATTCACTACCATAAGGACATGAATCAAACCTATGACCAATAATATTGCAAATTAAGCAAACCTCAACCGGTTTGGCTTGTGTCGACATCATCGCATCCATCTTTTTGTTTAGGGCTGCGATTTGCCTTGCCATATAGTCCTTCTGGTTCAGCTCATAGATGTCTTTCGCCTTATTCTTTGTGTCCCACTGCTGCAAGTTAGATCCCAACATCTCATAAATCTCATATGCCTCTGGTGGTATCTTTTTGAACATCGCTTCACCTGCAGCATTATCTATCATAGTTTGACAAGGAAGGTTTAGTCCATCATAAAAATATTGCATCTGATTTTCTAAAGAATAATTATGATGGAGGCATTGCATCAAAAGAGACTTAAATCTATCCCATGTTTCATGGAAAGGTTCTCCATCAGCTTGCTGAAAATTTGAAATTTGCATCCTCAGGTTCATAGTCATGGCATAAAAGTAACATTTGCCGACTATGTGAGGACCCGTCCCTTTACTCCTGTGGCTCGTCGTGGACCGCAAGGGCAATTTGGTAAATTGCGCCTTGTCGGCTTGTTTCACACCCGCGTGTGCACACACTGACCGTGTTTGTGGTAATGTTTGGTTAGAACGGTTAGTGGGACCCGGGATCGAAAGATCCTGACTTTGGCTTGAGTTCTTGCCTAATTTTAGCTTTCAGCACAAAAAGAATCGATCCTCTCTGGCTAAGAGATCGATCCTCTTCATGCCAGAAAGTCAAGTGCGATCGTCATGAAGGATCGATCCTTGCCTAGGGAAGGATCGATAATTCATAAGTCAGTTCGTTTGCCTATAAAGCAGACGAGATCTTCTTCCTTGAATCCCTTTTGAAATCCGGCGATTTGAGCTCAGATCTCGCGATTTTTGAAGGCATCTGAGGATGATCCAAGGCCTAGCTGCTTGGATCTAAGCTGCTCTTGCTCCGGTAGGGATTCCTACCTACATCTTTTCGGGGTTTCGAGTTTTTCCGGTTTGATTTGTGTTCTAAGCTTAGATCTGTTAATATACTTGTTGGCTTCTCGTGTTTTAACCGGTTTTGGACTCGTGGGATCATGATCTATCAGATCCCAGAGTTTCATGATGTTTGGGTGTCTCTTCCGGCGGTATTTTCTCAACCCATCGGGATCGATCCTTCTTGAGGGAGGATCGATCTCTCTGGGATGGTCATGCTACGCCCGATGAAGGATCGATCTCCTGCTTGGAGAATATCGATCCTGGTTCTTGGGTAGCATGGCTACCCTTCGTCGCGAAGAAGATCGATCTTCCTGGAAGGAAGGATCGATCTTTCTTGGTGCGACACGAAGGGCGCCCTCTGTCTCGAGAAAGATTGATCTTCCTGGGAGGAAGGATCGATCTCCCTTGTCTCGACAATGAGGGAAGCTCACTGTTACTTAAGAGATCGATCCTTCCTTCGTAAAGGATCGATCCCTTAGTAGCAGAGAGGGTATTTCATAATTTTTGCCCGCGGGGCTTTGTATGTCAGTTTCCTTTACTGTCTTGATACCTGGTACATATGATTAAGCATGCTAGCCCTATAATAGGGCAGTGGTGAACCGGGAGAGTGATGACTCTCGGGATTTTTAGAATAAACGGGCGAGTAGCCCTACAGCTTTCCTTTTCCTTGCATGCCGGCGTGCGCCGAGGGCTTTATCTGTTATCTGTGTGAGCTGTTGTTTGCGGGGCTGCTTCCCGGTGCAGGTTTTGTGGTGGACTGCTGGCAGTTGGTGGTGGTACCACTGCAGCAGTCCCTAGACCTTATTTATCTGTTCACCACCTCGGGGCGACAGGGTGCCGTGCTCAGACCTTGTTATTTATTATATCACATAATGATGCATGCTTGTCTGTATTATCCTGCGCATGTTCATACATGCATTGTGTTGTGCACTAGTTGCATCTGTGTAGGGCGTTGCCGATCCGGGGTTTTCTGGTAGCCCGGAACTAGCTCTAGGACCATTGCGGGTAGCTTGGTCCAGGACTCGATTTGTAGTATTCAGTCGTTTTCGATGATAGGGTTAGTTTGACCTGAATACATGTTGTTTGATGTTTAGAGGTCGTGTCGATCTCGAGCCAGATGTTGTGGGTGCAACCGGTGTCTGTTCTTGTTCTTATCCTTGGGGGCCTTCGGAGGGGTCCCGCCCAGGCAGTGTCTGTTCCTACCCGCAGTGGCAACCAGTGTGGGCCCGGTTCGTTAGGGTGACCACAGCTGAAACCCTGCAGCACTAGGTGTATCCAAGATGGGCCCAGTCCATTAGGGTGACCATGGTTGGATATTCCTAGAGACACCGACAAAGGGTTATGGGACCCTTGCTGCACACTCAAGTCTTGCTCGAGGGTGACACTGTTGTGTTCCCTCCCTTGTGAGTGTCGTAGTGTAGTGTCCCTGCTGAGCTTAGTGCTCACTCCTACCCGGGCTGCGTTTTGCAGGTGCTGGCGCTAGCTCTTCTTCGGTCGCCCCTACCGGGCCGGTGTTCGGTGACGTCGCGGCGTCTGGCGGTGCTTGAGAGGTGGTGATCTAGCAGTTCTACCCTTTTGTATAGATAGTCTCCTACGGGAGTGATAAATGTATAATTTCCCTGTTTTGAGGTTTGTAATATTATATCAGTTCAGTCCTTCAGTTTGTATTTGTGTTAATACAGGACGATTATGATTTTGTTAGGGTAACCACTACGATTAGAGGGAAACCTCGCCAAAATTTCCGCAGTAGGTTAGGTTCCGCTTCGCGTCGCCCGGCCCGGTTGGGCCTACGCGGGTCGGGGCGTGACAGACTAACTTGTTGTAAATTGCGTCCCAATCACTGAGTGATCAAGGAGACAACGGCATCAACCATTTTTTCACTTTATCCTTCAAGGTATAAGGAAAACATCGCATCCTCAGTTGATCTTCAGTAATGCCACCTAGAGGAAAAGTCTGAATAGTAGCCTAATAATCTTTCACAAAAGTCAGTGCATCTTTAGAGGGTAAACCATGAAATTCAGAAAGCATAGAAAAATATAGATCTTTAATTTCATAATTTCTAGCCTGTACTGGTAACGCAATGCACGAAGGTGAAGTAGCAATCGTAGGCCTCACATACTCCTCCAACGGACGTTCATTGTTATTAACCTCCATTTTCTCTAGTTCCTCCTTTTGAATTTCTAGATCTGATGTAGACATGCTACCTTCGTTAGACCTCTTCTTCCTTCCGATTTGATCTACTTTATCGTCCAAGGGCAGCAACTTTTCTTTCAGTGATCGGCGACCTTGCATTCACCACTTAAAAAGTCTAATCAAATCCCCGGCAACGGCGCCAAAAACTTGATGAATAAATTTTATATCTCACAAGTATATGAATCGGTGAAATCAATATAACAGCAAGATGAGTATCGTACCCACATAGATTTGTAGATATTATTAGGGTAAAACGCTAAAGAAGAATAGAAAGTAAAGAAAGTAAGAAAGTGATAAAAATCTGATAGATGAAGACTAAGGTTCTGACTTCACCATAACATCCTCATTCTATGCATTAAATCAGTAAAATCTCAATTTAATTCCAAGGGTTCGTTCTTCTAGTATGATGGTTTGTTCGGCCGCGGTGTCACCAAGAACCCTTTACTAACCCTAGCTAATGAACCCATAGCTAAGTGTCAATCAAGAATCCATTAAGCTCTGAAGAACAATCATGAACCAAGAATTGTCTAAGTTTGAACCCGGCTTTAACAAAAACTCATGCATTTATAGATCGTGCAAGATTAAGGATGAACCCTCACCTAATCTCACATATGACAATCTACAATACTTTATTGGTCAGATAAAAGTATCAAGATCTCAGTTATAATAATGAATGAAACAAGGAATATAAATTGATTAAGAAATAAATTGATTCAATCACATAGAATGATTCAGTTGGGCTACATCAGTTCCTTAGCAAGGAAACTAGCCACTCATGTTCATCATGAATATAACCAAAGTGTTCAAAATAAATAAATAAAGAAGATGAAGAAAAACCAAAACCAAACTAGCTGCTTTCCTCCTTGAAAACCACTCCTCCCAATCTCCTCTTTGATAACCCTAAGTCCCCTATTTATAGCCTCCAAAGCTTCTCAAACTCGGATTAAATCTGAGCCATTTATTTTTCTCTTCCGTCAAACAAAAGATCGATCTTTTTAAAGGAGAAGATCGATCTTTTGAAAAGGTACTTTTTGTCTACTTCAGCTTCATAAGAGATCGATCTTCTCCCTATAGAAGATAGGGAGAAGATCGATCTTCCTGTCTCAAAAATCACTTCAGTTTCAGAAGAGATCGATCTTCTCGATCCTTTGAAATCATGCTCTCTGTCAACATAAACATCGATATTCTTATGCTGTGAAGATCGATCTTTTAATTCTTACATTTTTTTTTCAGCACTGCGCCATTGGTAGTAAACATGTTGTACCTTCCTCTAGGAAACTCAGAATCACGAACCGTAAAATTCTATAGAAACTAAACATCTAGAGCTTTCCAATCATATATGGAACATCATCTGGTTCTTTCTGAACATGTACAGTTTAATCTTTGAACTTAACCCATGTAATCTTTTCATCTTCTTTGCTCCTTTTGACTCCTATTTCCTGCAATTCTCAACACGGTTTGTGAAGCATCATATTAAGTGTAAAAACAATACTAAAGAGGCTAATTAAGGATAAAGAATCCAGCAATTGGACCGGTGATAAGGTTGTTCAAAGTGCACTTTCATGCACTCATCAGAAGGTTTCTCCGCGTAGAGGATCAGAAAGATTCGACAGCAAGGGCAAGCTAGCACCAAGGTTCACCGGCCCTTTCGAGATCGTCAGACGTGGGAGCGGTCACCTACTAGTTGGCTCTACCCCACACATGGCAGCATTTCACCCCACTTTCCACATGTCGATGCTGAGGAAGTACGTTCCAGACCCGTCACATGTGATCAGACTCGACGATATCGTTATTGAGGAGATGCGACATATACAAAGCAACCAATGCAGATCGTAGACAGAAGAGATCAAGTGTTGAGGGGCAAGATGATACCTTTGGTGTTAATTCATTGGGTACACTGAGGAATCGAGGAGCTGACTTGGGAGCGAGAGGATCGCATGCGTTAGGAGTACCCCGGACTGTTCCTTTCAGCAGGTAGAAATCTAGTTGTGGGCGTTGGTGCCCCTAACATGTAGCTTGTTTGTGCATGTAGGCCTAGTGTGTTCTTTCTTTTTTTCGGCCCTATCCTTATTAAATTTTGGGATGAGATTCTTTTAAGGATGTTAGGTTGTGAGGACCCGTTCCTCTAACCTGTCTCGACCATGTAGGTCGGGGGCCATGCCCTGTTGGCTTGTTTCCTCGTCAAGCACGATTTGTTAGATCGCATTGTTGAATTTGGACCCCCAACGTCAATTTGGTAAATTACACCTTACCGATCGGTTTCACACCTGCGTAGTGCACACACAGCCCTATAAATGATATATGTTCTTGTTAGAACCTTAGGCGAGCTTGGGATTGAAAGATCCGAGCTCGGGTGCGAAAGTTGTCCTTAGGATAGTTGGTGGCCCTAGAGCGATCGATTGCTCCAATGAGTGATCGGTCAGGTTCGAGGTCGGCACCGCCGTTGACGTGTCTGGATAAGGACGCGTAACCGACCTAGTCCGATCAATCGGTATTGTTGATCGATCGATCGAACTCAGATTCTATAAGAGCTTGTGAAGGCTCTATTTCTTCTCTTTTCTTCTTCTCTCCACCGTCCCTTGGATTTCTTGGGGAGAGCTTGTTCCAGAGGCTTGAGGAGGTTGCCAGCAAGGAGAGGAGTTGATCTAGACCTTCCCTACACTGATTAATCAATGATTAATCATGGATTAGCGTAGAATGGTAGGATTCTTCACTTAAATGTGTTTTAAGTGTTCTAGGTTAATTGGTTGCTTAATTAGTTGATTAATCTATGCTAGATGATGCTCCTAGGCATGCTTAATATCTGATTGAAGTATGATTGGCTTTTGGTTGGATTTAATTCGGATTTAAGCAATTTTACATTGATTAATTTATGGATTTCTGTTTTAATTAGAACAGTTATGTTTGAGCTTGATTACAGAGTTGTACGTGCATGATCTCAGTTTGTCTTCAACATGAAATTTGTAGATCTCTGAGCTAGCTTTCAATTCCAACTTGTTTCATATCTTTGGGGTTGATTTGTAAATTTTGGTTTTAATTCGAGAAATTTTCGAAGGGATTTCGAGTCATTTATCATATATGAATTTAAACCAAAATTATAGGTTTTTATCTATTTCTTTTTATCCGATTGATCCAATTTTCAGATATGTGATTCAGGGTATGTCAATGAGAGGCATATCAAGCTTCACGTCAATCGGATGTTTAGATTGAAAGTTAGGATTTTTCAAAATTAGTTGTATCGTTAGTTTTAATTCAATAATTCGAGCTTTTCGATCTTGTTTCATATATATATATATATATATATATATATATATATATGTTATTATATATGTGTAAGCCATGTGTGTGGCTTGTGGTTGAACCAGGGGAGTCACGCCCCCTTGGGATGTGTGATGAGTCACTAAATATCTGTAATTAAACCCCTTAAATTACCTTTATTAAACCTAAAGTGTTTGTATTTAATAGTTTATTAGTTGATTTCATGTTTAATCATGATATGAGAAGAAATATAAGAAATTCAGCTAAAAAGATGAATTTATGTGATAAAGACTGATTTGTCGCCTGTCAGGAGACTATTCTTCAGAAATTCTATATAATTCTAAATATTCTAGAAATTTAGTACGTGATAGAAGACTTCAAGAGCTACAACTTTCATGTTTGACATTTTACGAGAATGCTGATTGATTGATACCAGTTTTGAAGAAGATAAAGATATATAGCTGCTGGAAAACTGGTCCATCGACGTTCAGAAGAATATTCTTAAAATATTCTTCATAAGAGCAAATATTATGAAATATTCGGGATATGACAGAGGACTTCCAAATCTACAACTTTTGTGTTGGACAAGGCTTCAAATCCAGAACTGATTGGGCCCAGTTGCACTCGGAATAAGACTATAAGAATTAATTCAGGAAATCCGAGTTATAATTGAAGTCCAACTCAACTCAAACTCTAATTTCGAGAGTTCTCTTATAAATAGGGTTATTCAATCCGAATTTCTCATCTTTTTGAACATCTTTGGAGAAGGAAGGAGAAGACAGCGAGGATGCGGATGGTGACAGCTTCCTATTCCAACCTGATGGCTTTCATCCCTAAGATGAGTGGCTAACTTCTTGTATTTAGGAATCTCATGAAACCCTAGTGTAGTTTTGGTCTTTCTTTAGTTTGATTCTTGTGAACTCCTCGATGCATGATCTCATAAATATGGTTTTATTGTTAATAGAGTTGAAGGAACAGAGTTCCCTTGACGTACTTTCAGTCATGCATGATTTCTGTGATTGATGGTAGATATTTATGATATGGTTTTCATGAAATTATTGGTTTTCCTTTGAGATAAGCTATGCTACGCGAAGATAGGTTGTGCCAAGGTAATAGGAGTAGTATAATTTAAGATAATCGTAGGACCAAATACAATCTATGCCAAGCAAAGATAGGTTATGCCTTTGGAAACATTAACTTTATTTTAGGGATTCATGTGAGCTTGTAGCCATATGATACATAATGTTGAGAAAATGGAACAATATGATAACTAGAAAAGACTAATAATGAAACTAGGGCGGATTAAGTAATTCCTGAGTAACTATTCCATTGATTCAAATTGATCAATCTTTTATTTCTTTTCTTTTTTAGTTTAGATAACTCTATTCTATCTTTCATTCTTTTCCTAAGTTTCAGGGTTCGAGAATTGATTTCAATTTCCAACGTTTTCCCTGTGGATCGACTCCCGACTTCACCGCTATTCTACCTAGTAGTGTAGTGATTGAATAAGAATTATAAATTTAATATTTGATTGAGTTTGCAATGTTTTAATGACACTTTCGTGAGTGATCAATGTGTAGAATAAATCTTTAACTGTTAGATTGTCTGGTTAGCTGGGGTTGTATCCCCTTTGTAGAGTTTTGGTTGATGGCCCGTGCGGGCCGTCGTAATGCCAAAATCTACTTTAACTGTTAGTCTAGATTGTTTGTTTAATCTCGTGGAGACTTGTAGGCCTGTGCGCCTAATTATCCGCTTTATCTAGACCCTTGCTATGTTCACACCCTTGGCGAGTTGTACGATGCTTCTAGCCTATATATTATTTTATCATATTGTTGCATGTCTGAAATTTTACCTATGTGCGTGTGAGCATACATATAATTGATTGCATTAGATGCATTCTATGCTAGGCGTGGGCGATGGGTTGATCGCCGATCCGAGGGCTCGGGCAGCTCGGATCTAGCCGTAGAATCGAGGCTGGCTAGCAAGGTATATGGCTGAATTATTATGATAATATGATGTTATCGAGATTACTGTCTAGTTGGCTGCAAATACTTTGATTGAGGTGTAGAGGTCGTCTTAGGTTTCAATTTTAGTCTCAATTCGGTAGGGGAAGTTACGTATCACCCTGTGTCCTACGTCCTGTTGTTTCAGTGCTGGAGCGCTTGGTTTGTGAGGGACAACTATTGACAGTGGAGGTCATCAATTCGGTAGGGGAAGTTACTTAACGTGAGTTTTCCCCTAAATATGATGTGGAACCTGGGACTTTAATACTTTTTCCCTTCCTTTAAGTGTGACGTAGAATAGAATCCTGCTGAACTTATCGTTCACTCCTACCCGGGCTACGTTTTGTAGGTGCAGGCGTCAGCTCTTCTTCCGTAGCACCAGATGGACATGCTCTTGGTGGCCCGTCGACCTCTGGAGGTGCTTGAGGACTTGGGGATAAGTTTTACTGATAGATGTTATAAATATATAATTTCATTCTGTAAAGATATTTTTAGATAGTTATACATATGCTTTTGATGATCAATTTTGTATCATAAATCTTGTCTTATATTAGAGACTAGTACTCACCCGTGCCCCTGGCACGGTTTTGCAGTTCTCTTATTAATAATCATTAAAATGTATGAAAAATATTGATAATATAAGACCGCATAGAGTATTTCTTTCTCGGCATTTCGATGGACAGTTCTTTCTCAGCATCACGCAGTCCACTTCCGCAGCTTCAACGATGGATATAATTATTAGTGTGAGTCTGTGTCACTTTTGTATCTCCAATCAATATTTCATAAAAATGATTCATAAAATTATAACAATATGAGACCTTGAACTTTTGGAATTCAATAAGTTTCATTAACAACAAAATCATTACTAATTCTTGGATAACATCCAAATGAATCACTATTTACAGAAAACCTTGGCAATGCGATAAATATGCTTAACACCATTAACTATTTTAATTATGTAATTGCCAATAGCAATCATTCTCTATTAATATAGGAAAGGATCAAACTTGCAATAGTGAGTGGTGATGAACATTTGGTTACTACACCCTGTATATTGAAGAGATGACAACTACAATATTTTGATTAATTGTGAGTACAGACGTAGCAAATTTAGAGTAAGAGATTGCGCGCATTTAGTTTGTGCTAGAATGAGCCTACTTTAGGAGCATGGATGACAACTATAAAGAATAACACAACCTCTTTATCAGCATTAAATTGAATAAATCAAGTTAAAAAGAGATCTCTTGTGATATACAATATATTAAAACAAAAATAATAAAAAATAAAAAATTAAACAAAAGGAATAAAAAATCACAAATTTCCCCTTTTATTCTCTCCTTCCCCCTCTTCTTCTTTTCTCTTCTTCTTCCCCTCTTTCCTTCCTCCTCCTCACCACCGGCAAACACCATCGTTTTGAAGCCTTTCTTCTCCGACGAAGTCCAACTCGGTGATGCCTCTACTTCCCCGCTCCGGTGACGACGCATCCACACCGTTCGCTCCACTTCCCCGTTCGCGACGCCGGAGGTCGGGGAGATCGGGGAGATCGGGGGGATCGGAGGTCGACTGGGGAGATCGAGGGGATCGGAGGTCGACTGAGGAGATCGGGGAGGTCGGGAGGTCGGAGGTCCCGACACCGGCGGAGAAGATCAGAATCGCGACAGAGGTACCCTCACCCACCCCACCTCTCTCTTTCATCAACGGTCCCGGCCGCCTTGAACCCATCTTGGGGTCTCTCTTCCACGGCGTCTCCTCCGATGCCCAACGCCCGGTAGCCACGGCTGCTCTTCGCCATCGAGCTCCGCTACAAGCCACCCCATCCTCCCTCCACCGCCGACGATGCCGCGGGACTGGACTCCTCTCCTCCACTTCCCCGTTCGCGACGCCAGAGGTCGGTGAGATCGGGGGGAACGGAGGTCGGCTGAGGAGATCGGGGAGGTCGGGAGGTCGGGAGGTCGGGAGGTCGGAGGTCTTGACGCCGGTGGAGAAGCTCGAAATCGCGACAGAGGTACCCTCACCCAACCCACCTCTCTCTTTCATCACCGGTCCCGGCCGCCTGGAACCCATCTTGGGGTCTCTCTTCCACGGCGTCTCCTCCTTCGATATCGTCACCCGTCAGAACCCCAACGCCCAACGCCCGGACACCACGGCTGCTCTTCGCCGTCGAGCTCCGCCACAAGCCACCCCAACCTCCCTCCACCGTCGTCGCTGCCGCGAGACTGGAATCCTCTCCTCCGTGAACGCCGGCTCGCGAGACTGGACTCCTCGCCTCCGTCCTTCAACGCCGGCTCCAACCTCTTTCCCTTCTCCTCGGCGCCAGTCGCGGGCAAAGCCTCAGAAGAAATCACGTCGGTGGCGGCAGCAGCGGCCAGCGCAGGTACACTCCACCGCCGACACTGCCGCGAGACTGGACTCTTCACCTCATGAACGCCGGCTCATCGCTTCAACCTTCTTCACCTCTCCTCCGTGAACGCGGCTGTCCACACTACTATCTCTCTGATAAACTCTCTCCAGTAACCACCTCATGAACGTCGGCTCGTCGCTTCAGCCTTCTTCACCTCTCCTCCATGAACACGGCTGTCCACACTACTATCTCTCTGATAAACTCTCTCCAGTAACCACCCCCACCCCCTCTCTCCTAGGAACCGTCGGGTAACCGACTGCTAAACCGCTGCCCAGCGGAACTATTGGATTCAAAAAAATGTATATGCAAACCTAACTTAGGAAATATATATAAAGCTAACTTAGGGAATATCTATATGTAAATCTAACTTAGGGAATATATATAACGCTAACCTAGGAGTATGTATATGTAAACAGCCTTAATAAGGGAAACGGTTGTAACCGTTTTTGCTCCTTATAAGGTTGATTACATTTTGACCCGGATTAATTGAATTATTTAGATGTATTATTTTATTATAAGTAGTTCATAGATGGAACTAATAAATTTGAATGGGTTTTTTTGGTCGGGCGTGACATGGCCTTCCCAGGGAGACTAATTCCTGTCAAGCATGTTCTTCAATCGATTCCTATCTATACTATGATGGCGACGGACATCCCAAAGGCGGTGCTTAAGAAGATTAGCAGACTATGCATAGCTTTCTCATGGGAAGGGAAGAAGGCTGGATTCTCGGTAGTGAAATGGAACAAATGTTGCGAGGCGGTGGAGGATGGAGGTCTGGGGCTGAGAGATCCAGAGACGTGGACTCCAACGAAAAACTCGTGCCGAGGAGATCGTCGCTATGGAAGGATGTAGCCCGAGCGAAGTATAGATGGAAGGGTGCGCTACCATCCCAACATCCATACAAAGAAGCTTCCCCCGCATGGAGAGGCCTCTGTAAAGTGATGCCCCTGCTATGACAAGAACTTAGATGCATGGCGGCCAGCAATGGGAAGTAAGGTGAGTATGGTAAAGGACTGGTGGATACTTGATCTGCCGCTATGCATGAAACCCACCCCTTTCAACGTCGAGAAGATCTCGGAACACATGCATGTGGGAAAGCTTCTGACAAGGGATGGTAGATGGAGAGTTAATATGGTGAAGAAAATATTCCCAGAACCGACAGCATCAGAAATTCTCAGCATTCATGTAGAAAGAGAGGCAGATGGTGATGAGGCAAGATGGACACATGATATGAGAGGGCACATGAACTCGAATTCAGCATATTCAATGATATATGAGAAAAGGAAAGCCAAGGATGAAGAGGTGGAAGAGACCTTCAGATGGAGAATAGCAGACAAAGGGTTTTCCACGGTTCAGTGCGATGTCTCTTTTGATTTAGATCAAAGAAAAGGAAGAATTGGCCTCTTCTGTAGGAGTGGGAAGGGGGAACCGGAGTGGGTCACTGCGGAGCCGGTGGAGGCGAGAGATTCTCTGGAGGATGAAACCATTGCAATTAGATGGGGCATGGAGAAAGCTACAGCTGCAGGGGTGAGAAGACTGGAGTTAGAATCAAATTCCAATGATGCAATTGACATGATTAATGAAAAAATGAGATGGAAGGAAAGCCTTAGAGTACATTTACAGAGAATATGCTGCTGGTTGGCAGCACAGATGGAGAAAGTTGGGTTCTCTTTTATCCCTCGTGACTTTAATCGAGTAGATAGACAGAATGGCATATCTGAGAGGGAGCAGTGATGTGTTACTGTGGTGGTCGAAGGGCATCGGGGCCCCCAAAAAAAAACAAAATAGAGGCGTCATGGCCATGCCTCGCATCATCATGTTCGCCTCCACCAATGGAGGAAATTTCGCCTTACCCTTTACCACCTCCAACTCCTCCTCCTCCTATATGGGCGCCTCCATACGTAGCTTCTACTCCTTCCGACGTCCCACCCCCATCGCCTCCAGTTGTCTCGACCTCTTTGAGAGCAACCCATCTCCTGCTATCTTTGCTTCGAGTGCCGTCAATCCATCTGTTCGTCCTCGTATCGAGAAACCCCTTGTTGGGTTTGGTGGGAAGGGAGCAATGGAGGGAGGGAAGTACTCCAAGGAGCTGGATGTGGCGGTGAGGGTCGTGCAGATGGCGTGCTCTCTTTGCCAGAGGGTGCAGGATGGGCTGGTGGGGAGGGAGAGAGGGAGGCAGATCCAGTCTAAGGATGATGATTCTCCTGTCACTGTTGCAGGTTCTCATTCAATCCTTTCTATTGTTCTTATCTTGGTTAGGATATGAATCTTTTCTTTTGACATGGTATCTCTTGCTGGATATTAGGTTGTTGTTTTGATCTGTTTTTCTTGATTGCGCTAATGAAGGTGGGATCTTGTAATGTTTCTTAGCGTTCTAAAGAACCGTTCATTATTGGATGTTGTGGAGCTTTGTTTGCTCTGAAGAAGATATTCTTTTTGGAAGGGGACAAGAGATGAAGGAATATATTATGTCATGGAACAGGATGCTAGCATTGTGCAATGGAAAACTAAGGCCCTGCTGTTGAATAGAATTTGTCTCCAAGTGTTACTTTTTTTTTTTTAATTGATTGGAGGAAACCTCGCTGTGCCTCACAGCCTGAGTAACAGGAAACATCCCGTGAGCACGCTGGACTTGTTTCCTGGATCCTTCCTTTTTTTTATTTGCCTTTTCAAAGGAGGCTGACACTCGCAGTTGGCAACGGTTGGGATCTTGCCCTATTCCCAGTTCTTTGGGTAAACAGAGAGATTTGTGTTGTGTCTACAGCAGTGAAACTCTTAAAGTAGTAAGCTTTGGCTGCTTTTGGTGGATTCTATATGAGGAGCTTGAGGTAGATGAGATGGTCAAGCAAAGTTTGAGTGTGAAGTTGTCTCATAAGTATTGTGGTTGGCCTTTCCAATTCTTTCCACTGTTGCCACTCAAAGAGACGGATGCATAAGGTTTTGTTCAAGGTGGGACCATGAGATGCAATCAAGTAGTGTTATTTTCATCTTTGCCAATAATTCAAATTTAGGTAGTGGGAAGACTTAAAAGTGCTTGAACCTTATTGAATACTGCTGATTCTAAGGGTTGCTGGCGATTGACATAATATGCGAACCAAGGGAGTTTCTTTAGTTAGGGGCATTTCTTCTGTTTTTTTCCCTTTAGACCTTTTTTTGACTGTTTTTCTGGGAATAACCAATGAATTAAGGAAATGGAGTTGGCAAAAACTTGCAAACCCGTCCACATTGTGATCACATTGATGTGAAAGTGTTTTCTTTCTCAAGCATTTTGGTTCTCGTGTCTTGCTAACATTTGACCATATTGACTACCTTGGATTCTCCATACTCTATATTTCCTAGGAGGCAGATGATGCTACAAATGGCAGCAGTTGCATGCTCAACAAGATAAATTTGCAATTGCTATTTCTTTAGAGCACAATAAGCATCTGTCTAGTGATATTTTCAGAGGTACAAGTACAAGTGAAGTTTGCAGCAGATAGATGTTCATCATCAGGAAAGAGTTGCATGAATAACAGTCATGTATGAATCTTTGGTATGATCAAGGTGGCTATCTCAATTATAGATATGCTGGATTGAGTATGGACGAATGTATTGCTTAATTTTATTTGAATCTCATATCTTCAAAGGAAGTTGAACAATACATGCAAAGATCCAGCGTTATTTAGTAAGCAATGTTTTGAACGTGTGCTTAGATTGAAGCAAGTTGACTAGGTTTAACGAGGGATGGATCAAAGCGTGCCTGATCAGGTTAATGATGGCTTCAATCAGGTGTACTCCAAGACATTATCATTTTAGATTAGAACCCGGGTCAGGCTGCTTTAATTGGTTATGATTTTTAGTTGTTTGATACATCAAGATATCCATTATAGAAAAGAGTTAGAATTTTACATTTTACTCATGTCTGGATTAGGTTCATTCTTTTCAAGTTGGGTTGTTTACGACTGAAAGCCATTTACATCACTAGTCCATGAGTCAAGATCTATCAAGGAGCTTTGAGAATCAATGGTTTGCTTTTCCTTGGTAGGTTCAAAAACGTAATGATTGAAAATCTTTCTGCTTAATGCATATCTGACATAAATATTTGTTTTTCCTCTTCGATGATGAGCTGCATCAAAGACCTGCTTTGCATCATTGACCAAGTATTCCCAAGTACTCCAGTCAAACTCCTTGACCTGATCTTGGGACACTCTGTTTAGTGGCAGGATTTTTTGAGTACCTGTCGTTTTTCCCCTCTCATATGACTGCCAAATGCTCTGAAGCCAGCCATATCCACTCTTGTAGGTTTGTCTTGGTGGCTTGTAGTCTAATCTAAGAATCCCATTCTCTAAAGTGTCTTGTTTTTATATGTAATAGATCTAAGCATCCCATTCTCTAGATCATCTTGTAACTTATGGAAAAATAGTGCATTGCACCCTTTACATTTAAACCCTCATTTGTCACAATTTCTTCAATTTACGGACGTCATTTTAAGTATCTATCGCTGAATGCATTAATTTTGGAATTTAATTACTATAGAAGGAATTTCTTGCATATCAGAGGATTCATGCTCGAATAGTCAGTATAAGACAAGAATCCATGGGGAGCATTTTGAATCTATTGAGTAGTTTTGGATGTTATTACTAAAGAAACTTTAAATATTCTTTCAATATCTAGTTCTCCTTCAAATTTGTGCATGTCTTGGTAATCCTTGTTGCCTGACTATTTCAGAAAGATGATAAACATCCAAGAATTGGTCTTGTCATCGATACAAGGGCCTAAGCGCTAAGAGTATTACTGTTTCGTCTGGGTTGTATTTATCTATTGATCCTAGAAATTTGCTGGAGAAGGATAGAGGAGTCATTCTATCACTCATGCTCATAGCAATAAAAATTAGAAGCAGTGTTTTTCTTGGATAGACTTATGTGTTGAATAATATAGCATGTGCTGAGATACAGTTTGATAGAACATGGTTTTTTTAGGTTTGATAGAGGAGGTATGTGCATTTCTCAACACTATTTCCACACTAAGCCAAACCTGGATCATCATATGTCCTATAAAATAGTTCAATCACTTTATAGCTTGGATCATTGTGGCTACTATTCAAGACACATCTAAAGACCCTAAATGTTATGAGCTTATATTAAAAACTTATAGGAGGACACAACTCTATCAAGTTTGTAAGACTTGTCCAAGCTAGGAAAGTGGCAAATGAATAAACTGCTTGTTGGCCAATAGGGTTGGAAAGTGAATCTTGGCATTCATTATCATCTTCTGCAGGGTTTATTTGGTAGGGATGTATCAGAATATTGGTTGAACTTCATCTTTTAATGCAAAGCGGAAAAGAATAAGAAAGAATATCTATACAGCTAGAAATAGCATTTATGCAAGATATAAATATGCTAATGAAAGATAGTATTCAAGAAATGTTTTCGTACCTGAATATTGATGAAAGACCAGATCCTTATGCTTGTGTTATATGGGTTTTATGGGAACAAAAACATCCATGTCTTGATGCATAGAACTTGGATATTCAAACATTCAAGACAGAATCATGAACGATTATCTTCTGCCAAATGTTCCATTAATTTATGCTTCAACTCCTCTTTGGCTGTTATAGATGTATTTCTCAGTTCATGTTTCATATGTGTATGCAATTAGCTGAATAATGATGTCTCTTTCACGGCATGAGCAGATTGGGGTGTCCAAGCAACTGTCAGTTGGGTTCTTTCACAGTGCTTTGGGGGTGAAAATGTGTCAATTGTTGCAGAAGAAGACATCGAAGCTCTGTCAAAAAAAGAAGCTGCAGGCTTATTGGAATCTGTTGTCGCTGCGGTTAACAAGTGTCTAGTTGAAGCTCCCAAGTATGGGCTAAATATCTCCCAGAATCTGCTTGGAACTCCAGAAGTTCTTGAAGCTATTGGAAGATGTAACTCTACTGGAGGTGCCAAGGGAAGATATTGGGTTCTTGACCCAGTTGATGGTACCTTGGGCTTTGTCCGTGGGGATCAATATGCTGTCGCCCTTGCCATGATTGAGGACGGAGAAGTCATCCTTGGTGTTCTAGGGTGCCCAAACTATCCCATGAAAAAGGAATGGCTTAGCTATCACCAACGCTATTATAGGCTTATGTCCAATGTGTCACCCCCCCCTTCAGGGTCATGGCACAAAGGTTGCATAATGTATGCTTTAAAAGGCAGCGGTGAAGCTTGGATGCAACCACTTGTCCACGACCATGGGGAGTTTGACTGGCACACTTCTGCAAGAAACGTTCGAGTATCATCTGTGGATGAGCCGTCACTTTCGACTTTTTGTGAACCAGTTGAGAAGGCTAATTCAAGCCACTCCTTTACAGCTGGATTGGCACACAGTGTTGGTCTGAGGTATCCCAAGTTTCTTGAATCCTTAAAATTTGATCTTTATAGTTCCTAATGGCATCCACATGGTACATAATTCAAACAAAAATCCTATATGTCTTGATGAATGGAAATAATAATAATAAAATTGCTTGTTTCTTGGTGTCTTGTTGGAAGTTTTATAATAGGAAGATATTGTGAACGCCTTTTGAATGGTCTTTCTGTGAGGTAGATATTATAGGTAAAAGTGATACAAATGAAGAGCCTTTTGAAGCCCATGCTATAAAGTAAATACTCGAATAATGATGATAATCTGACAACAGATCTATTTTCAGGAGAAATTAGTGGTCTATTTTGTTATATTCATCTGTGAGTATCTGAAGGGCTGAGCTAGTTTCAGACAGAGTTCTTGCTGAGCATTCCCTGATTGTTATATAATTTTCCCATTTTCTTTTTTCCCCTGCAATGGCAGGAAGCAGCCTCTTCGTGTCTACAGTATGGTGAAATATGCAGCCATAGCCCGTGGCGATGCGGAGATTTTTATGAAGTTTGCAAGATCAGGGTACAAAGAAAAGATATGGGACCATGCTGCTGGGGTCCTCATCATACAAGAGGCTGGTGGAGTGGTGACAGATGCTGGAGGGCGCCTGTTGGACTTCTCCAGAGGTGTTTATCTGGAAGGCCTAGATAGAGGCATAATTGCATGCTCTGGGGCTGCATTACACAAAAAGATCATGAGCGCAGTTGATGCTAGCTGGGATTCTTCCAATCTGTAGTTAGCCAATGTACAGTGACTACCAAGGTTGTGCATCATGCCATCAGCTAGTACGGTATGAGTTCAAACAATTTTTCCTGCCATTTGTGAGCCATGTTTGTCATTCTACTGATTGATCCTTCTAACATATTTGCAGAAGCTCATGGGAGTTTAGATCTATACACTGAAATATTGCATATGGTTGTGAAGACTGATAAATAAAGAAACCAGGTTGGTTATGAACCATGATATTGATTAATATGCAGAAAGAAAGACAAGCTTGAGGCTTGTCAAGAGGATTTGCTGGCAAAGGTGATGAGTTTGCCAAATCTCCATGCGATCTGCCGTTGGACTTTCTTAGCTAGCATTGACATGCTTTTTCGAGCATGTCTGCTTATTATCTTGAATTTGATTATCTTTTCAGGAATTTATACCATACAGTGACCATTGATTTCGTACTTACTATTGTTTACTCCAGTAGACTGCACTCAGATAAATCGAATGGTGTATCCTGACTTACAATGACTTATATTTGATAGATGAGATCACTAAAGAATACAGACAAGTTTTGATGTCTGTTACCCTATGCGGTATTGAAAGATACGTTATCTAGTGTTATAATTCCGGAATGCAATAGTGTATTCAGATCAGCTTCCTTTTGTAGAAACTCCTCTTTCATGGTAAACTGAATAATTTCTCTGCTTACAGTGAGAACAATCGATAAGTAATGCTGATGAGACTGGTTATGCTGGATGAGATCCCTAATCATGGCAATGTATCATTAACCATCACAGGCGATCGTTGTTCTTTTACATCTTCTTTGCCGCCCAGCTTCCTCACCCAAACACTGCTGTAGAATCTTAAGTTCATGATAAATGCAGTGTCTATTCTTTATTTGTTGCTCTCTGAAGTGTTTGTTAATGGTCTATTTTGATATTCATCGAAGGTTGAATTTGTAGACCTGGACTCCGGACTCTTATGAACCCCAAGCACCTCCTCGAATCTGAGATCAAGGGGCTTGTGAGGGGTCCAACAACAACACGAAGCAATTGACTATAAAGATAGATGCATGTGCTTTACCGCTAAAACAAACTATCATGTATTAAAGATGCGTTCTTTTTCCTTTTTGTTGTGATTAGTTGAGCTTTTAATGATGCGTTTTTTTTCTTTTTTGTTGTGATTAGTTGAGCTTTTAATCATAATTTAGGATCACAATACTGATTACATGTGCCAGTGGAGACACTCCATTTAAAGATCCTCATTCAAACGGACTAGGTTTTAGATCCAAGGGTCCTGATATTTACTATTTAGCATCTAAATTTCGGTCAGTATTTTATGATATGGACCGTTGGATTTGTTTCAAACAGATCTAAGTCATTGTTATGATGATACAAGGCAAAGTGGAACCCATTCTCACTCCCAGCATAATCTCTCAAAGTTTAATATGGTACTTCTATGGAGTGACTCTAAACTAAAATTTAGCTTCTTTTTGATCTTTCTAGTAGCATAGCAGCCGAAATTGGACATTTGGGTCTTGCTTTAAAAAGGTGATTCAAAATCAAGTCAAACTCAGGCCAGCCAATGATAGGAACCGGCGTTCCAGCAGGGTGGCCAAGCCAAACCCACGCTATATGTAGGTAATAGGATTGGTTGAGTCAAGTTATTAGTTGATTAATGTTAGGCTGGAGTACTAGTTTGAGTTGATTAGCAATGGATGTTTACTAGTTTGATTAGTCAGTACTTAGTAGAGTTGAACAAGGATTCTAGGATTGGGAGTAGGGTTTACTATTTAAAGGTCAGTAGGGTCTTGTATTGGATTTATGCTATTTTGGATAAATAAAGAGGGGTCTTCTTCCAGCCATAAATTGGGAGTTAGGGGTTTCCTCTGCCATCAAGAGAGGAGAAATCTATCCACCACGCAGGGGATCTTGATTCTGTCATCAAGATCCTATCAATTGGTACCAGAGCCATCGTTCCTGCGACGATGACGCAAAAAGACCAGATCAATGCATTGGAGACTGATCTTACCCTCGTCAAGGCTTCGATGGAGGAATTGGCGTCCACCCTCAAGGCACAGGACGGCAACCTCCATGGATCGTTGCAGAAGATGGAGCAGGCAGCGAGGGAACAACAGTTGCTGGCGGAAGAACGACAACGCCAGGCTGATGCACGGATGGGGGGGATCGAAGGGGCTATACGCGATCTGACTAAAGCTTTAGGAAAAATAAAAACAGAGCCATCGGGGGATGAGGAGAGGGCGTCGAGATCGCGGCCAAGAGGAAGGGGTTCGGACTCCAGACGCCGGTGGCGCACGCCGACACCGGAAAAGGAGGATTGGGACCACGGACGGCTGGATAACCCGATGATCCGGCTGGATTTTCCCAAGTTCTCCGGGGAAGATCCTGTGGTGTGGCTCAACCGGGTGGAGCAGTTCTTTGCCATGAACGAGACGGCGGACCACCGGCGACTTCACTGGGCTTCCTTTCACCTGGAAGGAAAAGCTAATCAATGGTGGCAATGGTTGCAGCGGGTATACCAAGAAGCAGAGAAGGAGATAACATGGGAGTCCTTCACGAAGGACCTTATGGTGCGATTTGGGCCAGTTGCATACATCAGGGAAGATGAGGCACTCATGCAAATCCGGCAACAAGGGTCGTTTGAAGCTTATCTCGATGAGTTTGAGGGATTGGCGAACAGAGTACGGGGGTGGACGCAATCGGCCCTGGTCGGAGCTTTCCTCCGAGGATTGCGGGAAGACATCGCCGATGAGGTTAGAGTGTGGGAACCAACCACACTACAAGAGACGATCAAGCGTGCGAAGTTGATTGAAGAAAAGCTAACTAACCAGCGACGACGGCCGCGAGCCGAAGCCAACCGACCACCCATGAGGCTACCGGCAGGCGGAGGGTTGGCAGGACGAGCCGCCGGGGCAATGACCACCGGAGCAGTGATGGGGCGACCGCGACCAGCACAGGCGTCACCAAGAAGGTTGGCTTCTAACGTTCGACGGTTGTCCTGGGAGGAGATGCAGAGGAGAAGAGAAAAGGGGCTCTGTTTTAATTGCGACGAGCGATTCATTCCCGGCCATAAGTGTCAGAAACCACAAGCGTTTCTGGTGGAAGTGGAGGAGGACGGACAGGGAGAAGAAGAGGTGGAGGGTGCTGATCCAGAGGCCAATCAGGAGCTATTTGCGGCAGAAACAGAGAGTGACCCGGCGATCTCTCTACATGCATTAACCGGGTATTCAGGGCCTCGCACGATGAGGGTGATTGGCAGGATCGGGAAGCAGAGAGTAACAGTGCTGATTGATAGTGGGTCTACCCACAATTTTATCAGTGAAGAGATGGCAGAGAGGATGGGTTTAGCAGTGACACCAGTCAAGGAATTTGCTGTGAAGGTAGCTAACGGGGAGCGCTTACAATGTCAAGAGAAGTTTGAGGGTGTTTCAATAATAATATAGGGATATGTGTTCTCCTCTACATTATATGCTATTCCTATAAAGGGATTAGATGTTGTATTGGGAGTGGATTGGCTAGCTGGGCTGGGGGATGTGATTCACAATTGGAAGGCGATGACCATGAGCTTCGAGAAGGACGGCGTGCACCATACTATCACCACTGACCGCATTAAGGCGCCACAGTTCACCACCAGCTTTGTGATTGAGCGTGAGTATCGAGGAGGTGGGGAACTATTTGCTCTTCAGGTGGAACAGAAGACGGCAAACAAGCAAGCTGGAGGGTCAAAACCGCCGCCAGAGGTGGGACGAATATTAGAGGAATTCGCGGCGGTGTTGGAGGATCCCATGGATCTTCCCCCTCGAAGAGACCATGTTCATCGTATACCGTTGGTGGAGGGGGCCGGTCCAGTCAACATAAGACCATACCGGTATGCACATTATCAAAAGAACGAGATCGAGCGTCAGGTGTCAGAGATGCTGAGGACAGGACTTATCAGGCCTAGCAATAGCCCGTTTTCGTCGCCAGTACTTTTGGTTAGAAAGAAAGATGGCACCTGGCGTTTCTGCACTGATTACCGGGGCTTGAATGCGGTAACTATTAAAGACCGTTTTCCAATTCCCACGGTGGATGACATGATTGATGAGCTTCATGGGGCTCAATATTTCTCCAAGCTCGATCTGCGAGCGGGGTACCACCAGATACGTGTCCATGATGACGACATTCATAAAACGGCTTTTCGTACTCACAATGGTCATTATGAGTACGTTGTCATGCCGTTTGGGTTGTGCAACGCCCCATCTACATTCCAGGCGGCCATGAATGATCTCTTCCAACCTTACCTGAGGCGATTTATCCTGGTATTTTTCGACGATATTTTGGTGTATAGCAAGGAGTGGGAGGATCACCTACAACACTTGAGAATAGTTCTGAGCATACTGGCAGCAAGTAAGTTCTTTATTAAACCTTCAAAATGTGGGTTTGCTGAGACGGAGGTGGAGTACTTGGGCCACGTTATTTCTGGCGAAGGAGTTCGAGCAGACCCGGGGAAGGTGAATGCCATGCAACAATGGCCAAGTCCAAAGTCAGTGACTGAATTAGGGGGGTTCCTGGGATTAACAGGCTACTATCGAAAGTTTGTGCAGGACTACAGGAAAATAGCTGCCCCGTTAACTAAACTATTAAAAAAGGGACAGTTCGTGTGGGGGCCAGAGGCGACAACGGCCTTTGAAGCCCTGAAGTTAGCAATGTCTACGACGCCGGTGTTGGCACTCCCGGATTTTTCAGATACGTTTGTGGTGGAGACAGATGCCTCAGGGGCCGGCATTGGTGCAGTGTTGATGCAAAAAGGAAGGCCAATAGCTTATCTTAGTAAGGCGATTGCTCCTACAAAGATGTCATTGTCGGCATATGCTAAGGAGATGTTAGCGATCATGGAAGCTGTGCGAGTGTGGCGACCCTATCTGTTGGGACGGCGATTTATTATTCAGATGGATCAACGAAGCCTCAAATATTTTTTGGAGCAACAAGTGGGTACTCCCGAGCAGCAGAAATGGGTAACGAAGCTATTAGGATATGAATACGAAATCCGCTATAAACCAGGGAAGGAAAATGCTGTGGCGGATGCTTTGTCTCGGAGGGTGGAAGAAGAGGAACTTCAGGCAATCTCGGCTCCGAGGGCGCTAATTTGGGAGGAATTGCAGGCGGAGAACCAAGAGAACCCATACCTGAAGGAACTCCGCCAGAGAGTTGTGGAAGCGGGAGAGGCCACGCGGGGTGTAGCAACGGCGACGTGGGCGGGTGGAGATGACGTGATGGTGAGCACCGCGGGTGCTTTGAGCACTGGAACAGGGCCTGGCGACAGGGAAGTTGCAGAGAAAAGCAGAGTTCAAGCAAGGAAGGGAGCGGCAGAACAAAACAGAGCTACCATAGAGGAAACGGCTGAGGGAGTTGCAGAGAAAAACAGAGCTCAACCAAGGAAGGGGGCGGTAGAATGGTCTGTGAAGAACGGGATGGTATGCAGAAATGGCAAGGTGGTGGTGCCACCGGGATCGAAGCTCCAACAGCAGCTGTTGAAGGAATTCCATGACTCACCTGTAGGTGGACATTCCGGAATTCTCAGAACTTACAGTCGCTTGGCTCAAACGTTCTAGTGGGAGCATATGAAACAGGAAGTGAGGGACTATGTGGCTGCGTGTGATGTATGTCAGCGGAATAAAAATGAAACCCGTCGACCAGCAGGGTTGCTACAGCCGTTGCCAATACCAGGTCAAGTATGGGAGGAGATAACCATGGACTTTGTAGAGGGGTTGCCGAAATCTGCAGGTATGGAGGTGGTGATGGTAATTGTTGATAGATTAACTAAATATGCGCATTTTGTTCCTCTGGCTCATCCATTCATAGATACAAAGTAGCAGCTGCATTTGTACAGAATGTTGTCCGGTTACATGGGATTCCAAACTCTATCATCAGTGACAGGGATCGGATTTTTATGAGTCACTTCTGGCAGGAATTCATCAAAATGCAAGGAACAGAGTTGAAGATGAGCTCGGCATATCATCCTCAAACAGATGGACAAACTGAGGTTGTTAATCGTTGCCTCGAACAGTACCTCAGATGTTTTGCGAGCCAGAGACTGAAAAGATGGATAGAATTTCTTCCTTGGGCTGAATATTGGTATAATACAGCATTTCATAGTTCCACGGGGATGACGCCATTTGAAGCTTTGTACGGCCGACCACCGCCAGGCATTCCTCAGTATCTGACGGGGGTCTCTCCAGTAGCAGAGGTGGATCGGGAATTGGCAGAACGGGATGAGGTCTTAAAGCTCCTCAAAGAGAATTTATACAAGTCTATTAATAGGACCCGTCAGATTGCATATTCAAAGCGGCGACAAGAGGAATTTGAAGTTGGGGATTGGGTGTATTTAAGACTGCAACCCTATCGACAAAGTTCCATCTTTAGGCGAGTCCATCAGAAGCTGCCCAACCGATTTTTTGGACCTTACCAGATTGGAGCTCGTGTCGGTCTTGTGGCTTACAGATTGGTTCTGCCAGAGGGGGCTAAAATCCATCCGGTATTCCATGTGTCATTGCTACGACGACGAGTTGGGAGTGAGGTCCCTATCCTGGCGGAAATACCGCCCTGTACTGAGGAAGGAATACCCGTTCTACAGCCAAAGAAAATATTGGAGTATCGTTGGGTGAAGCAGGGACGGCGGTATATAGCTGAAGGATTGGTGCATTGGGAAAATTTAGCCGAGGAAGACTCAACTTGGGAAGAGATTGAAGTACTGCGAAATCAGTTTCCTGCACTAGACCTTGAGGACAAGGTCTGTCTCCCAGGGGAGGAGGATGATAGGAACCGGCATTCCAGCAGGGTGGCCAAGCCAAACCCACGCTATATGTAGGTAGTAGGATTGGTTGAGTCAAGTTATTAGTTGATTAATGTTAGGCTGGAGTACTAGTTTGAGTTGATTAGCAATGGATGTTTACTAGTTTGATTAGTCAGTACTTAGTAGAGTTGAACAAGGATTCTAGGATTGGGAGTAGGGTTTACTATTTAAAGGTCAGTAGGGTCTTGTATTGGATTTATGCTATTTTGGAGAAATAAAGAGGGGTCTTCTTCCAGCCATAAATTGGGAGTTAGGGGTTTCCTCTGCCATCAAGAGAGGAGAAATCTATCCACCACACAGGGGATCTTGATTCTGTCATCAAGATCCTATCAGCCAACCTGACCCAATTCTCCATTCTTTATACATCCATCCATTCATCCGAGTTTAAATTTTCAAAAATCCGTTACCGTTCGTAGCCGTTACCTCCTCCCGCCATCACCCATGAATTAGATGAAGTGGCTCTTTAAACTCCACCATAGCCAACCAAAACCATCTCTTCATCTTTGTGCATCCAACTCCTCTATAGCCCGCCAATCTCCTCTAAAGCCTTCTCTCTACTATGCCACCCTTCTGCAAGAAGCCACCAAGTCTGGATCCTTCTCTCATGGCCTCCAACTCCATTCCCACATCATCAAGTCCGGCCTCGACGCCGATCGCTTCGTGGGCAACAGCCTCCTTGCCCTTTACTTCAAGCTCTCTCCTGACTTCTCCGCTGCCCGTCTTGTGTTCGACAATTTGCCTTACAGAGATGTGATCTCGTGGACATCGATGGTTTCAGGGTACGTGCGAGTTGGCAAGGCGATGGAATCGATTTGGGTGTTTGAGAAGATGTTGGGTCACGATGTTGAGCCGAACGCTTTCACTCTTTCAGCTGTCGTCAAGGCATGCGCCGAACTGGGGGATGTGAATCTTGGGAGATGCTTTCATGGAATGGTGCTTGCGCGAGGGTTTGCGTCGAATAATGTGGTTTCTAGCTCTCTTGTTGACATGTATGGCAGGAATTTTGTGGTGGATGACGCGAGGCGGGCGTTTGGGGAAATGATCGATCCGGATGCAATTTGCTGGACGTCGATCATTTCAGCTCTTAAGCATGGCGATATGTTTGAGGAGGCATTGTGGTACTTCTATTCCATGATGCGAAGCAATCTCAGGTTGTTTGCAGATGAATTCACTTTCGGATCAGTGTTGACGGCATTGGGGAACTTGAGCAGGGTAAGACAAGGGAAAGAAGTTCATGCCAAGGTCATTACGAGCGGGATTGGGGGCAATGTGGTAGTGGAAAGCAGTATTGTGGACTTGTATGCCAAATGTGGGCTTGCAGGAGAATCTCGAAAAGTCTTTGATAGGATGTTCATCAAGAATGCCGTCTCCTGGTGTGCATTGCTTGGAGGATATTGCCAGAGTGGCGACTATGAAACTGTCCTCTCTCTTTTTCGAGAGATGGAGAAGGAAGGTGATCGTTATAGCTTCGGCACGGTACTTAGAGCTTGTGCTGGCTTGGCGGCCGTGAGACAGGGGAAAGAATTGCACTGCCAGTTCTTGAGGATGGGAGGTTGGAGAGATGTGGTTGTGGAATCAGCACTCGTCGATCTTTACGCAAAGTGCGGCTTGATAGACTATGCACAGAGTGTTTTCCGTGAGACTTCAGTGAAAAATTTGATAACTTGGAATGCAATGATATGTGGCTTTGCTCAGAATGGCAGGGCGGAGGAAGCCGTTGAGATGTTTGATGAGATGATAAAGAAAGGGACAAACGCGGATTACATCAGTTTCATAGGAGTTCTTTTTGCCTGTAGCCATACGGGTTTGGTCAAGGAAGGAAGGAAGCACTTTAAATCGATGACCGAAAAATACGGAATCATTCCGGGGATTGAGCACTATAATTGCATGGTTGATCTCCACAGCAGGGTAGGCCAGCTCGAAGAAGCCGAAGATTTGATAGAAGAGTCAGCTTATCGAAAAGATTTATCCCTTTGGGCAGCTCTATTAGGTGCTTGTGCTACCTACTCGGCCCCAAGTGTTGCAGAACGTGTGGCAAAGAAAATGATGGAATTGGAGCCCTGTTACCATTTGAGCTATGTTCTTCTCGCGAACATATATAAGAAGGTTGGTCGATGGGAGGACGCTGTGGAGGTTCGAAGATTGATGAGAGACAGAGGAGTGAAAAAATCTCCCGGTAAGAGCTGGATAGAAGTAAAGAGTAACATAGGTTCCTGCATGCATAAACCTGTGGAAAGTGAAGCAATTGATTCTGATGAAGAAACTGTTACTTGCATTTGAGGTTGTTTTCAGATTTCACATCAAATGTATTCGATTGGTGATATATCTAATCTATTTTTGGGGCAATAAGAAGGTTATCTTTTCTTTTCTTTTTCTTAAATAGCCTATATTTTCAACAAATTTGTGGCTTACCCCTCACCGGATACTAATCACTTGAACTACACAAGGGCAATTGGCTGTAGGCTAATCCTTTAGTTACCAGAATCAGGTTATACCAGCAACAAACTGCTAGTCAAACAGTGTAGAGCATTCATACACTTCACAATTTAAAAGACACTATTTACGAAATATAGACAGTAAATAATAAATAGCTAACAGCAACATCTAAAAGAGTAAGACACTACAAAACAAAGGCAGTACCATCATGAAGAACCTCTTGCAAGTAGAGTTTTTGTATAAGGCCAGAGAATCTCTGTCAACTGTATGTATGTAACAATATGTATAAAATGACAGAATTTGGTAAAGCACAACAAGAAGCAAAAGCAACAGAAGGATTCAGAATAGCTGTACACCCTCGCCAACATAACCTTACAAAAGTGGCTACGAACAAGCTCTAAACTAGAGAGCTCGACACATATAACTGACAAATCACAAATACATGAAAACTCGTGTCCAAAGCTCCACTGAGAGAAGAGATAAGAGGTAAGGACCCATTTTCTGCTTTGATTGAAGAACTCATCTCTTGCTCGATAAAAATATGCCAGAAGCCTCTACGTAAATTCAGTGGCATCAGAATGCTGCCCTCAAGGCACCACGTGCAGCCTCACGCTTCAGCTCTGCAGCTTTCCCACTTCCTCTGAAGAACAAGTATACTTGCTGCAAGAACGCACGAAGAATAATGTCAAGAGTGATCAGCTTAGATTGATTTGTACATATGCACGAGAATGACGACGATAACTGCAATAGCAAAGCTTATCTAGAACTAATTTATCTATACAGTATACAACTAAATTTCTCTACGTCTGAGAAAAGTCCAATGAGAGAAGAATATGTCTGTATTCTTCTATGGAGATATGTCACTCAGAATTTTAAGAAGCCATCAGCAGCTATTTTATATAGACAGATGAGAATGAAGAACCACCTGCAAGACCCAGATACTCAGCAGCGCCTCCACACAGAAAAGCCCAAATCCAATGAAGTAGAAGATCTGCATTCCAAGTAAACATTGGATTATTAAAAGACCACACAGTTTGAAGCCTGGAGGGTTGTTAGATTCTGAAAACTACTCATGAAAAAGCAAACTCAGACAGAATAATGTAGAATAATAGTATGCCCAAAAAGGTTTTTGGAGTAAAAGATAATTTCACCATCAGCTTGTGGTGAAGAAGCACAGCAAATATGGGTTGAATCTTCTTTACATGTTTTTTGTTGCAAGCATGTGAGTAACCAGATGTTGGATACTCTTTTCCATATTTTCCTCAAAAGGAGATGAGCTTCCAACTAAATTAAAAATCTAAATGTAAATCCTATTCCTGATCGGAAATCTAATGAAATCATCTTTCTTATACTTCCACCCATCCTGTGAAGAAGAGAGGTGTTCACATTTTGAAATATCCACCGTATGTAGGTGGGAGCAGAGGAACAGACCAGATTTAGAATGATGAGAGCAAGAGTAACAATACCGTCCATGCTGCTGCATCAGGAGGTATAGTTTGCATAGAATAGACATCAAATGGCTGATATTATATCTCAAGGACCATAACTTCTTGTTTCAAAGGGTAAATTCACCAACCTTTATCAACCATTTAACAAGCAATCCAAATGAAATACCAGCTTTTTTTGGCATAAACAAATTAAAAAGGTACAAACCAGCTATAAGCCCCAAACTGTATACTTTCATCATTAAAATAAAAAATTTATTCTCCATACATCTAATAACTAAAGTGTGTTGTAAGAGCTAAAACACATGACTTTTGTTCATAGATGTTGTTGAATAGGTGGAGCCTGATCAACAATTTGAATCCTAGTTGAAGTGTGGCTTTATTTCTTCTATTACTCTGTTCCTGTTAAAGAAGAGTTAAAAAGAGTCCAACTTGGACTCCTCTCTCATGAGAGAGCATGTATAGAGGGTGTGGGAAGTTGCATCTGCTGCCTTTATGACAGATTCGCTTTTTGAAGAGGAGTATTTGAATTAGGACTGTCTCAAGAACTCTTCATAAAGGAGAATAGGAGATTATGTTGGCTGTGAGGCTTACATTGGGTTTTGAGAAAGAAAGCGGAGAGTGGAGGGAATCAAAAGCAGCAGCAAAAGGATTTTGAGAGAGAAAAGTGAGTACGTTCGGTGAGAGAGAAAGAGGGTTGGAACTGTGTGAAAGTGACTGAGTACAATATTGGCTGCTCTAAAACTAGCTGACAAGCAAATAAGAAACAATAAGGGTAAAATTTTCTCCAAATAGTACTCAACAAAAGCTCATAAATAAAAACATACAGTTGAAAAACATAATAAAGCTGGTCAGTATACCATGACACCCTCTACTTACCCCAACAATAACGCTACCACCAATGACATCTATTGCTGGAAAGATACCCCTGTACCAAATAATTAAAAAAAAAACAAAGTTGTTAGCACAGTCCATGAAACAATGGAACTCTGTATGAAGTAGTAATAAGATCAACCAATAATTCCAAGAGCTACAATTATAAGGGAACTTAATTGACCAAACATGAGGTGTATGAAGTATGAACAACCGATTGTCTGATAATGAGAGAAAAATCTATTTTTCTGTTAACGGAATCAATTGAAGTCATAATTCATGAGGTGCCTTTTAAGAGTGTCAACTAAGTACCATAACAACCTTAAAGAATACGCTACTTACATGAAAAAAAAACATGATTTACCTCTTCAAGAACTAAAATACGTACTAGTTGCCACCTACTCAGCTTCTGGTTGGTTAACAATTTAAAGCTTCCAATCAAGAGGACATTTATCTGTCCAATATGATTCACATGGGACATGATTGGCCACCATCCATATAGCAGGCAAATTTTATGAGTAAGATTCAAAGAGAGCAATTTGACAATGCAAGATACATTTCCATGGCAAAAGACACGTTTTTAAAGTACAAATCTTCTTATGGCATTGACAAGTGTTATTACATACAAGCAACAAAATCATTTCACGTGAGGCACATCTTTATTATACTCATATAAGTAACAAATTAATCTGATAGAGCTGCGACGATCTAACAGAGACAGTCAGAAAATGGAAAGTTCAACTTAGCGCACATCCATCTTACTGCCTCGAAAAGGGACACCTAAAAAACCTGAACTAATAACATGTCTTTTAATATACCTTTTAATCGTAACGTTTATGATTCTTTTCACAATGGACATGGGATGAATAAAACTTAAACATGTAGTAACTGATAGTAACTGTTTTATATGTCTAAGTTTGGTCATTAAATTTCCATATAGAAGACACTATATCATTAAAATAAAAAAAATTGTAAACAGGAAATTTAAAACACCTAAAGAACACTTACGCCAAAGATTTTCCCTTGAAAAGAAAAGGAGGAGCCACAGCAGCATATACTATGAAAACAACATGAATCTGTATAGAGAAGGCCAAAGTAGTGAGATATAGGCCATATTGTCCACTAGGAAGAGCTGTTGTACATGAGAAGAACATGTCATTTTCACATACCAAGTAGAATAGAAAAAACCATCCGAACCTCACAGCGCTTTCAGTCCTGAAAGATGTGTTGGGATTCAATAGATGAAGAGCTTTAAAAACTCCAATCTATTTGAGCAACAAGAGGAACATAATACCAAAATCAAATAGAGCACTACGAGAAAAGTTATACCTCATGGCATTATAAAGAGGACGGTACCACAAAAAATAAGCTCCTGGGCAACCAGCGATGAAGTAGATGATTGCAAGGAACCAAATTGTGACACCTAAAGAATCCAACAAACTACATGAGACCCATCCAGAACTTCATCTAGTGACCAAAACATCACATAGAAGTGCTGAGGTCAAGATTTATAACCACTTCTAACTCGGTAAACTCACCGTCACCCCTAATCCAAGCAGCTGTAACTGCTATAACATTCCAACACAAACATCCAAGCAGTCCTGCAATACCAAACAGTGAAATTAAAGACACCAGTTAAACTCTGGCAGCAAATTTCATAAATGCATATGATATGAAATCACTCATAAGTTTGCACTAACTAGATTACAGGATTTACTGCTTCATCAATGCTGTCGAAGGAGCTTTCCAAATACAAGATGATTAAATTGGATTCTTTAAAAAACACAAGAAGTTGAGCCCTAGTCATGGAAGTTTAGCCCATAATTTGATAGACTCCATGAGATCGAGGACAGTGACATAGAGATAATCTCATCAAAAAGCCCTAAATAAGATTCAACAATGACATTAATGTTTAAGACAATCCCAAGTATAGAGAAGATCAACCAGACAGGGCGTGAGATCCCAGGAATAAAAGCAAGCACAGATTTAAGTAAGAAAATCAAACATGACAGTGAGTAGGAATGCATACCTAGAAATGAAGCAAATGCGAAGTACTGTATCCTTTGAACGTAGATAGGTATTTCATTTGCAATGTCATGGTGAATGATGGGGAAAAAAGGTGGCCAGTTTCTCTCCTCTATCACGATTCCAGCTGCAAAAAGAAAAAAGGAAAATGCTTAAAAAGCACAAGTCAATAAACCTGATCTAGCATGCCAACATTGGAGCCTTGTTCAACTGTTTAAACAATAAAATTAAACCTCTTGCCGCTGCTTCTTCCCTCCGTTTTAGCTCCTGTATGTCAAAAATAATAATATATATATATATGCTGATCAGAAAATCAACCCTTCCAAACAGGGAACAAACACGGCAATATGCAAATAATAATGAATTTTTTTAGCTTGATGTATGGCACCAAAAGTTGTTTTCCTCATAGGCCAAGAAAGTGACGTGCATTAAGAAATATAACTTCAATGCAAGCAAGAATAAGTTAGCTGTCTGTCATGAACAGTGAAACTAAGATGCCTACCACAAGGATAAACATATGAACATGCATACACATACCCCTTGGGGTCTTAAGAACTTAAAAATGTTTGCTTAAAATAGATACAAGCACGGCAAGGATGCTGAATATTACTAACTTTTCCTTCAGGATACATGCAAGCAATAAAGACTTAACTCCAACCAGATGTAACATCAAAGGGACCCAACACACATGCCTTAATGATAAAGAGGCCTTACACGTCAAGAAGAACCATGCCCGATAGTCAGGTTAGCAGACATGTCTATGTATGACTCCTAAAAATGCTTTTGGCAAGTGGCTTAACACACATTGGAAGCAAGTCAAAGGCATCTCAGATAATTTTAAAAAAGAAAAATATGAATGATCAATCATCTCAGCCCACAGCCATATTGAATGGACTAACCTCTGATGCATAATTTTCTAAATAACATATGCAGCATCCCTGTTAAACAAAGGTCATGAACGGCCTAAAAGTTCAAGCCTAGACACTAAATAAAGCATTAGGCAACTGTCTTTTCAGAGGACAATGGGCCATTTGAAGATAATAAAATATCTTAATTCGCTGGATGAGTCAGTCTTAACATACAAGTCCACAAGTTTTATTTCCTAGGTCATGGTATTTATAACTCCACAAGCATAAACATCAACCACTGTCTGAATCAGCAAACCTGTTCTCTCTTCCTCAATTCTGCCTCCTTAGCCTGGAGTTCTTTCTCCTTCTTTTTTAAATCCTGAAGATGAAAGAAAGGGAACCATTGGAGTAAGTGCTGACTAGTCACTCTTGCCACTTTCATATAAGATGAGAAGAACAAGCCACTATCTGGATGCTTCTAACTTACCTTTCCTGACTCAAGAGGAATATCTACAGTTGCATGATCATTATAAAAATCAGCACGTTCAGGAGGAAGAGGCGAAAGCCTAGAATTTGAAGCAGGGGGGACACTGCTGCCCTGATATCACAATGAAAAACAAGATGTAACATAACAAAATAAACATAAACAGATAGGTGAAGTACCAGCAACCTATATTCTTCAATAAAATAAATTATGATATGTCTAAATTTAGCATATAATACTTGGTAAACCATTATGATACATACGAGCAATGTATTGAAAAGGCATGAGAGTTGATGCAAAGAATAGATCTCTCTATAATTTATTTTAAACGTTCAATGAATTTCCAACAAATCACCGACTCAGGAACCAATGTAAGAGTGAAAGAATGTAAGAAAACAAAAATAAGAAAATTTCAAAAGACGAGTAGATAGAGTTAATATACTATCACCCTGGTGCTGAAAGCTTGAAAACTTGGGGCCGTATGATCTAGACAAATCCTATAACAAATATGCTTGCCAAAATTTAACAGACCGGCTAGAATGCATGAACAAGAAATCTGCCTCAGTTTGAATTCAAGCAAGCATAGAGCAACACACTAGTTTTACCTATACTTCTCTTCATATTATTTGCCTCTACTTATCTTTTATTCTAGTACTATGCTAATTTCTCATAAATTTGGAAAAGTTATTAAAGATGAAAACTGGAGGTAGTTAGGAGTCTATATGCAACTAGATAACAGTTCGGAAATCTTAGTAACTGTAGTTATATGATTCCTACCATGTATCTGTCGTTCGTTGGGCAGGAAAACCATGAGATAGAATCTTCTATTCCTCTTTTTTTTTTTCATGTTTCTCTTTACCAGTATCTTTACCAAATAGTTTATAAGTTACACCAAATGCCAATCCAATCTTATCTAGAATCGTGGGAACAGAATGTCCATCTGTAAAATCTGTATTGACAAAGTAAATCAAACTGGCGTCATCCAAGCAATCAACACTTTCATTTTTTTTCTGCATTCTGCTTGTATTAAATTAACATGAAAGAATCAGGATATTAGAGATTAGCATACAGATGTAAAAAATGAGCCTCCAGTATAGTTTGACTGGCCTGCTGTTTTCCCACGAACAGCCGGATCCTGCCATTAGAAAGATAACAAAATAGCTTCACAAAATCCATAGCTAGAAAGCATCGATGAAGAAGAAGGACCCTGTACTAGTTATTCTATATATATAATAGGATGACAATACATATAACAGAGACTATCATTTGTCTGCAAGTGATGTAAAACCAAAACCAAACCACCATTTACGCCCCATAAAATGGAAGCTCGTGTGGCGCCCTATGGTCCTTAGTCAACAGCAGCAAAGCAGTGACTGATTTATGAATCAGGTTTCACTCGAATGTGTCTAAGGTAGTGATAATATAAGACAAAATAAGGCCCAAGACTCGATCTTCATCATATGATTTGATAATCATGTCAAGTACTAGGTAAGTGAACCTAACATTAACATCAGGGAAATAAAAGTGAAATAGTTGAAAACCTCCATAGCAACAAAATTCTCACAAAGCAGGAATGATATACAAAGGATCATGTTAACAAGTCTATAAGCTGAAGAAAATGCAGTAACAAAAATAGGAGCAAGCCAATTACAATGGACTGCTTGCGACCATTTCAAATCTTCTTGTATAATAGAATAAACTAAAACAAACGCCTCCCTCCCGCTCGCACTTGCCTCCCTCCCTCCTCTCCTTCTCTATGAGGCCCAAGTACCTTAAGAAAGGCAACCAACATTATTTTTATCCCTAAACACTTCTCCTATTGACATCATCATTCCCTTTGATGTAACAATTTTTTCTATCAATTGCCTTCATAAAGATATCAATCAGTTTCTCAGCAATCAATAGCGAAGGAGTAACATAATCAGTCCGCTGAGAATATGACGAATCAGATTTTAAAGTTGAATACCCGTTCACGGTCAACCTAGATTTCATCTTTTCGTTTTCTAACTATCATCTCCAAAATTGAAACTACAAAATCGATAACTGATACGAACGACCGTAATTCAGCCCAGAGGATCAAGTCCAAGTTCGTTCAAACCATCCCCCCTATCTACATATAACTATCTCTGTGAGACCAAAACCGAACTAAAAACCAATTCGGTCTAAAATTCATCGAGCCGATCTCAGAAAACATTAATTAGGACTCACTTGAAGAAAGAAAAAACCAATAGGTCCTGTGAAGCACTACTTAAGCTACGGAGCGAGCAAAACCCTAAATCTCCATAACATTTCTACCCAAATTCCCACCGCTTTCAACACATCATACCCCAAACCCTCTCCAAACGCATCGAATTAAAAACAAACAAGCACCAGAACAATCAAAATCTCACACTTAGTTCGAACATCAAGAATCAAGAGACAACAATTAAGATGGAGATAATTCCAGATTAGAACTAAACAAACTCACCGCGAAAGGGTTGACTTCCTCCTCGTCGAAGGGGTTACTATCGTACCGGCCAGCCATGAGACAAACCCTTTTACCACAGATCTATCCGCCAATCAACCAAACGATCCACGAGAAACCTCTTCCTCTGCTAGGAATTCTCTTTCTCTTGATCTCGATCTTGATCGAAGGGAGGAAGCGAGAGCCGGGGGGGGGGGGGGGGGGTGGTTGGGGGAGGAAAGGAGACGACTTTGGGTTTGGAAGGCGTATTCGATTCTTCTACTCTCGGGGCTGGCTTCGCTTGGCTTTTCTTTTTGTCGTTCTAAAAGTAAACAGCTAACTGCTCCCGTGGTGTGGATTCCGTCCAAGCTCCCCAACAGCTCTAATAATTGTTATTTCAAAAAATTAGTCTTCAGTCACTTTTAATGGAAATAATTAACCAATAGTCCATATTGGTTTTTCACGACGAGGCAGGTCCTCTGACCGACGGTTATAATTAGTTTTTAAAAATTTATGATAATCCCCTAACCCTAATCCAGCCAACTCTCCGCCGCATCCGTCGACCTAGGTGGCTGGAACATGTCCGGAAGTGATCGGGCGGCTGAGAACTCGTCGGAGAAGGATCGACGGTGAAACGTTGTCGCCGGACGTCAGGGAAGACACCAAAGGATCCGTTGAAGACTGGGGGATCTTTCTGCGGGGTCCGATCGTGGAATTGGGCTCCTAGGTGGCCAGATCTAGAGATTAGGTGTTACGAGTTTTTTGCTCGTAAGCCTTCCAGTCTCACCTGCCGGGTCGTAGTGGGAGGAACGTCGGCGTGAAGGTTCCTTGAGATGTCCTCCGGATGAAGAGCCGACGTGATCGACTCGAGTCGGCGCGGGGAAATCGAAGATTAGCGTCGCGGAAGTGGAGTTGACTCGGAGGACGGCGTGTCACGGGCGCAGCGTGGTCATGGCATGTAATGGCGTGATGAGAGCGGGCGCGACGCGGCGTCGTGTGTGGCGCGATGCGGGAACGCGGGTGCCGAGTTTGGCATGACACAGAAGCGCAACGGCGGCGACGTGGGGCATCGGAGCAGCGGAAGTGCGGTGGGGTGGCGCAACAGCGACAACGGGTAACACGAGAGTGACAGGCGTCGTGGATGGCGGCATCAGGGGAGGATGTCGGAGGAGGGCGGGCTCCGGAGAGAAGGTTGGCATGGTGAGGTAGCGACCGTGGCGAGGAAGAAGCCGACGCAAGGGAGGCGATGGCGATGGGAGGAGGCCGGTGCAGGGGTCGATGGCGGTTGTAGGGAGCCGACGCGGGGGAACGACGGTGGCGGCAAGGAGGGTCGGCGCGGGAGAGGAAGAGAGGAGGGTGATGAGTGGAGAAGGAGGAGAGGGGAAGGAGTGGGCGGGTTATATGGAGGTGGAGGTGGAGTCTCGGTTGGAGAAGAGAGGAAGGGTTGGAGTTTGGGTTGAGTTAGGAGTGGAGGAAGAGGAAGGTCGACGACGAAGTTGGAGAGGAGGAAGAGGAAAGAGGAGGGAAAAGGGGGCGGCGGCCGGTGAGACATCGGCTGTGAACCAAGCGGAGCGGGTTGGTGGCGAAGGCCGTGGACGGTCTACAGGGTGGGCTCGGCTAGCTGAGCGGCGACGGGGGCCACGAGCAAGTGGTCTTGGGCCGTTGCCTCTCCGCAAGGGAGGTGGCGTGAGGGCCAAGTGGCGCCGAAGGAGCAAGCCAGAGCAGGGGAAGAAGAAGAAGAGAAAGGAAGAAGGTGGAAGAGAGGAGAAGGAGGGATGTGGCGCCCAGCGGCTGGCCGAATGCGGGCGCAAGGGCGCAGGGCCGGCGGAGGAGAGAGAAAGAAGAAACTAGAGGAGAAAGAGAGAAGAGAGAGAGGAGAAAGACAAGGGGGCGACTTGGCCGTCCATAGGAGGGCGGCAGCACACGGTCGCCTTGACACCGGGGGGGCCGAAAGAGAGAAAGAGAGGGGAGGGGAGAGCACGAGGGCTAGACCAAGGCGAAGAGGAAGGAAGCAGTAATTGGAAGAGGAGGGATAGCCGGGGAAGGCGCCGGTGATCTTCTCGGTCTGAGCTCTGTCAAGAGCCCCGGTGGATGGGTGACTTGGGAGTGAACTCCCTAAAACGATCCCTTTTTCAAGGGAACCGAGCCTTGGTAGCTGAAGCCTTTGTGGGGTTTAATTATTTCTTTATTGATTTCTCATTGAGGTATGTGAGCCTTTATATAGACAAACTACAATAGACCTAACCAAAATAGAACTCTGACTTAATGACTTCCTACTCAAGTAATAGCCTATTTTTGAAAGAAAAGAGTGTCCTACTACAACTCAAATAACTAAAGTAGGAAACCAAATTAGGAAAGCAGCTAAGAAGCTAAGTGAGGCAGTTGACCAGATGATGCAGCTGAGGGTAGGTGGGGCCGGCCAAGGAAGTGGTCGGTTCCAAGGGGAAGCCGACCCTTGTGGGGCCGGCAGGAGCCTTGGTTGGGCCCATGCTGGGTCTTGCCCTGTGTGTCATGTTAGATTTTTGAAGGTTCAATTTGTTGACGCATATCTTCTCCACCGTGTTTGAAAGAGTTCTTGTCCTCAATGACTGTGTGACATGCTCCTTGTGCTTGGCTCTGTTGGCGGTAGTAAGCTCGCTTGGTGGTGGCTCGCTGTAGTGGGAGAGGTGGCTTGAGGTTCGGTTAGCAAATTTTTCCCTTATCGTTTCGTGTGGACCTCCTAGAGCCTTGACCATGCTGGCATGGATGCTCCCGGTGTCTTGCAGTGCTAGGGTCAGGCTTGGTTGCCTATTCTTACCTCATTGTTGCCCTTGGTCGAAGATTATCATCTTGGTACTTCGGAGGGCTCAAGGACTTTCGGAGCCAGTGGTGGACTGTGACGGATGCGCCATTCTTGATAGGTCATTGCTAGCTTTGGCTGGATCGGGGCTCGGGTAGTTGGCTGGGTGGCAAGTCGGTCCTTGCATCATGTCCTAACTCATGTTTTCCGAGTCATTCTGAAAGGGTCATGTTGTCCCATGTTCGTTGTGTAAGTGCCGAATCAGCAATGTCGCCTTTTGAGTTGTTGTCGAAAAAAACTAGGCTGGTTCAGCTTGTGGAGCACCCTTCTTCTAGTAATTGGGTGTGTCGGCGGGCTCCTCCAAATTTGATTATCATGTTCCGATAGTCAAAGGTGATCGGGATCAGGTTGTTTATCCATTGGACTCTAAGAATGGCATCCATTCCTGATAGGTCTAAGAGCCTGAAGTTAATGTGGTATGTTTCTCCCTCTATCTCAACCTTGACGTCACGACAGACACTGGGGGGAAAGCATATGCTTTCTGTCAGGAACCTAAATCGAGCATCCCTCGTCTTTGTATGGTGGAAGCTAGAGAAGGGAAGCTAGTCGAGGGTTGATCAAGTTCAGAGTGCTACATTTATCTATCAGGAATGTCATGAGGGCTACCTGGATGTATCCTCCGAAGAGCATGGTATGATGTCACCCGACATCGCAGGAATACAAGATCTCCTGGGTGTCTTCAGGTGCGTCTTCTACGGGGTCCATGTCTTCGTGGTCTTTTCCAGTTTCCTCAGTAGGTTCGAGGTCTTCTGGTAGTATGGCCTGTATCATGAAGGCTTCGGCGCACCGATGTGAAGCGTTCATCACAGTTGAAGCACAGAACTTGCTCATGTCATTGTTGGAAATATGCAGGGGTCAGGCGGCGTACCTGAGGAGCCGAGGGCCGGCTGCTAGTCTTGCCTTATGCTAGGGTTGGCAGCAGCTTGGCTTGGGTCCCTTGGGGGGGGGGGGGGTGGTCCACTTGGTCGGCCAAATGTCTGCGTGGTACTGACCGTGATTGATCGATAGAGTCGATGGCTGGTCTCGTTCCACTTAGCCTCATATGTCGCGCCCCGACCCGCGAAAGCCCAACCGGGCCTGGCGATGCGAACTGGAACCTAACGAAACGCGGAAAAAATATGGCGAGGGTCCATCTAACCTATTGATCTCCCTAGCAATTCACCAAAACACCCTCAATTTGAAAACAACAATTAAGTAAACCTCGAACCCAAGATTTCAAATCCAAAAGTGTTTAATATACAAATCCTCGGAGAGGGGAAGATCCAAATACAACATTTAACACTCCCGTAGGAGACTAACTAACAAAGATTTAAAGCTGTAAAGATCGCCACCTCACAAATTCTGCCTGGCGCCGCCGCATCGCCGACCAACTGCCCGGTAGGGGCCACCGAAGAGGAGCTAACGCCTGCACCTGCAAAACGCAGCCCGGGTAGGAGTGAGCAACTAAGCTCAGCAAGGAAACTACACTGCGACACACATGAGGAAGAGGGAAACGCAACAGTGTCGCCCTCAAGTAAGATCTGGATGTATACAGGGGTCCCATAACCCCACCACGCGTCCCTGAGGCCCACGATCATGATCTTCCAGAAGAACTGGTCACATGATGGGTCGCACTTAGTAAGCAGGAACTAACACTACTGACTCACTAGTAGGGAAACGGCACTGCAGGTGAAAAATGGCACCGCTAAGTAGGCAACTCCTCTACTCAAGAGTCAACACAGTGGGACACCGGCTACAACTCAGCATCTGACTCGAGGCCAACACGACCTCTACAATCATCAAGCAACAGGTGTACCAGTCATCTAGGCCTATCATCGAATCTGACTGGACACCACAATTCAAACCGGGTCCAAACTACTCAACCCCGGTCCTAGGGCTAAATCCGAGCTTCCAGCCTCGGGACAGCGACCCACAAATCGCCCACGCCCTAACCATGCAACTAATGCACAACAGAGATGCATGCGATGAACATACGCATAGAGAACAGTTAAAGCATGCAGCAGTATGTGATAATAGCATAGCACGGTCTGGGCTCGGCACATTGCCGGCCCGGGGTGGTGAACATGTATTTAAGGTCTGGAACTGCTGCAGTGGTACACCACCAACTGCCAGCCAGTTCACCAGTAACCTGCATCGGGAAGCAGCCCCTCAAACAACAGAGACAAACCACGCAAGTAAAAGCCCTCGGCGCACGCTGGCATGCAAGGCTATGGAAAGCAATAGGGCTACTCGCCCACTTATTCTAAACATCCCAGGAGACATCACTCTCCTGGTTCACCACTGCCCCTAATATTGGGCTAGCATGCTTAAGAGTATGTACAAGGTATAAAGCTGTAAAGAAAACTGTACATACAAAGCCCCGCGGGCAAAACCACGAAAATCCCTCTCTGTCGTCAAAGGATCGATCTTTCCCCAAGGAAAGATCGATCTTCCAAGTAACAGAGAGCCTTCCCTTCTTGTCGGGCCAAAGAAGATCGATCCTTCCTCCCAGGAAGATCGATCATCCTCGCAACAGAGGGCACCCTCTTGCTGCGCTAAGGAAGATCGATCCTCCTCACGACAAAGGGGATCCCATGCTACCCAAGGCACAAGGATCGATCATCCTCACCAGATGATAGATCATGCTCGGGTTGAGCATGACCAACAATGAAGGATTGATCTTTCTCCCAGAAAGATCGATCTTGTTGGGTTCTCCGGCGAACCTCTGGCGAAAAATACCGTCGGAAAACTCCACCAAATCCCACAAAACTTTGAGATATGGTAGTACGAAGGACCACGAGTCCAAAACCGGTGAAAATACTACGAACTAACAGGCATGCAGTGAGATCTAAGAAAAAGAAAACACAATCAGCTCAAAACTCACAAAACCGGAAAAGAAACATAGGTAGGATCCCTACTTAGCCTAGAGCAGCTTCAATCCCAGCTGCAAGGCCTTGGATCGTCCAAAATCTCTTCGAAATCCGGCAGCTCAGAGCTCAAGAACGCGGATTTCAAAAGTGATTCAAGGAAGAAGGTTACGTCCGTTTTATAGACAAATGAACCGACCTATGAATGATCGATCTTTCCAAGAGGAAAGATCGGTCCTTCATGACGATCACACCTTGACTTTCTGGCATTAAAAGATCGATCTTCTAGCAAGGAATGATCGATCCTTTAGGTGTAGAAAGCTAGACTTGGGCTAAAACTTAAGCCCAAGCCCGGATCTTTTGATCCCGGGTCCACCTAACCTTTCTAATCAAACACTAACACAGACATGGTCAGTGTGTGCACACGCGGGTGTGAAACAAACCAACAAGGCATAGTTTAACAAATTGCCCTTGCGGTCTACAACAAGCCACAGGGGTAGAGGGGCAGGTCCTCACATCATATGCCTTGCCCAGACCAATGGCCTCAGAGAGGGTCCTGGGTGCCGCGATTTGCACGCCGGTCCGGATGGTTGGGGAGAGACCGCTAATGAAGCAGTTAATGACCTGCTCCTGTGTTGATGGCTTGGCCCGGTGTAGTAGGTACTCGAACCGGTCTTAGTATTCATTGACCGATCCTTCTTATTTGAGCTTTGTTAGCGCATCGTAGGGGTTGTCGTATACTCCTAGCCTATATTTCCGAAGTAAGGCATGCTTAAACGAGATCCAATCTGAGAATTCAAAGTTTTCCTCATATAGTTGATACCACAGCTGAGTGTCTCCTTTGAGGTAGAAGGCAGCGAGGGGTAGCCACTCATCGCATGGTGTGGACATGAGAGAGAAGTACCTCTCAGCTCGTGCTATCCAGGGTACTAGATTCTCCATGCCGTTATAGTGAAGGAAGTCTACTCGTGGAGCTCGAGTGTTGTGCGTCGAAGTATAACCTTGTAATGGGGTTCGTGGGGGTGTACCTACAAGAGTACTCAGAAGAGATGTTTGCTTGGGCGGCCTAGGCAGCCATTCCTTTTAGGAGAGGACTGGCGGGATCCTCCCTTGGATCCACCTGTTTCTTCTCTTGCTTGTGGATCCTCTTTGACGAGACGATCCAGTCGTTTGGTGATCCTTTCACCCCAAGCCTTCTGGTCGGCGCTCGCCTTGGCCATGGAGTTTCTTAACTCTTGGACGGAGGTGTTCAGGGCCATCATTACCGCTGCTAGTTGCTCTATTGATGGTGTAGCTGGCATGGTAGGGTGAGTTGGTGTAGAAGCTGAAGAGTCTGTCGGTGAACATGCCAGCGACGGTCATGGAGGGCTGGTAAAGCCACTCATAGAAGCTACCGGAATAACCGGTGGAAGTAGTGGAGGGCTGTCGGCTAGAGAAGTCATGCATGGCTCGGCTGAGGTGGGCTGTAGACCCAAGGGGGTCGAACTTGGTGAATCGGTGGTAGGCTAGAGGCTAAGGGGATTCATACATGGCTCTGATACCAATTGTTATGAGCTTTTTGCTCATAAGCCTTTCAGGCTCGCGTGCTGAATCGTAGCTTACAGAACACCGACGTGAAGGGTTCTGGTCATGGCACGTGATGGCGCGGTGCAACGCGGGAGCGCGGGAGGTGAGTTTGGCGTGACGCAGAAGTGCAACGGCGGCGGCATGGGTAGTCGGAGTTGTTGGTGGCAAGCCGCGGAAGTGCGGCGGCGCGGCGGGTAACGCGTGGAAGGGGCACATCGAGAGCGGCGGGTGACATGGGTGGCGGCGTCGAGGGAGGGTGCCGAGAGGGCGGGCTCCGGAGGGAAGGTTGGCGCAGCGAGGTAGCGGTAGGGAGGCGACGACGATGGAAGGAGGTCGGCATAGGGATCGATGGTTGCGGTAGGGAGCCCGGCGCAGGGGAACGACCGTGACGGGAGGGAGCCCGGCACGGGAGAGGAAGAGAGGAGGGTTTGGAGTGGAAAAGGAGGAGAGGGGAAGGAGCGGCCGGGTTATATGGAGGTAGAGATGGAGTCCCGGACAGAGAAGAGAGGAAGGGTTGGAGTTTGGGTTGATTTAGGACTGGAGGAAGAGGAAGGCCGGCGGCGAAGTTGGAGGGGGACTAGGAGAGGGCTTGGAGGAGTTCGGGTAGGAAGGGAGAAGAGGAGGAAGAGGAAGGACGAGGGAAAAAGGGGCGGCGACAAACCTGGCTGGACCGGCTAGCGGCGGGCCGTGGCTGAGCGGTAAGGTGGCCTCAGCTAGCTGGGCAGCAATGGGGGCCTCGAGAAAGTGGCCTTGTGCTACTGCCTCTCCGCGAGGGAGGTGGTGCGAGGGCTGAGCAGCGCCGGAGGGGCAAGCTGGAGCGGGGGAAGAAGACGAAGAGAAAGGAAGAAGGTGGAAGAGAGGAGAAGGAGGAAGGTGGCGGGTGGCAGCTGGCTGCGTGCAGATGCGGGGGCCAACGGAGGAGAGAGAAAGAGGAAAGAGAGAGGAGAAAGAGAAGGGGGTGGCTTGGCGTGGGTCTGTCCGCACGAGGGCGGCGGCATATGGCCATCTTGACTCTGAGAGCTGAAACAAAGAGGGGGGGGGGACATCACAAGGGCTAGCATAATGTGAAGGAGAAGGAAGCGATACACGGAAGAGGAGGGATCGCCCACGAAGGTGACGGTGATTTTCACGATCGGAGCTCTGTTAGGAGCCCTAGGGGGTGGGTGACTTGGGAGTGAACTCCCTAAAATGAACCCTTCGTTAAGGGAACCGAGCCTTAGTAGTTGAAACCTTTGGGGGGTTTAATTATTTCTTGATTGATTTCTCATTGAGGTATGTGGGGCTTTAATAGGAAAGTTACAAAGAAACCTAATCAGAGTAGAACTCTGGCTTAATGACTTATTACTCAAGTAATAGCATATTTTAGAAAGAAAAGAAAGGGTCATACTACAACTCAGATAACTAAACTATGAAACCAAATTAGGAAATCAACTAAGAAGCTAAGTGAGGCAGTTGACCGGATGATGCAGCTGGGGGCAGGTGGGGCCGGCCAAGCAAGTGGCCGGTTTCAAGAAGAAGCTGATAAGTCACTAAATATTCATAATTAAACTCTTTAATTTATCTTTGTTAGCCAGAGAGTGTTTGTATTTGATAGTTTGTTAGTTGATTTCAGGTTTAATGAAGATTCAAAATAGAAAATGCAGAAAAAGGTTAATATGCCTATATTTGCTGAAAAATATGTGGCTTCGCTGTTAGTTTGAAAAGAATTCGCCAAAATCTCCAGAAAATTTGTAAATTTTTTAAATTTGGAGGACTGCTAGAAGACGCTAAGATGAATAACTTTCATGTTGGGAGTTTTGACAAATTTCGTACAGGAGTTAGAGAATTATTAAGACAAAGTTGTTAAAAAAAACAAGCGTCGGACGATCAATCGGTCTCCTGGAAGATTGATCGGTAGCGATGGACGATCAATCGGTCATACGGACGATCGATCGGTCGGTCAGAAGTCCAAGTTTTAAAAAGATTAGAAATTGAGTCCTGATTGAGTTGCACTTGCTTTGGCCGAGTATCTCTCTATAAAAAAAGGTTTTCTGGCCGAAAATTCATTATCATCAGAGAGAGAATATAGAGAATTAGGGTTTCTGAAGATGGTGGATTCAATGCGTGGATTCCTATCGTTCTTCATCAAATTTGTGGCTTTCATCCCCAAGATGAGTAACTAATTCTTCTACTTAGGGATCTCATGAAGCTTTAGGACAACTTCTTTGTATTTTCTAGTTTGAATCTTGTACTTTTTTCTAAACATGATCTTATGGATTTGATTTTAATGATAATAGAGTTGAAGGAACATATTTCTGTTGACGTACTTTCAGTCCTACATGATTTTTGTGATTGATTGTAGAGATCTATAAAATGGTTTTATATGTGGTTTGTGAATACCCGATGAGATACTTAATGCTTAGTGACGATAGGTTGTGCTTAGCTTACCCTGAAAACAAGCTATGCTAATCGAAGATAAAGTATGTTTTTGGAAAACACTTACCTTCTTTTAGGGATTTATGTAAGCTTAACAAGTTATGAATGTATAATGTTTAGATAAGAAGACAAGAGGATAGCTAGAGAATACAGGAAGTGAAACTAAAGTGGATTGAGTAATCTCTAGGTTTTTCTCTCATTGATTTACTTTAATCTTTTATTTCTTTCTTAATTAGTTTTAATTAACCAGTTTTAAAATCCAATAAACCCTTCATTAGTTTAGGATTAGAGTTTTTAGATTTAATTCTGATTTCTCTGTTTAAATCAAAAGTTTCCCTGTGGACCGATTTTGGACTTCATCGTTATTCTACTCTATAGTGTAGTGTTTGAATAAGGGTTTATAAATTTCTAAATTGTGGATTGCATATGATTTAACGACATCGTTTCGAGCCATCATCATAAGCCAACCCTTGTGGAGCCGGCTTGGGCCTTGGTTGGGCCCATGCTGGGTCTAGCTTAGTACGTCATGTTAAGTTTTTGAAGATTCAAATTCTGGACGCGTATCATTAGGTGGCCATGGGTCTAGGTGAAGTTGGTCGGCGCCAGGGAAGTCGATGGCGAGGGTGTTTGATGGTAGAGGATGGGGTTGAGGTAGTGATGTCGCTCAAATGTGTCACGCACAGCGGTCGCGGTGCAGTACAACATAAGAGAGGTCGAACCCACAGAGAGACAGACAGAAAATATCCAAAACGCAAATAACAATGAATTGAAGATAAACGAGAACTTGAGAATTAACTAAATTAGATCAAAGGATTTAATGATAATGTAAGGTTAACTAGAGATATCAGGATTTTGATAAGGCTAGGCTTCAGGAATCACTTCACTCGGATTTAGGTTCTTCTCTTCTCAATGGTTCATATGAAATTCAGTTAAGGGATTCACATCCCAATCACCTTAACCGGGAGATATGGAATTATAAACCTAACAAAATATATAGATATCTCTTCCTACGATTGATTCTTCCTTATTATAATTCTAACTTCATCCAATCCAAACTTAAGAATATATGATACCGGCTGTCACTACAGGCAACATATAGCAAAAGTTCATCGGGACAAAGCCCTAACTCTATCTAACCGGATCTCTAAGAATACACAATACCAACTCTCACAATCGGCAATGCATAGCAAAGATTTCACGGGATAGAGCCCCAACCTTGTCTTACTAGATCCATAAGAATACACAATACCAGTTGTCACTACGGGCAATGCATAGCAAAGGTCTCGTGAGACTCGGTAGGAGAATCAAAAGAGATAACTATGGGATTATAAGATCATGAAAGAAGCATGACTGGATTCATAATATTAATCATCCACATAGAAACCTATAATCTGAAAATAATATTTGAAGATTCAATACATAGGAAAGAGTTTAACAATAAAGATTGAAACTATGAACCATCGTTGGAGAAGAAGCCCTAGTCATCGCTAGATCATTCGTCCGCCATGCCCGCGGATTACTCGGCCATAGATGGAGATTTCTTCATCTTCTTTCTTGCTTTTTCTCCCCTCCAAAGCTCTGTAGAAAACCCCCTTGGAACCTCCCAAATTTCAGATTAAATAAGCATATATATAGGGGAACCCCGAAATTAGGGTTTTAGTTGAGTTGGACTCGGATTTCCTGAAGGCAGCCCTATTCCGGTCACAACTGGGTCCAATCCAGCCGGAATTTGGAAACTTTCTCAACACGAAAGTTGTATATTTGGAAGTCTTCTACCATATCCCAAAGATTTCGCAATATTCTAAGTTATATAGAATATTTTACGAATATTCTCCTCAACTTCGACAGAACAGTTTTCCAGCTGTCTAACTTCATCTATTCTTCCAATCTGCTATCACACCGTCCAGAATCTCACTAAATGTCCAACATAAACGTTATAGATATCTGAGCCGTCTATCATGTATTCAAATTTCAGAATATTTGGACTTCCAGAGAATATGTTACGAATATTTTCCTACCAGTTGACGAAACTGTATTTCTCCTCAATTGCTGTAATTTGGGTCGCCCCGACTAGGATCGATCTCCCTAAGGAAAGGATCGATCTTCTTTCTCCGTAGACTGGGTTCCTTCCAGATCGTCCAGGTTCAGATCGATCTTTTTCAAGGAAGAGATCGATCTCTTTCATCAGTTGTTGTCAACGCCCACAAAGGATCGATCTTCCTAGTAAAGAAGATCGATCTTTTATTTCCTGCATATTTCTTCTGCCATTCTGCACTGCGCACTGGCACTAAAAACACTGTAACTTCCTCTATGAAACTCCAAATCGTGAACCGTAAATTCTCCCGAAACTAGACTTCAAGAGCCTTCCAACCATCTATGGCACATCAGCTAGTTCTTCATGAGCAGGTATAGTTTTGGCGTTAAAGACTCATCTTTACTTCAATTTCCTGCATAATACAAATAACTTTGTGAAGCAACATATACGAATGAAATCATCTATATTAATCATGAAAACTAAACAAATAAGCTGCTCTTAGTCATGTTCAGAGTGCACTTTCATGCACTCATTAGGTAGAGGATGGATTTTGTATGGTTTCAAGGGAGTTTGGTGGACTGGAAAGGCCGGTAGGAAGGTCAACGGCGGAGGGGGTCTTGGTGGTGGTTGTCGGCGACGACGGAGGCGACGTTAAAGGTAGAGAAGGCCGAATCAGGGTTGTGGGTGAAGAGGCGATGAAGGGTGGCAGTGGTTTGGAGCAAAGGGGGAGGCCGGAGCGGTGGTAAGGATGTTGGAGGGAGTCGGCTGGGGTGAGTCGGTGTCACGCACCGACCCAGAAAACCCATCCGGACCGGGATGTGAGCCAACCTAAACCTGTTTACTTTCCATTCTGGCGCATTTATGTACAAATATCACAATTCATTTGAACAAAACTAATCTAAGGGCAAAACTGTAATCTAATAATTTACTATTGCATGATATAAGATTCAAAAGTATAATTGTTCCTCAATTATATAATAGATACAACAAATTTCTTAAAGAGAGAAATTATACATTTAGTACAATCCTCAAATTTTAACTGTATAACAAAAATCTGTAAAAATACAACTGGGCCCTCAGGATCCTCAAGCACCTCTTAAAGTCGACACGCCACCAACGGTCTATCCAGCTGAGCTACAGTAGATGAGTTAGCGCCTGCACCTGCACACGCAACCCAGGTAGGAGTGAGCAACAAGCTCAGTAGGATTCTACTCTACGTCACACTGAAAAAGGAGGAAACAACAACAGTGTCATTTCTCCGCCTAAGTTTAAGGTATGCCAAGGGTCCCATAACCCTATCGATGTCCCAAGGGCTCATGTCATGAAACCTCTCTCTTGAACATGTTCCAAGAGGCAGCAGAACAATAACATGCAGGATCACCTGCCATGAAACCTCTCTCTTAAACATGTACCAAAAGGCAACAGAACAGTAACATGCAGGATCACCCTTACCCAAGCAGGACTCTCATGCTTGGGGACCCACGTCGGGAACGCATCGACAACCATCCTTAGCACTTGGCCTTGGAGAAGCGACACGACCTCTAAACCTCAATCAATAGAGTATGTGTAGCCAACTAGACTTCAACTTCGATAACATCAGATTAACACAATAATCATCGTCCTAAACTTTGTTACCCAGCCTCGGTCCTAAGGCTAGATCCGAGCTGCCCAAGCCCTCGGATTGGCGAAACCCCTATTTGCCCTTGTCCTAACCTTATGATTCTAATGCAAACAAATGCATGCAATGCAGGCCCATATAAATAGAATACATGAATGCAACAGTATGTCACAACAATATACAGGGTTAGGCATAGCATACAACTCGGTAAAGAGGGTAAACATAGCAAGGGTATGAACAAGCAAATATACATTCTAGCGTTATAACGACACCCACATGCCGTTAACAACCAACTACACATTCAATCTAAATTTCGGCATTACGACGGCATCCGCATCCGTCAATCGTAATTTCTACAACGGGGATACAACCCTGGCCAAACAGATAACAACAACGACAATAAGGAGTCCATTAAAGTAGTAGGGCACACCATCGGCCCATTTATTCTACGCATTCCTGGGAGTCATCACTCCCTAGGTTAACCGTAAAGTGACAAATGGATGTGTACAAGTGGTTAGGAAAGCTATCAAATAACCACAAACTATATATATATATATATATATATATATATATATATATATATATCATGCTTCACATAAAACTGCTTGAAATCGGTTAATTTCGATAAATCAACCTAAAATACGAGTTACAGCATAATTCGAAGACAAATCTGTCAAAATCCCAGTTAAACTATCATACTAGTCCTTATTCATCATTGGGAAATACATACAAGAAATCTAGGTTGAAAAGAAATCAAAATTGTTGAAATCGGAATCAATTTTAGCTAACTGCGCATAAGAGAGATTCTTTCCGAAGAAGATCGATCTTCCCTCCGCATGCCCTATGCCGGAGGACAAGCGATCGATCTTCATAAGAGAGATTCTTTCCCAAGAAGATCGATCATTCCCTAAACTCCGCTTCATCGCAGTTTACAAAACAATTCACCATAAATCGTATGAAAATAAGAAAATTATGAAATTAGCGAAATGGAAAGAAGACTCGCTGATCTACAATTTTTATCTTGAAAGGTTTACGAGATCATGCACACAAAATCCAAAAATCTAGCGTGAATGACTATTCAGCTAAAAACAGAAAACCTCTTTACCAGCACATAAGAGATCGATCTTCATGCCCATGAAGATCGATCTTCTACATGTAGGTCATCTGCCATGCAAGAGATCGATCTTCATGCCTATGAAGATCGATCTTCCCCATGCAGATCCTCTGCCGGGCAACTAAAAGATCGATCTTCATGTCTATGAAGATCGACCCTTCATATGTCGGAAACACATATGATAGTGCTGAAAATCCAATTTCTTGTATTTGATGTACCAAAACTTGTCGGAATCGAATGAAACTTTGAAGGGAGCTAGAGAAGAATGTTGGGAATCTATTGGCATCAAGAAAACAAGGTTTCAACTACAAAATATCATATCTTGCTTGTTTTCTGTCGAAAAACTGACAAAACCGATAAAACGGTGATAGATTCCAAACCGACTGACGAAACGCAAAACCGGAACATCCGGAACATCCATGTGTTCCTAGAACATCGATTACACTAGAATGCAAAGTTACAGCACATTCCAACATGTATTTCTATATTACAACATCCACAAAGCAATCATAGGCAAACATAATCACATGATTAGGGTAGAAATACCTACTTGTAATAGCTGGGTAGACGATCTACCAATCCCCCAAGTCTCGTCGCTCCAATTTGGTCCACGCACCCGTGATCCACGCTCCAAACCGACAGCCCAAGGGAGAGAGAAAGGATAGAGGAAGAGAGAGAGGAAGGGGAGGGGGGTATTTATAGAAACATAGAATCGATCACAGGCGTCCATTTCGATCTTTCCCCATGGAGCTCCGATCTGTCGATCGGAAGTGCCCCTAAGGTTCTAATCAATCACATACATCAATCCAAGACAGTGTGCACTACGTGAGTGTGAAACCGACCGCCAAGGTGTAATTTACCAAATTACCCTTGGGGTCCAAAAACAGCGATGCGATCAACCGATCACAAACCAAGGCCAACCGAGCCAAAGCAACCAAACCAAACCCTCGACATAACGCGGTCAGACCGGGTTGGAGGTACGGGTCCTCACAGTCGGGGTGGAGCCGAAGCGAGTTGAGACAAAGGTGTCCCAACTTGCTGGTGAGCCGTATTTGAGCCGACGATGAGAGAGGAGAGATAAAATAGGGAAAACGCTGGAAAATTGTGGGAAAATATGGTGGAAAATAGTGAAAATAAGGGGAAAAATCGGGGAAAATGTGAGAAAAATAGAAAGTGGTGAAAAGTGTATTTTAAGTGACACTTATAATGGAAAGTAGAGAAGAAGGGGCGGCAAATAAGCAACGGAAAGTGGAAAGTGGAGCAAATCAATCTAACTTTTATTAATATGTTTTATATTTTATTTTATTTTCTTCTTATGGGAAAAAATATTTTAGATATAAATTATTTGTTTTATGGTAGTGACGTTGAAGAACAAATATGTCTAAATTCAAATTTAGCAAATCAAACTAAAATCATGGTAGATTTCAACATTTATACTAGACTCATTTAAGTAAACTCGTTAAGGTCGACACATCAACTATCAAGTGGCTCGTTAAGGCTCAACCTCAAACTTGGCCTGAAATAGTCTCGAAATCAAGTCTGCCTTGAAAGTAATCAAGCCAAGCTCGATCACCAATTTGAGGCTAGAAATTAATTTCCAACCAATCTTGATCAGAGCCAAACTTGATCAGAGCCGGGCTCGATCAAGCTCGGCTCGTTTACACCCCTAACGCGTGGAGAAGGAGTGGCAGTGAATAAGCAACAAAAAGTGAAAAGTAGAGAGTGGAAAGTGACAATTGTTTACCAAGAGGACAAACTTGATCATACACAATTATAATAAAAAATGATTCAAAAGATACAATACAAGGAATTTGTAAATGTACGTTATGAGGCTAGTGATAAGTCACTAAATATTCATAATTAAACCCCTTAATATACCTTTGTTAGGCTTAGAGTGTTTGTATTTGATAGTTTGTTAGTTGATTTCAGGTTTAATGAAGATTCAAGCTAGAAATTACAAAAAAGGGTTAATATGCTGAAATACACTGCTCTGTCGACTGTTAGCATAATATTTACTAGATATTATTATTATGTCCAAATATTATGAAATTTGGGTGACATCTATAAGACATCAAGATGTACAACTTTCATGTTGGACACTTTCAGAGATTCCTAATGGATTGATAGCAGTTTTGAAGAAGATGAAGATATTTAGCTGCTGGAAGACTGGTCCGTCAACGTGCGGGAGAATATTCGCCAAATATTTCAGATAAGTCCAAATATTATCAAATCTTCAAGATATGACAGAAGACTTCCAAATCTACATCTTTCGTGTTGGACTCATTCTCAGATTATGGACTGGTTGAACCCAGTTACAACCGGAAGAAGCTATCAGGATTAAACTAGGAAATCCGAGTTACACTAGAGGTCCAACTCAACCCAAAACCCTAATTCCGGGAATTAGCATATAAAAAGGGTTTTGTTAGCCAAAAACCAGAAGCCCCCGTAGAGAGAAAAAGAGAGGATTAGGGTTGCTGAAGGAGATGGAGATGCGGCGTGGATCCTTGGAGTTCTTCATCGAATACATGGCCTTCATCCCAAAGATGAGTGGCTAATCTCTCACTTAGGGATTTCATGAAGCTCTAATGTAGCCTTCTTGTATTTTTCTAGTTGAATCTTGTATTTTTATACTAGACATGATCTTATAGATTTGGTTTTAATGATAAAAGAGTTGAGGAAACCGAGTTCCTTGACGTATTTTTAGTCCTACTTGATTGCGGTGCTTGATAGTAGAGATCTATAGGATGATTTTTATGTCACTTTTGTGCATGCCTTTGAGATAGTTTATGCTAAGCAAAGATAGATTGTACTCAGGTTAAGTCCGAAGACAGTCTATGCTAAGCGAAGATAGACTATGCCGTAGGATAACATGAGCGTTCTTTTAGGGATTCATGCAAGCTTAAGAAGCCGTGATTCCATATGTCTAGATTAGAGAACAAGAGGATACTAGAGAATACAAGAGGTGAAATTAGAGTGGATTGAGTAATCCCTAGGTTTTCTCTTATTGATTTATCCCAACCTTTTCATTGCTTTTTCAGTAGTTTAATTCCTTAGATAACAAACCATTGAAACTCCTTTTCTTCGCCTTAGGACTTGAGTTTAGAGATTTAATTTGATTTCTTCTTTTGTTAAACAATCTTTCCCTGTGGTTCGACTCCGGATCTCACCACTGTTCTACGTTTGTAGAGTAGTATTGATTGAAGGATTATAAATTCTAAATTACGTTTTGCATCTGATTTAACGACGCATTTGCGAGCGATCAGCTAGATCACTCATAATGGGTCTTGGCTCATAAATGGCTCAATCAAATCAATCTGCCTCGATCTGACTCGAAATTGATTGAAATCAGCTTTGATTTGATCAAATCTGATTGGCTGAGACTGAGCCTAGCTTGATCAAATCTGATTGGCTGAATCGGACTGAGATATGAACTGATCTGGTCCAATCTGTCTAGGAGGGGGTCAATTGGTTTAGACCAGGCACGAGTGCTCAACCTGATATGATAGATTCAGACCAGCTCAATGATGAGTCACTAAATATTTATACTTAAACCCCTTAATTTACATTTGTTAGCCCGAGAGTGTTTGTATTTGATAGTTTGTTAGTTGATTTCAGGTTTAATGAAGATTCAAGTTAGAAAATACAGAAACAGACTAATATGTGGAAATTACGCCGCTCCGCTGGCAGTTTGAAAAGAATTCGTCAAATTCTCCAGATAAATTCTAAATTCTGGAAATTTGGAGGACTTATAGAAGACATCAAGGCGAACAACTTTCATGTTGGACACTTTGCGAGATTCCTGACAAATTAATACCAGTTTTGAAGACTATGAAGATAAACAGATGTTGGGAAACTGGTCCGTCGACGTTCAGGAGAATATTCGCCAAATCTTCCAGATAAGTCCAAATAATGTCAAATCTTCGGACTACGACAGAAGACTTCCTAATCTACATGTTTCATGTTGAGTACATTTCCAAATTCCGGCTTGATTGGATCCAGTTGCGACCAGAATAGGACAGCCAGGAATTAATCCAAGGAATCCGAGTTGTAGTAGGAGTCCGACTTAGCCATAACCCTAATTCCGGTAATACACCTATAAGAAGGTGTTTGCTGGCTGAAAATTGGAGGTCCCCATAGAGAGAAAAGAGAGAATTAGGGTTTGGAAGATTCTCTGGAGAAGATGGAGCTACAACGTGGATCCCAATTGTTCTTCATCGAATCTATGGCTTCCATCACAAAGATGAGTGGCTAATTTCTGTACTTAGGGATCTCATGAAGCTTTAGTAGATCTTCCTTGTATTTTTCTAGTTGAATCTTATATTCTTTTTCTGGACATGATCTTATAGATTTGGTTTTAATGATAATAGAGTTGAGGGAACAGAGTTCCTTGACGTACTTTTAGTCTTATCTGATTTCCATGATTGATGGTAGAGATATATATGATGGTTTTTATGTGGTTTGTGAATAACCGATGAGATATTTTATGCTTAGTGACGATAGCTTGTGCTAAGGTTACCACGAAGACAATCTATGCTAATCGAAGATAAAATATGCCTTTGGAAAATACTTACCTTATTTTAGGGATTCATGTAAGCTTAAGAAGCTGTGAATCTATAATGTCTAGATAAGAAAACAAGAGGATAATTAGAGAATACAGGAAGTGAAACTAAAATGGATTGAGTAATACCTAGGTTTTTTCTCATTAATATATTTCAATCTTTTTACATTGCTTTCTTAACTAGTTTTAATTAATCAGTTTCTAAAACCCAAATCAATCCTTTTCGCTTTAGGTTTAGATTTCTGAGATTTAATTCTGATTTCTCCTTCGTAATCAAAGTCTTCCCCGTGGTTCGATCCCGTATTTCATCACTATTCTACCCCTAGTTTAGTATTTTGAATAAGGGTTTATAAATTCTATTTTTGATTGAGTTTGTATCGGATTTAACGACACGTTTGCAAGCGATCACTCAACCTGATGCAATAATTGGAGAGGAAGGCAAGGCTGATCGGATGGCTGAGAGAGCTCCGGTCGTAATCAACGGCGCAGATCTGAAGAAGGTGGCGCCGGCTTCCTTAGTGAAGATGAGTCGCGAGCATGGGAGGTGATCGGATCGCTCGATCTGAGCCGGAGATGAAGGAGGAGTGGTCGTGAGGGTGAGGGGGTTACGGATTCAGTGGTGGAGGACCTCGAGGTGACAGGTGGCGATAGACTGGGGTGGTGGCAGCGCCGGTCCGGGAGAGGGGTGGAGCTCGGGATGGGTTTAGGTGACGGGGAGCGGTCGTGAGGCCATGGTTAGAGGAGGTTGTGGAGCTCGAGGTCAAGTGGCTTGCCGGAGGTGAGGAAGGAGGGTTTCGGGGAGGTGATCGTAGTTAATAGAGATGGTGGTGATGCCGGTGATGGAGGTGGAGTTCGTTGGGGCTGAGGGGGAGGTGGTGGTCGTGGATGGAGAGGGGAAGGTGGCTACGACAGGGAAGCTTGGAGGGAAGGTGGAGCTCCGGGGGGGGAGGGTCTTGGGTCTTGGGTGCATGGTTGGAGAATATGGAGGAAGTAGGAGGCGGGGTAAGATGGCCGGAGAAGATGGTGTTCGCCATAGAGGAGTTGTTCATCGGAGTAACTCGCCGGTGAGGAGGGTGGATGTGGGTCTAGACGAGGGCGTTGGAGCTGTGGAGGCTAGTGATGGTGTAGTTAGGATGAGTGATGGTGGACTGTGGTTGCCGGCAAGATCGCCGAAGGTGATTGGGTAGGCTCAGTCCAATCAATTTTGATGCACATGCAAATAAATCAAATGAGGCCACTAAGTATTTACTAATCACAATTAAAATCAATTAAATATGATAAGTTTATTTAAAAATCATCTTTCTAAAATTTTAGGTTGCAAAAGAACTGATTAAATTTTTGTATTCAAGTTTAGCTAATATATCTTTTTCAATAAATAAAATTGCTAATTCATTTAATCTTTCTTGTGACATGGTTGATCGCAAGTAAGATTTTATTAGATTCAATTTTAAAAAGCTCCAATCTGCATAAGAAACCATTACAGTTATTGTCAATAATATTCTATATGTGATAGAGATATTCAGAAAACAATCTAATCTTTTGAAATAGTTCAAGATTTGAATTGTATTCTTATTTTCTAATAGTAAAACTTCTTTCAAAAACTTTAGTTCATGATATAAATTTAAGCCGTCAATATCGAAAGACTGACCATGTCTTAAAAAGTTTTCAAAATTAAGACAATACTTCTTCAAACCCTCATCATTTGTAATTTTTTCGTACATGACTTTTTCAAGTGGGGTAGTTAAGGGGCCTTTTAATGGGGTCTAACAGCTATTTTAACATTAATTAGAATGTTCATTTTTTATTTTTGAAGGCCAAACAGTTAGTTTAGAGATCTAATAAAGTATGAACATAATTTGGCTTCTTTAATATATATATATATATATATATATATATATATATATATATATATATATATATATATAGACCCTAACTTTTTAATTAATATATAATTTAAAGGGCCCTCTTTTAAATGGGCCGGCCCTGTGATTGGGTTGCCGGAGTGGGGGTGGACGACCGGCGTAAGGTGCCTGGCGGCTGGTGGTTAGGTGGTGGTGGTGCTAGTATTTGGTGGTGTGAGGATGGAGTGTGGGGGGACTGATAAGTCACTAAATATTCATGATTCAACCCCTTAACTTAGCTTTGTTATGTTTAGAGTAGTTGTATTTGATAGCTTGTTAATTGATTTCAGGTTTAATCATGCTTTGAGAAGAAATGCTGGAAATTCGGCTAAAATGACTAAATAAACTGCTTCGTTGACCATCAGTAATATATTCGTTAGATATTTGACAAAGGTCCAAATATTCTGAACTTTGGGATATTGTAGAACACTCAGAGATCTACAACTTTACTGTTGGACACTTGGCGAGATTCCTGATGGTATGATAGAAGATGTGAAGAATACATAAAGATACATAAGCTGGAAAGCTGCACTGTCGAAGCTCAAGAGAATATTCTCCAAATATTCTACATTAATTAGAATATTATGAAATAATTTTTAGATGATAGAACACTTCCAGATCTATAACGTTCATGTTGAATACCAGCTCAGATTCCATATCGATTGGCCCCAGAATTGACTCCAAGTCAGAGTTTGAGTAGAAGCCGAAGAATAAGGAAGCTGATAACATGGCAGAATCCAAGTCCAACTCATACGATGACTGGGCAGTCCGATGGATCAGTTTTAAGTCCGAGCAGTCGCTCCGCAGACGTGGCAAGTATGGGAAATAGGAAAATTAGAGTTTTAAGCTCAGTTTAATTCCAAAAATCGGGTATTAGGGTTTGCTCTATAAATAGGGGTCTTCTGGCCGAAATTTGGAAGCCACCAAAGAGAAAAATTAGGTTTTCTGAGTTTTTGAAGACGGCGGAGACACGGCTTGGATCTCGGGATCTCTTCATCAACTATATGCCGTTCATCAATCAGATGAGTGACTGATTCTTCTTTTTAGGGATCTCATGAAGCTTTAGTGTAACTTTTCTGTATTTTATAGTTTGATTCTTGCTATCTTTTCAAAGACATGATCGTATGAATATGATTTTATCTTATAAAGAGTTGAAGGAACTGAGTACCATTGACGTATATTCATACCTACTTGATTGTTGTGTTTGATGGTAGAGATTCGTAGGATGGTTTTTATGTTGCTTTTGTGTGTGCCTTTGAGATAGTTTATGCTAAGCAAAGATAGATTGTACTCAGGTTAAGTCCGAAGACAGTCTATGTTAAGTGAAAATAGACTATGCCATAGGATAACATGAGCGTTCTTTTAGGAATTCATGCGAGCTTAAGTAGCCGTGATTCTATATGTCTAGATTAGAAAACAAGAGGATACTAGAGAATACAGGAGGTGGAGTTATAGTGGATTGAGTAAACCCTAGGAATTATCTCTCATTGACAACTTTTAAGTCTTTTATTTGCTTTCATAATTATTTTAATAAAAATCTGTAAAATCCTTTTTCCCTTTAGAATTAGAGTACCTGAGTTTTGATATTGATTCGTTTGCCCTAAAAGATACGATTTTCCCTATGGTTCGACTCCGGATCTCACCACTGTTTTACGCCCGTAGAGTAGTGATTGATTGAAGGATTATATATTTATAAATTATTTCGAGTTGTGCAATTTAACGACATCGCGCGAACGAGATCAATTTTTGACGCCGTTGCCGGGGAAGATTGATTTCTTTTTAGACAAATTTCAATTGATATATCTCTCTTACTCTTTTTCTAAGCATAGTTAGATTTCCTTTATATTTTATTTTATTTTCGTTATTCTGTGTTTAGATCTAGGAATATTTCTTGCAAAACTTGGATTATTTACAGCATTAAAACGGCTATTTTTGGAAGGAAAACCCTACTTCAGTTCGTAAGACCTACCGATCGCCCAGGATTCCGATCCATCGCTAAGCTCGGTACCAATCGCTAATAACACCGACTGATCGCTCAGAGCAGACTCAGGTATGTTTTTCTAAACTTAAGCTTTCGTTTCATGCTATGATAAATCCCGGTTTTCTCCTCTCCTTCGAAACTTATGTTTTCTTTTTCTTTTCTTTGTGGTGTGTGGTTGATATTATATGCAAGGTAGGCGATCATTAAGTTTTCCTTTGATACCTTTAGATCCTGAGATTGAAAGCACTCTTAGATCCATCCGCCAAGAGCAATTTCGTCTAAGAGCTTCACAACTTGATATCCTTGAACTACCTCTTGATTCTTTCTACACAATGATGCAAGGAAATAATAATAGAAATGGGGGGGACAATGAGAACAATAACGATAGAGAAGGCCCAATTAGGAATCATTTTCTGCCTGGACTTTTCACATATGCCTCATGTATTAATCCACCTCCTATTAATGCTACCCATTATGATATTAAACCTAATTGGATTACAACTTTACCTTCATTTTATGGGCGTGAAATTGAGGATCCTTATGGTCATATTGTTAGCTTCCTTGAACTTCTGTCCATGTTCAAACTTGAGCACTTTAATGATGATGCCTTTAGACTTAAACTGTTTTCTTTTTCCCTAAAAGAGAAGGCTAAACATTGGCTTCAAACCTTAGCTCCAAATTTGATTTCAACATGGGATGAACTTCTGGATGCCTTCCTTAAAAAGTACTTCCCTATCATTAAAACTCAAAATTATCATACCATGATCATATCTTTCAAGCAATACGATGATGAGTTGTTTCATGAAACCTGAGAAAGATTTAAGTACCTTCTTAGGGAGTGCCCTCATCATGAGGTACCTGAGTGGCAGTTAGCCCATTCGTTCTACAACGACCTTATTGATCGCTATAGGATGATGTTCGAAGCTTGCTGCCATGGCGTCATTCTTAGCAAGCCTTGGACTGAACTTTGGGGGATATACGAAAATCTTTCTGAAAACTCCCAACATAATGCCTCTGTTTCTAGGAGCCAGTCGACCGTTGTTCGAAATCCTAGAGGAGTTCATGAAGTTTCTGAATTCCAAAGCCTCTCTGCTCGAATGGCTGTCCTAGACAAACGAGTGGACCAACTCCAATTCAACCAGTCCTTGGCTCCACCGATTCAACCTCCGTCTGAAATTTGTGCCCTATGTTCCAGTCCTGACCATTTTGTTGTCAACTGTCACATGCCTCCCAACTTCCCTGACTTTATTCAGGAACATGCCAACGCCACATATGGATTCTCCAAGCCCCAGAACAATCCCTATTCAAACACCTATAACCCTGGTTGGAGAAATCATCCTAATTTTAGTTGGAAGCCACAACAGTCAAGTACTTTCCAAGGGAAAAACCTTTCTCCTTCTTTCACGTACCCACCTAAACCTACTGCAAATCCAAACCCTGGGTACCCTCCACAATCACATTCAACCCCTCCAATCCAAACCACCTCTGAACCTACTTTGAGTTCCATCCTTTTAGCCATGACTGCCATGAATGAAAATCTTAGTGGAATAATGACAAGTGAGATTTCCAAAATGCAAAATTATGTGTCTAGAATATAGAACCAATGTAATTCTAATACCCAATCCATTGCTAAACTCGAGAATTCATTGGGCCAACTTTCTAACCCGATAGCCAAAAGAGAGGAAGGACACTTGCCAAGTCAACCTGTCACCAATCCTAGAGGCCAGCACTATGTAGAAAGCCGAAACAATGAGAGTGCTAATGCCGCTGTGACCCTTAGAACTGGTAAAATAGTAGATAATCAAATAGGTGAACCTGTCAGTATGGACGATCGATCGGCCTACCAGTCAATCAATCGTCCAACCCGAGATGACTCTTTTCTTTCACCTGATTATGATCCAACTGATTCTAGAGAGCCTGATCCAGCTAAATACATTCCAAAAGTGCCCTTTCCTGCAACCCTTAAGGACCCATACCCAACCATCAAAGCCCGGAGAGCTGCTGAGGAAATCCTTGAAACTTTCAAACCGGTCAACATCAACATACCCTTGCTTCAGGCCATTCGTCAGATCCCTTCATATGCCAAATTTCTTAAGGACCTGTGCACTCATAAACGCCAGACAAAACCCAAAGGGGACAAGAAAATCCTTTTACCTGAACAAGTCAGTTCGATTTTGAAACATGACACACCACCCAAATTGAAAGACCCTGGTACCCCTGCCATACCCTGTTGCATAGGAGACTACCAGATTGATGGTGCCCTTCTCGACCTAGGAGCCAGTGTTAACATTTTGCCCTACTACCTTTATAAGGAATTTGGGATGGAAGAGCTCAAACCGACACCGATCAGTCTACAATTGGCTGATAGATCCATTAAGACTCCTAGAGGCATTGTAGAAGATGTATTAGTGAAGTTGGACAACTTCTTTTCCCTGTCGACTTTGTCGCCTTGGATATGGAACCTGCTGTTCACTGTAAAAAGACCATGCCTATCATCTTGGGACGTCCCTTTTTGGTTACAGCAAATGCGAATATCAACTGTTAAACTGGTGTCATGGATGTCTCGTTTGGCCATATGCATGTTAAACTGAACATCTTTAAGACTGCATGTTTGCCTGAGCGTGAGAATGAATGCTTTCGTGTTGATAGTTTGACTGACTGCTTTGATGATAAATCTCATGGTATGATAGCTGATACATTATCTGAGATTTTGAGGGATTATGATTTTGATAGTGATACTGAGGTTGACGGTGAGCATGATAGATTGTCTCAACTTTTGAGGGAGTATGATTCTGACGATGATGATTATAATCTTAAACTGTACAATGATAGATTGTCTAAAATTCTAGAAGAATATGATTCTGACAATGCTGGTAATGATGCTAAACTGTATGATGATAGATTGCCTATAACTTGGGATGAGTATGATTCTGAGGATAATGATGTTGAATTAAAGAATGAAATTATGTTTTATATTTTGAATGCCTATGCTTCTGACTCTGATGATGATGTGAGTATGATTCTGAGGATGATGATGTTGAATTAAAGAATGAAATTCTGTTTGATATTTTGAATGCCTATGCTTCTGACTCTGATGATGATGTCAATCGGGACACTGCACAATCAAAAGATGACATCAAACCACACATCTTGCCCGGCCAATGACTCGATCGAGACACTGCGGAGACAAAAACTATTTCTTCGGTGGTTGATCCCCTTCCACCGTTATCTCTTACTCTTGCACCTGACTTAGATCCTGGACAAGTTCGTGTTTATTATGTTGACACACACTTTTGCACAGATGTGTCAGTATATTCTAAACTTGAGCCACCACCTCCTCCTTTACCTATATTTGCACCATCGTCATTGCCTACACCCATTCTGAGATCAAAATCCCCTCCATGTTCACTTCCGGGTCGTCCCAATGATCATTCCAACATTATGAGGGACACATACCGTAAACTGAGTTGCAAGATGAAGCATGACGATAGGTTGCCATTCATAGAGGGTGGAGTCTCTAGTTCACGTGTGGGGAGGAAAGAACTGATTGGCCTACATCATCAAATACTGAACTTACTGTGGGGCTGGGTTTGGTTTCAAGCATTATATGGAGGAAATTATTCTAAGTGGGGTAATTGATGCCGTCGGATTGACGGATCCATGCTATAATTGCACCTTTTCATGAAGTCTAGCGAAAGACTCAAAATTACGCGCTTGTTGGGAGGCAACCCAATTTCCCTTTGATTTTTTTTAGGACTTTTTCTCATTTTTTTAGAATTTTTCTCGATTTTTAGGAATTTCTCGAAATTTTTCGGATTTTTTCTTAAAACTTTTAGGAATTTTCGCCCGTTAGTTTCAATTCCAAAAAAAAAAAACGGGGGGGGGGGGGGGGGGGCTGTTCATCGTCCCCGACCTCCTGCTCATCCCCGAGCCGACAAGCCCCCTTCGCCGTCCAACCCTCTCCGGCCACCTCTACCCTCCCATACTACCACCTAGGTCACCTCCACCTCTTTCTTTGACCTCCTCCGGCGCCGGCCGAACTCTCCAAGCCGCCATCCACCTTTAACGCTGCCGTTTCCTTTGGCCAACCCCCATCTCATCTCCACCAAAACAATCCTCTTGCCTCACCCGACCTTCCCTCCACCTTCTCCTGCCACAATTTAACCTCTTCCACCACCGTCGGACACCTCCTCCTACTCATGTCCGACCACACCGCCAATCTCAACTTCCATGGCCGTCCATACCTAATTGACACCTCCAGAAGCTTCGGTAGGCTGCCACGAACCCTCCTCCACCATCCTCACCTTCGATTGTTGGTTGCCTTGCCGGATTCCTCCACCTCCGACCATTCCACCGCCGGCGAGATTAAGTCTGCCGCTTCTAGACCTCTATTCTTCGATCAGACTACATGGCCGGATTCCTTGAACCACCACGATTCATCCTGTTTTAATCCCATCATCCGGCGATGACGTTTCGTCGTCGTTCTGCCGCCGGCGTGCTCAAGGCCATCCGTTATTTCCAGATCAAGATCCAGCTGCTACACACCTCTGATTTTTGATCTGAAAGTTTATATCATTTATCTGGCCTACGCTGAGCTTGTTCTGACCCTCTCGACATCCTAGAGTGACATCGAATGCTTTTTCTTCGCTATTTCCGTCATTTTTTATTCCGATTTTGCCGCGGACGGCCGCCGTGGGCGTGATGATCTCTTATACGGATGATTTCTGATGGGTGCTCTGCTTGGATTTATGTTAGTTCTTTCTTTGTCTGAGATGTCTAGTGGATGTCTGATGTATTATCCCCTTTACTGTTATCTGTATGAATTTTTAGTTTTATGGGATGAATGCTTGTACATGTTTGATATATCATGAAAATACAAAGAAGACTCTGCCAAAATTTTCTCGAATTTTACTACCTTTTTTGACTTTTAATTGTTATATTTGATATTCGTGGGAAGGGTATATTTTTATGCGGTAGGATGTGCTTGGAAGGAAGAAATTTCGTGGAAATCATAGTGATTTATATATTTTCTGGAGAGAGCACGGAATTTCGGAGCTTAAATACGGTTATCTCTACCCTATTATTCTTTGCTTTATTTTAACTTAGTGTAATTGGGGACAATTACATCTAAGTTGGGGGTAGAATTTTAGGAATTCATGCTTTATTTTTTATGATAACCGAGAGTATACATCCCCTGAAATATGTCTTAAGAATGAAGATATGGTATTTATTGATAAAGATGCGTATTTTAGAAATTTATCTTCTGAATTTTCCCTTGATTTGTATGACATATAACATTTAGTCAAATTTTTCATTGCATGACACTATTTCTAGCAAATTAACATTTTTACCATGACTTAGGGATGAGTTAGCATATCCTAAAAGCACTTGAGCACCTTCGCATGCTTAGAAATTGAAATTAGACTCTGAACATCAAGCTAGCATGGATTTACAGTTTTATGTCATGTCATAGAAGATACACGAACACATGCAATGTTCTGAGTATGCAAAGTGCATAAAGTTATATTAAAAAAAAAAGATTTTCAACTTAGTAACCGGGCAGTATGCCTAGCCAGCGTGCTGTTCGCGTAAAAAGGTTGGATTTTCTTAACAAAAAAAATTTGACACTAAAAGGAGATTTTCAGCTTAGTAACTGGGCTGGGTGCCTAACTATCATGTTGTTCGTGTAAAACGGCTAAATTCCCTGAAGTTGTAAAAAAAAAAGAGAGAAAAAGAAAAAAAAAGAGAATAAAAATAGGAATTGCTATGTGAAGTAGAAAATAAGTGTTACTTAGGATTGTGGTCTTGAATAGTTGAAGTGATTGGATATAATCAAAGGCTTTGAGGCATGTGGAACCAAAATCACACACAGGAGTGTTAGAGTTGTTTCTAATCATGGCTAAATATGTTGAAGTGTTGAAAAGGTGTTAGGACATGCTTTAATTTTCTATCTTTTATATATCTATGAATTGATAGATGTATTCATGGGTATTATTTCTACTTTATGCAATGGAATTAGTGAGTATTGTAATGGATTTCTAATGGCATATGTAAGGGGTGTATAGATGTTTGTGGATATCATCATTGAAAACCCTCAGTAGACTATAACTCCTCCACTGGGGTAACTCAGGGGTTTAAAGGCTTGTTACACATGCTAAGTGTAATCGTGAGACCTACGAAAGTGGCTGATGATGATGCATAATGTTATATTTTTATCCCTTAATACTTAGCCTCCTGTGCTTATTTGGTACCTAAATACACTCATTATTCTTATATTTTGATTTAGGATGCAATTCAAGTCCTTAAGTTCGAAAAGAAGCTGAAAAGAGTATATGGATCAACTTTAAAGACTAAACTGTACCTGCTGATGAAGAACCAGATGATGTGCCATATATGGTTGGAAAGCTCTTTAAGTCTAGTTTCTGGAGAATTTTACGATTCGTGATTCCGAGTTTCCTAGAGGAAGTTACAGCAATTTTAGTACCAATGGTGCAGTATGGATGGTAAAACAGTAAATACTCAGGAAAGACGGATCGATCATGTTCCCTAGAAGGATCGATCCTTTTATGCAGATAGACCTAACAGAGTGCATACTTTTCAGATGATCACCGAAGGATCGATCCTCCTTTCACTCGAGAATATTGAGGAAATCGTCGATGAGAAGGATCGATCTTTCTCCTATCGAAGGATCCATCCTACTAAGAATTGATCATGCTTCTATCAAAGGATCGATCTTCCTCTGGCGTAGCTAGAAATTGAAGATTTTGATATCAAAGGATAGATCTTACACCTATGGAAGGATCGATCTTACCTTCGCAGTGAAGAAAATTAATGGTTCAGATCTAATCTGAGGATGGAGACACTTAAAGCTATAAATAGGACTCTTTCTAGGGTTTGAGGGGGGATTGCTAGATACTTTTGGCTGCTACTTTCTACTCTTTTATATTTTTCCTAGGTTTTCTCTTGCTTATTGGAATCTTTTGAGGATGGTTCTGGATGGGCTTGCGTGGCTAAATCTTGATTCTTGGTCAAGGAAACTGAAACCTCGGAATCAATGAAACTGTGAGATCTAATCTATTTTTATTGTTCAGTTTATACTTGAGTATTGAATGTTATTATGTGATTATATTTATGATTGTTTTGTCTAATTGCTAGGAGGCCTACTAGTATATTATTCATAGCAATCTACTGCTAGGTTGGATATCGAATCCGTAATTGTTTGATCCCTCTAATCTGCGAGGCAACTAGGGTTTAATGATCTACTGCGTTTCAGAGATTGTTAGATCTTAGGAAGAACATTCGACTAAATTAAATGCAACCGCTTGTGCTTGTGTTGTTTAGCTTCATCGATCTCCCTATTCTTAAGGCTGCTACTAGATTAAATCTACAGCGCTTGTCTTAGGTTGTTTAGTAGTTAGGGTTGATTAGATCGCTTGTTTCTAATTAACTATGATCGATGACAGATTCGAATCTAATTTGAACGGTGAATATTCATGGTATGAATTGATTTATACTTGCATCAATGAACAATTATAAAGATTCTGATGGTGGATGTTGACTTAGACCAAGGTTTGTTCTCTTGATTCAATTCGTTTCTTCAATTTAGATTGTTTCTTTATTGTTTTCGTTTTACTCAAAACCCCCCATCTTTGTTCACATAGCACAAAACTTATATTAGACACTTCTCGTGGGATCGACTCGTACTCGCACTACTACATTTATTTTGAAGAGTATTGGTTTTATTTTTGGTTGCTCGCGACAACACACCAGTGGCTAGTTAGATTTATTGCTTTTTTTATATATTTTCTTTGCTCGAGGATTAGCAAAGTGTAAGTTGGGGGAGGTGATAAGTCACTAAATATTCATGACTTAACCCCTTAACTTAGCTTTGTTATGTCTAGAGTTGTGAGGACCTGCCCCTCTACTCCTGTGGCTCGTGGTAGACCGTAAGGGCAATTTGGTAAATTGCGCCTTCTTGGTTTGTTTCACACCCGCGTGTACACACACTGGCCTTATATGTGTTAGTGTTTGTTTAGAATGGTTAGGTGGACCCGGGATCGAAAGATCCGGACTTGGGCTTGAGTTCTTGCCCAAGTTTAGCTTTCAGCACACAAGGGATCGATCCTCTCTGGCTAAGAGATCGATCCTCTTCGTGCCAGAAAGCCTTGTGAATCGTCTTGAATGATCGATCCTTCGTTGAGGAAGGATCGATCATTTATAAGTCGGTTGGTTTTCTGCTTCGCGAGGACGGCCGCCGTTGGCCGTCGCTCTCTCCTGTCAGAGGGGGAAGACTTCCCCTCCCCTTCTTTCACTTTTTCCCCTCTTTCCCGGCTGTCCCCTCCCCCTTTCCCCTCCTCCTCTCTTTCTTCTTCCTTCCTTCTTCTCTCCCGAAGCTCTGTTTTTCCCCTGTTTCGGGCAGCCACCTTCCTCACCTCCGTTCTCCCTCCTCCGGCCATCTTTTTCGGTGTTCTTTGGCTCGTTGGATTCGTGACAACGAGAGGAAGATCCCTGAAGTGGTTTGGAAGCTTGTTGGTGATCAAATCGCGGGGAATCAGTCGAGGAAAGCGCAGCTAGGTAGGGTTATACCTACTGTGTTCTTTTCGGGTTTTCTTGAGATCTAGCCGTTGGATCTTGTTGATCCTTGTTTTGTTGGACTCCTTATTCCTTTTAGAATAACTTATTTAAGTTTCATGTTAATCAGTTGTAATTTGAGTAGGTTTTATATAAGATTAGTCTCGGATTTCTGGTTTTCTGCTGTTCTTGAGAAACAGCCGGCTTGCGGCGGGTTTTCCGGCCGGTAAGTACATGATCTTGGCTTTTGATAAACATAAGAGTTGTACATCTACTTGTTAGCTTTCCATTCCATCTTATTTCGTATTTTTTCGATTTTTGTACGATTTATTATGATTTGTTTTCTGGAGGGCTGCTTTGCAGAAATTAAAGGGTAATTTGGTTTAATCAGCGACTTTTGATTAATGTTTCCCGTTAATCAAACCGTTGGATGTTTATAAATTTTGGATATTATGATCCTAGTATATACACCTACTGGTGGCTAAGTTGGATCTTAAATCTGACGTCGTTTGGACATCGGATCGACGGGATCAATTAGCCCCTAAGTAGAGGCTTTGGGTGTTTTCGAATATAATATTATATTTCGGAATATAATATTATATTGTGTTTTGTTCATCTTCGTTTTCGGGGTTGCTTTCCGTTGCAGGAGTCCGCGGTTGACGGTCGCGGTACCGTCGTAATGCCGGGACCCGCTGCGGATCGGCTGGTAGCGGTTGGTGGTACCGCTGCGGCGATCCAGTAGACTTTTATGATGCTTGACATACTGTTGCATGCCTTCCCTATTATCTGTGTATGTCATAACATGCATTGTTGTTGTGTGCATTAGTTGCATTGGTTAGGGCGTGGGTGATCTTTGGGTCGTCGTCCCGAGGCTGGAAGCTCGGACTTAGCCCTAGGACCGGGGTTGGGTTGTATGGACCCGGTTTGAATTGTAGTGCCCAGTCAAACTTAATGATAGGCTTAGATGACTAGTACACTTGTGGCTTGATGATTATAGAGGTCGTGTCGGCCTCGAGTCGGAGGCTGAGGTGTAGCCGGTGTTCCACTGTGTTGACCCTTGAGTAGAGGGATTGCTTACTTAGCGGTGCAGTTTCCCGCCTGCAGTGTCGGTACCTGCTTGTGGGCCTTAGGGACACGCGGTGGGTTTATGGGACCCCTGTATACACCCAGTCCTACTTGAGGGCGACACTGTTGCGTTCCCCTCTTCCTTCTGTGTGTCGTAGTGTAGATCCCTACTGAGCTTAGTGCTCACACCTACCCGGGGCTGCGTTTTGCAGGTGCAGGCGTCAGTTCCTCTTCTGTTGCCCCTACCGGGCAGTTGGTCGGCGGTGCGGCGGCGCCTGGTGGACTTTGAGAGGTGGTGATCGTTTACTGCTTTTACCCTATGGTAATTAGTCTCCTACGGGAGTAATGTTGTACTTTGAATCTTCCCCTCTCCGAGGATATGTATATTAACACTTGAGTTTTTAATCTGTGGTTCGATGTTATTAATTGTTGATTTAATTGAGGGTGTTTTGGTGAATTGCTAGGGAGACCAATAGGTTAGAGGGAACCCTCATCGTTCTTTTTCCGCGTTGGTTAGGTTCCGGTTCGCGTCGCCCGGCCCGGTTGGGCTTTCGCGGGTCGGGGCGCGACAAGAGTAGTTTTATTTGATAGCTTTTTAGTTGATTTCAGATTTAATCATACTTTGAGAAGAAATGCAAAATATTCGGCTAAAATGACTAAATAAACTGCTTCGTCGACCGTCAGTAATATATTCGGCAGATATTTTAAAAAGGTCCAAATATTATGAAACTTTGGGATGTTGTATAAGACTCCGAGATCTACAACTTTGATGTTTGACACTTTACGAGATTCCTGATGGTGTGATAGTATATTTGAAGAATACATGAAGATACATAAGCTGGAAAGGTGCACCGTCGAAGCTCAAGAGAATATTCTCCCAATATCCTACCTTAATCAGAATTTTATGAAATAATTTGGAGATGACAGAAGACTTCCAGATCTATAACTTTCATGTTGAATACTGGCTCAAATTCCAAATAGATTGGCCACAGAATTGACTCCAAGTCAGAGTTTGAGTAGAAGCTGAAGAATAAGGAAGCTGATAACATGGCAGAATCCAAGTCCAACTCATACGATGACTGGGCAGTCCGAAGGATCCGTTTTAAGTCCGATCGGTCGCTCCGCTGACGTGGGAAATACGAAAAATAGGAAAATTAGAGTTTTAAGACCAGTTTAATTCCAAAAATCAGGTATTACTTCTGGCCGAAATTTGTAAGCCACCAAAGAGAAAAATTAGGTTTTCTGAGTTTTCGAAGACGGCAGAGACGTGGCTTGGATCTCGGGATCTCTTCATCAACTATATGGCGTTCATCAATTAGATGAGTGGCTGATTCTTCTTTTTAGGGATCTCATGAAGCTTTATTGTAACTTTTCTGTATTTTCTAATTTGATTCTTGTTATCTTTCCAAAGAGAAGATTCTATGAATATGATTTTATCTTATAAAGAGTTGAAGGAATTGAGTTCCGTTGACGTATATTCAGACCTACTTGATTGTTGTGCTTGATGGTAGAGATTCGTAGGATAGTTTTTATGTTGTTTTTGAGTGTGCCTTTGAGATAGTTTATGCTAAACAAAGATAGATTGTACTCAGATTAAGTCCGAAGACAGTCTATGCTAAGCGAAAATAGACTATACCATAGGATAACATGAGCGTTCTTTTAGGGATTCATGCGAGCTTAAGAAACCGTGATTCCATATGTGTAGATTAGAGAACAAGAGGATACTAGAGAATACAGGAGGTGAAGTTAAAGTGGATTGAGTAAACCCTAGGAATTATCTCTCATTGACAACTTTTAAGTCTTTTATTTGCTTTCATAATTATTTTAATAAAAATCCATAAAATCCTTTTTCGCTTTAGAATTAGAGTATCTGAGCTTTGATATTGATTCGTTTAACCTAAAAGATATGATTTTCCCTGTGGTTTGACTTCGGATCTCACCACTGTTCTACGCTCGTAGAGTAGTGATTGATTGAAGGATTATATATTTATAAATTATGTCGAATTGTGCGATTTAACGACGTCGTGCGAACGAGATCAAGGACATTTAAAACATTTTGCCTGTTAGAAGGACTAAATGGCTGAATAAAAGTCTGCCATGAGTTGAAGTCATACTATTTTTCTTTTTGGTAGCTAGCGCCCCTTCCCCTTGTTATTAATCACGTATATTATTATTTTTTAAGGGGTTTTTTTATATCGTCACCTATATTTTAGCAAGATTGTAAAAAAAAAAACATCCCTTATCATTTATTGAAGAAAATCATCTTCCTTATCAATTAAGCTCGTAAAAAACTATTTTTAGGTAACCTGCGATCAACTTCCATTATCTCCCATCCGTTTAATATAGTCACCCAAATCCATGTATATATAATAAGGATGTTTTTGTTATTTAATGTCAGGTAATGTTGAGTTAATCTTGGTTATGAGGTAAAAGTTAACATATGCTGATGAAAATTGACGACATGTTTTTTTTCGTGTTTAATCAATTAGGATGGTGGTGTTTTTTGAATAAACAAAGCGAGAGACAGTTTTTTTTATTATTTAGGATATTGCTAAAATGTAGCCTAGGTAATAGTGATGTGCAAGAAAACATTTATTTTTAACTTCTGGTATATCTTTGGAGGACGTTAGTTAATCTTAAGCTAAAGCTTTTGACGTCGCACCAATTTATTGGAACATGCTATATAGAGCCGTGCCTTTTAGGTATTCGGGAGAGGAAAATGTACAATTTCGAAAACTCTTATGTTCTTTGGTGTTATCAACCTTATAAGGAGCAATAACGGTCACAACCGTTCTCCCCCTATTAGTTTATTTACATGTATATTTTCCTAAGTTAATTTTGTATATTTTTATCATATTCCCTAAGTTAGTTTTAAATATACATCCTTATGCATAACCGCCCCTTATAAAGTTGATTTAATACAATCAACCTTATATAATACCCATACTAATTCATTAATCAAATTCGGTTTTATAACCGAATCATCCATTAACTTGATGGTTACCCTGTCAGGTGGCAGGAGGCCCACCTACTTTCATACAAAAGGAAATAAATATTAAATATTAAATATTCTATGTGTTTAGATACTTATATTTTACTAGATAGTATATTTGTTATACTAATAATACAGATATCGACCGTTTATGTGTAGCTCATTGCTTGCGGAATATTTTTCCTCAAAAGTTTGTCCGATTGTTATTTGTAATTCCAGAAGTTTTTCTTAACTTGCTTATTAAGTCACACGTTTGACCATCAAAAGGTAGAAAACTATGACTGTGATTTCTAGCCAAATAATATATAAAAAAAAGATGAAGAAGTAAACTTACTAAGAACTCCACTTTCTAGAACTTCTCTCACTTTTTCAACTTTGGCGGCCAAGTTTTACCGTAACTCAACTCCTCCGGAATCCGCAACTCATCAATAATAATAATAAAACTCCTCCGGAATCCGGAGTACGGAAAACGCGTAAATCCTGAGTCAAAGTGCCTCCATAACGAGAGAGGGAAAGCAACTTCGAGAAGCCCGCCAAGCCAAGTCGTGTGGGGCCTCCCATCAGCAGAGAGTACGTGGCAAGCGATGAGGTGTTATGAGCACGGAGGTCTCACAGCTGATCCAAGACTTCACGGTTGCCGAGCCGACCGATTGAAATGCAGGTATTTGTATGCAAATAAAAAAAAGAGGGGAACGGGCGCTAGCATCATAAAATAGACTTATCTCGTTAAAAAAATATTAATTATAATATTTGAAACGTTAATATCATTTAACACTTCAAAAGACACATATGCCTCCCTTCACAACCAAAATCTAAAGAACGCGAAGTACTGCCCCTCGAAGTCTCCATTGTCGTCCAAGAACTCAACGAACTTGGCCATGGAATACAAAGTTCCGGCGGTGTCTAAGATGTCGTCGTAGAGGAAGGTAACCAAAGCTTCCCAAAAGTTTCCTTTGCCGATGCCGGAGAAGCTGAGAACGCCAGCGGTGGACTCGATCTTGTGAACGTCGACCACCTTTTTGAAATAGTGGTACAAGTCGTTGCCGGCGCGTGTATCAGGGAAGACGGTGACGGAGGTGTTTCGAAACCAGGAGACGGTGGTGACGAAGACGATGTCGTAGATCATGGCACCTTTGATGTTCTTCATCAGGCAGTAGGCGATTATAAGGAATCCAACCACGGCGAGCCAGAAGGCGGGGCTCTGCATCTTGTCGTGGAGGCAGAGGATGGAGCCAGAGGCGGTGGCGCCGGGGAGGAGGGCGATGGTGCCTTTGGCGAAGGTTTGGACTGGCGCCAAGGAGGCGAGGGCGTCGCGGGGGCACGCGGCGAGTGTGACGAGAGTGGAAGAGCTGTACCCGACGACGCCGGCGCCCTGGTTGTTCTAGAGGCCGATGAAGGCGAGGAACAACCCGATGAAACAGAAAAGAGAAAAGAAAAAAGAAAAAAAGAGAAAACTGAATATTGGATTAATTTTGAACTGGAACAATGAAACAGACCCACATCGAGCGATTGACTATTTCATGATACGCATCAGCTATGATCACACAGCTCCGCGACCTCTCTAGTGTTAGAAAATAAAGCTAGGATTCTTGCTTTTACTAGGGTAGCAAGAAATCCTTTATAACGATTAAATAAAATAAAAAACAAATGTACCGTTAAACATGTACAAGAAAATAGAAGGAGGTGGACGCCGTCGAAGATGGAAAAGAACTGGATCAAGGCAAGTGTATCACACTATGCCCTTAAGCTTTGTTTGCCCACCACCGCAGCTTCTGGTTCTTCAGGTAAAAAGATCTCAGGGTACAACGATCTTCTGTGCAAACGGAAGGAAGCCGGCCTTCGATCGCTCGTCAAGCCTTCGTTGGTTCGGTACTCTCAGCCAGGAAAAACCTTCTACGAAGTGGTGGTGTGCAAGTGTGGATGCATTCAGCTTAGAACTGGCTGGGTAGGGTCCTATTTATAGGCTAGGATGGCTAGCTAATCAGCCACTTAATGGGGAGGTGAAGAGGCTTGCCACGTCAGCAGTAACTGCCCAGTTATGGGTTGCCATGTCATCTGTAACCTCCACTTGGGGTGCTCAAGGATCGCCACGTTAGCAGTAACAGCTGACCAGGAGGTAATAAGCTGTCACATCACCCATCACTGCCCAGTCATGGGTAGCCCAAGAGTCATAACTGACTCAGCCAGTTCATTGTGAGTACATGAGCCATTTAGACTCAGCCAACTCATCTGTAACCGACTTGGAAGCTGAAACGTGAAGCTGACTCAACCCAATCGGTCCAATGAACTCGACCTGACTCAACCAGGTCGCTGTGTAGCAAAAAGGACACACTCCGAACACGGCACAAGAGCACGGCCATCCGGCGGGCAGGTAGTGGCGGCGGCGCGAGCGTGTGGGTCCCTCTCTCTAGTCCACCCAAGTGTTCAAAGCATAGAAGCTCCAAACACAATATAAACTGATGGAATGTTTTCTCTACAACCAATGTGGGACTAAACATTTTACTACACCACATGGGCTCTGATACGAGTCGATCCGACTCGACCAACTGGACCCGCGCCTAGAAGAGGATTCAAACAGGTTTAGCCTCTTTCTTAGTTTGACTTGGACTTCCCTAGTTCAAACTAGAGTATTTAATTAGGATTTATTATTAGTCTTTTATATTTAATTGAGTCCTAGTTGATATTTGCTTGTTAGGAATTAATTAAGAGTCCTATTTGAGTTAGGAAGTTATTGTTAAAAGTTGAGTTTGAGTATGGAAGCCTTATTACTTGCTAATTAAGTAAGGGGGTTTTCTAGTTGAATTAGGAATCAGTCGAGGCCTCTATAAAAAGACCTCAATAGCTAGGTATGATGTATGGATGATCAATGATGTGAGTTAGATGAATAAAGTAGAGAGTAGTTTAGGAGTAGTTTCTCATAGAGTAATGGCTTAATCCTCTACATAGGGTTATCCAGGGTTAGTTCTCCATTAGGAACTATCCAGAGGCTGAGTTCTCTTCCCCAAGAGTTCTCTTCAACCGACGTCCATCAATCCACCTTCTTCCTCGTCGATCACCTTCTCCGCAACTGGTACCGCCTCCACCGGTATTTCTCTCCACCTGGCACTTTCTCTCTCCGCCATGTCAGCGATGCCACGCCACATCATCACCTTCTTCCTCTCTTCTCTTCCTCGTGCCTGAACCCTAGCCTTCCGTCGGCCTCCTTCCCCAGCCTTCTCCGGCCGTCCCCGTTACCATCCAAGGCCACCAAGGTCCTCCCCTATCTCCCACGACTCCGTCCAACCCCTCTACCTCCTCCGTCGTCTCCTCTGATGATCTTCCCGTTGTTCCTCACTTCACATCCGCCGCCGTCAACCCTTGTCCATTCCCGATCTCACCCCTAAACCGACCTTAACCCCTCACCGAACCCCACTAGCCCTTCTCCAGAAGCTTCCCGACGTCCTAAGCCACCTACGAGTCCTCCCCGACACCGGCCAACCCAAACCCCACCGCCGTCGACCTCCAGATCCAGGTGATCCGGCATCCCTCCGGGCAATCCACTCCGGTGGATCTCTTCCCCAACGTCCGACGACCCTTCCTGCCAAGTTCCCGACCGCCGCCGACGCCCCTACGCCGGCGATCCACTCCGGCGACCCTCAGCCATCAGATCCAGTCCGGTAGTCCTATCATATCAGGCTCAGCCAGCTACTTGATCCAGACTCAGCCACTTAATCAAGATCCAGCCCAATCCAACCCGGTCAAACTTATCTAGATCAACTCAGACTTGAGCCAGTCAAGTCCTATCCTATCAGGCTCAGTCAGATTTAAACCAGCTCAAGCCAGACTTGATCCAGCTAGCCATATTCAGCCAATCAAGCCTGATCAGACTCAATTCTGATCAATTGGAGCAGTAGAGACCCGATAAGAGAGGATTGCGAGTAGACCGCTCGTATCAACTTGGTATCAGAGCTCCGTTCCTCCGACTGTGCGGTCCATAACCTTCCGGAAACTTAGCCACCATGTACGGAGTACCCCAGGAGAGTTTGGAGCAGCAATTCAAGATTCTACAGGCACAGTTGAGCCTATGTTTAACTAAGATGGAACGTGATAGCAGGAAATTGGAGCATCACCAGTAGATGGTCAACTGTGACTCAAACAAGTCCTATAGGGATTAAGTTTTTGAGTCAGACCCCTACTCCAGCTGCAACCCAGATTACGGAACTTGACCCCCAGCCAACTCGGATTAGGACTCCGACTGCAACTCCTATTGTGACTCCGAGAGCAACCACAATTGCAACTCCGAGTACAACTGCAGTTATGACTCAGATTACAACTATGGTTGTGATCCCGAGTCCTACTCCGACTGAGACGCCAGCGATCAGTAAACGAGAAGAACCAGAAGAGGCAGATTTTGGAAATGAACTGCGGAAGCTATTCAAGGTACCAAAGCACTTCTTCAAGAGCAGGATTTCTGGACAACCATCTGGACCAGCCAAAGCCAAATCCAGCAAGCTACCTCCAGATGAGTTCCAACAGAAGAGGATCATAGGTTTGTGCTACTACTGTGATGAGAGGTACAGTCCTAATCATCGATGCAAGCAGATCCAGACTGAGCAACAACAACCGTCCGATTCTCAGATCAAACCGGAGCACCTGCTATTGCAACCCATGCTAGACCTGGGTGAAACCTTCCTTCTACCTTTCCATGATTTTTCTGGATTTTTACCTATTTTTCCAGATTTTTACCAGAGTTTTCTCTCTCCTACAAGATTTGCTCAAGCCGCGGCTCACCTCCTTCCCCACGCACGGTTCGATCCGAGCTGACCCTTCGTCATCCCGGCTCAAAACTAGAGCCCATCGGCTCGTCCCAGAGCCGCCACCCCAAGGCCGTCATCCGACGTCTTCCTCCCCACCTATCCATCGAGGAATCATCGGAGACCTTCCTCGAAGCAACCATGGCCGACCACGACCACGATCGAGGCTTGGATCGTCGAGATTCAACTCCGATGAAGTACCCTGTTGCTGTATCCTCCACTCCGCCGTGTTCTGAGGACGATCTCACGATGAAACCTCACGAGAAAGGTCCCAAGACCTTCCCGTACCTTTTCCCGATGAGCTGAAGCACCGTCGCTGCCTACAACACCAGCGATCACCGGCGACGAACTCCTCCATGCCTCCACCTTTAGATTCGGCGTGTACGATGCCCAATCAGTTGATCAGACCGTACGGATGGAACCTCCAGGTCCCTGCGAAGCTTCTTGTGCCGTTGTCGCTCTCCGATGAGCTCGTTTCGCCGTTGACCCAGATCCGACAGCTTCTCAGCCATCCGATCAAGACTGCAACTTGATCCAACCGTCCAGTCAGTCCGATCTCCTATTCGGCAGCTATAATCGACGATCTGAACATGATCAAGCACCCTCATGCGATCAGGACCATCCAAATCATGTCCGAGTGATCACGATGCATCCTCAGCCGTTGATCAAGCATATGAAGGTTGATCTAAGCCATCAAAGGAGCTACCCTCCCATCAAACTGATCAACCAACTTCAAGCCATGACTAGTGCAGCAGAAGCGTGGTCCAGCCGTCTTCACTTTAGATTGGACCAAAGTCAGCTTGACCTAGATTCAGTCCAAGACCCCGCACAGCTAATCAAACCATGGAGATCGGATCCCATCCTATGGTCATGGGCAACACTATTCATGGGACATGACAAAGATGATCCAGGAGAACCAGTGAGAGCGCGACTCTTGGAGCTACCTGAGCCGTCAGATCAACCCCCAGATGCTCCGTCCTCTGCACGATCCATCAGATGCTTGGTACTGCTACCACTGGACCCGTCATGGGATCGACCTGGTTTCTCCCCACCGAGTCCAGAGCTACAGAAGCAAGTCGATTAGGTCCAGCCACATAGAGCCATCCTACCTTACTTGACTCCGGTCTTGAAGACAAGCCCAATTCCGAAGGGAGGGGGTATGATACGAGTCGATCCGACTCGACCAACTAGACTCGCGCCCAGAAGAGGACCCAAACGGGTTTAGCCTCTTTCCTAGTTTGACTTGGACTTCCCTAGTTCAAACTAGAGTATTTAATTATGATTTATTATTATTATTTGATATTTAATTGAGTCCTAGTTGATATTTGCTTGTTAGGAATTAATTAAGAGTCTTATTTGAGTTAGGAAGTTATTGTTAGAAGTTGAGTTTGAGTATGGAAGCCTTATTACTTGCTAATTAAGCAATGGGGTTTTCTAGTTAGATTAGGACTCAGTCGAGGCTTCTATAAAAGGGCCTCAATAGCTAGGTATGATGTATGGATGATCAATGATGTGAGCTAGGTATGATCTCTTATTAAGAGCATCCTTCCATGCCCCTTACTCTTTGAGTAATAAGGATCATTAAAAGCATTAGCTTAACCTTTACACTATGCAGGGTTATCACTCACTCATCATAGGAATGGGTAAGAGTGATCTTAGCAACTACCCCCACAATTCGGTTGTCCCATTGAACCTAGAATCTGGGTCTGCCAGATTATCTAGGTTGGGTTGCCATTGAGGAGTATAGTCATTTCATGGGCTTCAACCCCATTCACCTCGATGAAACATCCACTAGAACTCTTGTTAGGCCTTTGGTTAGTGGATATGTTATATTTTCCTTCGATCTCACGAAATCATTGGATATCACACAAGTAGACTGTGAGGACCTGTCCCTCTACCCCTGTGGCTCGTTGTAGACCGCAAGGGCAATTTGGTAAATTGCGCCTTGTTGGTTTGTTTCACACCCGCGTGTGCACACACTGGCCTTGTTTGTGTTACTGTTTGTTTAGAATGGCTAGGTGGACCCGGGATCGGAAGATCCCAGCTCGGGCGCGCGGAAGCTTGCCTTTGGGCAGTTGACGACCCTTGAGCGATCGATCGCTCCTTGGAACGATCGATCGGACTCGTGAGCGAGTCAGTGGGTTTTGACCCGCTCGGATCGATCCGACTTGGTGTTGGGATCGATCCGACTTAGTGTTGGGATCGATCCGGGGCGCGAGCGACCGATCGCTCCTTGGAGCGATCGATCGGAATCGCGTCGGTGGCTTTTCTGCTTCGCGAGGACGGCCGCCGTTGGCCGTCGCTCTCTCCTGTCAGAAGGGGAGGACTTTCCCTCCCCTCCTTCGCCTTTTTCCCCCTTCCCCTGGCTGTCCCCTCCCCCCTTTCCTCCTTTTCTCCTTCCCCTCCTTTCTTCTTCTTCTTCTTCTTCTTCTTCTTCTTTCTCCTCACCCGAAGCTCTGTTTTCTCTCCTCTTACCGCCGGCGAGCTTCTTCTCTTCCGTTCTCCCTCCTCCGACCATCAAATTGGGTGTTCTAAGGCTCGTTGGATCCGTGGTAACGAGAGGAAGGCTCCTGGTGTCGTTTGGAGGCTTGTTGGTGACTGGTTGCGAGGGATCAGCCGGGATTAGCGTTATTCGGTAGGTTCTTCTACCTACTGTGTTCTTCTTTGGGTTTCTTTAGATCTAGCCGTTGGATCTTGTTGATCTTTGTCTTGTTGGATTCCTTATACCTAGTAGAATTTCTGATATGAGTTTTATGATATTTGGTTGAGATTTGAGTAGGTTTTATGCATGATTTAGCTCGGATTCTCTGTTTTCTGCTGTTCTTGAAGAACAGCCGGCTTGCGGCGTGTTTTTCGGCCGGCACGTACTTGATCTTGGGTTGTTATGAGCATAAGAGTTATAGATCTTTGAGTTGACTCTCCAACCCAACTGATTTCATAATTTTCTGATTTGTCTACGATTTGTTATGAATTTGTTGCTGGAGGGCTGCGTTGCAGCAATTAATTGGTAAGTTAGTTTGATTAACGGTTTTGATTAGTATTTTCCCATTAATCCAACCGTTGGATGATTATGAATTTTGGATATGTTGATCCTGGTGTATACACCTACTGATAGCTAAGTTGGATCTTGAATCCGACGTTGTTTGGACGTCGGATCGATGAGATCAATTAGCCCCTAAGTAGAGGTTTTGGCTGTTTTGAATATAATACTATATTTCGGAATATAATATTATATTGTTTACTGTTCATCATCGTTTTCGGGGTTGCTTCCCGTTGCTGGAGTCCGCGGTTGACGGTCGCGGTACCGTCGTAATGCCTGGACCCGTTGCGGATCGGCTGGCAGCGGTTGGTAGTACCGCTGCAGCGATCCGGTTGACTTGTATGCTACCCTTGACATACTGTTGCATGCCTATCTCATGACTGTGTATGTCATAGCATGCATTATTGTTTTGTGCATTAGTTGCATTGGTTAGGGCGTGGGTGATCTGTGGGTCGCCGTCCCGAGGCTGGAAGCTCGGACTTAGCCCTAGGACCGGGGTTGGTTTGTTTGGACCTGGTTTGAATTGTAGTGTCCAGTCAAACTCGATGATAGGCCTAGATGACTGGTGCACTTGTGGCTTGATGATTGTAGAGGTCGTGTCGGCCTTGAGTCGGATCTGAGGTGTAGCCGGTGTCCGATGTTCTTAAAACTCTTGAGTAGAGGATTTGCCTACTCAGTGGTGTCTTTTCCCACCAAACAGTGTTTAGTGTCCTGTTGAAAGTTAGCAGTGTCGTTTCCTGCTACTGAGTGTGACCTGACATGTGACCAGCCCGGCTGGAAGAACATGATCGTGGGCCTCAGGGACACGCGGTGGGGTTATGGGACCCCTGTATACACCCAGGTCCTACTTGAGGGCGGCACTGTTGCGTTTCCCTCTTCCTTCTGTGTGTCGTAGTGTAGTTCCCTACTGAGCTTAGTGCTCACACCTACCCGGGCTGCGTTTTGCAGCTGCAGGAGTCAGTTCTTCCTCCGTGGCCCCTACCGGGCAGTTGGTTGGCGGTGCGGCGGCGTCTGGTGGATTTTGAGAGGTGGTGATATTTACTGCTTTTACCTTATGTTAGTTAGTCTCCTACGGGAGTGATGTTGTATTTTGGATCTTCCCCTCTCCGAGGATTTGTATATTAACACTTGAGTTTTAAATCTGTGGTTCGAGGTTTTGCTAATTAATGTTGTTTTAATTGGGGGTGCTTTTGGTGAATTGCTAGAGAGAGCAATAGGTTAGAGGGAACCCTCACCGTTTTTTTCCGCGTTTTGTAGGTTCCGGTTCGCGCCGCCCGGCCCGGTTGGGCTTTCGCGGGTCGGTGCGCGACATAGACAATAATTTCCTCACTGAATTGTGTCGTCGTCGTATATGCTGAGATTTTTCATTATGCATGTGGCTTTGTGCTCTCTCTATTGCTGACAGACTGTCGTAGTGAATACTAATAGAAGGCACAAGTTTAGGCCACATAGGAATATCTTCTAGGAAGTTACGCAGCCATTCTGCTTCTTCCCTAGCTAGGTCTAATGCTATGAACTCAGCTTCCATAGTAGACCTCGCTATGCAAGTTTTCTTGGATGATTTCCAAGGCACAACTGTACCTCCAATTACAAAGACAAATCCACTTGTGGATTTTGTGTCATTGGAGTCCGATATCCAGTTTGCATCTAAATAACCTTCAAGTAATGCTGGATATCTCGTATAATGCAATCCAAAATTTACCATGTACCTTAGATATCTAAGGACTCTGATAACTGCCTTCCAGTGATCTGTACTCGGATTGCTTATGTATCTATTTAGCCTGTTTACTGAGTTGGCAATATCCAATCTAGTGCAGTTCATGATATACATCAGACTGCCTATGATCCTGAAATATTCTATTTGTTGTACACTTTCACCGTGGTGTTTCTTTAGATGCGAGTTGACATCTAACGGTGTTTTGGCTACAACATCTCTCCCTTTGTCAAATTTATCAAGAATTTTCTTAATATAATGGCTCTGGGATAATGTATACCCATTCGAAGTCTTGGTAATTTTCATACCATGTATTACATCAGCAACACCCATATCCTTCATATCGAAGTTTCGTGACAACATGGTTTTAGTAGCTTTTATGATATTATCATTGCTACCAATGATGATCATATCATCTACATAAAAGCATAGGATTATACATTCCTTTTCATCACCTTTTATGTAAACGCATTTGTCACACTCATTTATGCGAAAGCCGTTTGTCAACATCACTTGATCAAACTTTTCATGCCACTGTTTAGGTGCTTGTTTAAGCCCATATAAAGACTTAACAAGTCGGCAGACTTTCTTTTCTTTCCCACGAACCACAAACCCCTCGGGCTGTTCCATGTAGATCTCTTCTTCCATATCACCGTTTAGGAAAGCTGTCTTTACATCAATTTGATGAATATCCAGATTGTTTAATGCCGCAGTGGCAATAATTAATCTTATTGACGCTTTCCTTATGACTGGAGAATAGGTGTCAAAATAGTCCACCCCTTCAGTTTGTTTGAAACCCTTGACTACAAGCTTTGCCTTGTATTTGTCAATCGTTCCATCTGCTTTCATTTTCTTTCTGAAAACTCACTTGTAACCTAAATGTTTACAACCTTGTGGCAAATCCACCAGCTCCCATGTGTGGTTCTGCATGATGGAATCATATTCACTCTTCACAGCATCCTCCCATAAAGGAGCGTCCGGAGCTGACATTGCTTCCTTGAATGTCTGAGGGTCATTTTCTAACAAATATGTTAAAAAATCTGGGCCGAAGGAAGTTTCCTTCCTAGCCCTCTTACTCCGTCTAGGTTCCTCATCCTCTTCATGAACTGAGGACCCTTGGATTCCTTCTTCCCCAGTGTTCTCATAAGCTCTCTCACTAACCTCTTTGTAGGAGAAGACTTACAAGGGAACACGTTTTCAAAAAATGAGGCATCCCTAGCCTCCAAGAAAGTGTTCACATGCACTTCAGGATTATCTGATTTATTAACCAAAAATCGGTACACACTACTATCCTGTGCATATCCAATGAACACACAATCTACTGTCTTTGGTCCTATTCTAGTTCGTTTAGGAACTTGAATTGGTACCTTTTCCAGACATTCTCTGTCACACCCCGACCCAGAAAACTCATCCGGGCCGAGACGTGAGGGCTCCTACTCTACTTAATCATCACTGGCGCATTTATAATAAAAAAAATACAACTAAACTAACAATTGATCTGGGGTCAATATAAAATTTCAAATATAATTCAAGATTATGATACAATATTTTTAATCCTCAAAATCCTTACTCAAGGAAATTATACATTTAAATAATCCAACAAGATTGAATAAATCACAAGTCATCGAATACCTCCATAAGTCGACGCGACACCTTGTGTCTATCCCGTTGGGATCTACAGAAGAAGAGCTGACGCCTGCACCTGCAAAACACAGCCTGGGTTGGAGTGAGTAATAAGCTCAGTAGGATTCTATGCTATGACACTCACAAAGGAAGGGAACAGTAAAGTCCAAGGTTTCAGCTCATCTCTAGGGGAACCTCACGTCACGTACGCCGTCTACCCCAAGGCACACACCCTGATGACCTATAATACTGTCATCACTCGTCTCTCTCAACCAAGCGACTCTAGTGCTAAAACAACAGGGGTAGAACACAGGGAGATACGTCACTCCCCCTAACAATGGAACTGAGACTAAAACCGGAACCTAGAATGACCTCTAAACCTCGATCAAGCATAATTGCAGCCAACTAGACAGTAACATCAAATCATCATATTATTATAACAGATTAAATCCTATACCTTACTACCCAACCTCGATCCTAAGGTTAGATCCGATCTGCCCGAGAGCATCAGATCGGCGATCAACCCATCGCCCACATTCTATCCTCTATGTATCTAATGCAATCAGGTGCATGCTATGCTCATGCACAAACAGAAGTGTAAGCATGCAATAGGATTTCAGATAAAACACAAGTCTGGGTGTAGCCTACAGCTCGCCAAGGGTATACATAACATTGGTCTAGAATAAAGCGAAATAAAATAGACACTCATGCCTACCAACGGGATACAACCCCAACTAAACTATCAAGCAGCTATGACAGCAATATAATAATATTTTATTCAAAGCTGAGGGCGTACTTAAGGCCCATTTATTCTACACATCCCAGGGGAGGCGCGACTCCCCTGTTTCAACCACAAACCACGCACAGGCTTAAAATAATATATATCCGGGATATGATTAAAATAATCGATTTACAGAAATCAAACCAATTATATCATGAAACTCGAAAAATCATATCTTTCAATCTAGCCATCCGATTGACATGAAACTTGATATGCCCACTCAATAGCATATCCCAAATCACATATCCAAAAACTGGATCGATGGGATAAACAAAAATAGATCAAAACCTACTATTTCGGTAAAATCTCAGATTTGATAAACTAATCAAAATCATATTGAAAATAACTTGGATTAACACCAAAATTTTCATATCAAACCTAAAGATCACTAAGATCATCTCCTCCAAAAATAAGCCCAATTAAATCACGAAAAACCACTTAAATCCTCAATTTAAACCAACTGCCCTGTTTCAGCACAGACGTCCCATTTAATTCACCAGAAATTGTACATAGCTTCAAAAATCATGACACTAGTTGGGAATGAAAGATAATCCAGATATATACAACTTTCATGTAGAAGATAAACTGATATCATACATGTAGAAGCCGAAAAACAAGCTTGAACATATCTGTTTCTGTTAGAACAGAAAACTGAGAATAAATCAAGGAAAAACTCACTTAAATCCAGTTTAAATCCAACCAAAATCCAGTCAAGCTTCAAACAGATATTAATCATACCTATGATAACAATCTAGCATAGACTGATCAGCAATTTAAGCAATAAAGCAGCCAAGAACACCTAATCAAGCCCTTGGGTTAGAATCCTACCTTTCTATGCTAATCCACGATTAATTCTCGATTAATCCGTGCAAGAGAGGTAAGGATCTGCTCCTCCCCTTGCTGCTGACCTCTCCAAGCTGCTGGAATGCCATTAGCCATGAAACCATAGCCTCAGGAGAGAGAAGAAGGAGGAGAAGAAGAAAAAGGGAAAAATAGAGGCGGTTCGTGGGCTACTTATAGGCCCGAGTCCGATCAGTCGCTCCCCGAGGGATCGATCGGACTAGGTCGGTTTGTGTCCTTATCCGGACATGTCGGAGGTGGTGCCGACCTCAAATCCGACCAATCTCTCCCTAGAGCGTTCGATCGGTTTGGGCTGACAGCTGTCCTAAAGACAGCTTCTGCGCGCCCGAACTCAGATCTTTCGATCCCAAGTTTGCCTAAGGTTCTAATAAGCACAAATAACAAACAATGGAGCCATGTGTGTACAACACGGGTGTGAAACTAACCGCCAAGGCGCAATTTACTAAATTTTCCTTGGGGTCTTTGCAATCAACCTGATCACGGAACAAGGCCAAACGGGCTAGACCCTCGGCCTAACGCGATCGGACCGGGTTGGAGGAACGAGTCCTCACATTCCCAAACCTTTAAGAACTTATAACTAGGGGCATGGCCTTTCCATAGTTCATAAGGCGTCTTATCTAGCTTTTTATGCGGTAGTCTGTTCAGCAAATGATTTGCTGTAAGTATTGCTTCCCCCCACATGTTATGGTGTAAGCCTGAACTTATAAGCATGGCCTTCATCATTTCCTTTAGCGTCCTATTCTTCCGTTCTGCTATTCCATTTTGTTCTGGAGAATAGGGAGCTGCGGTTTGACAAATAATGTCATTTTCGGTACATATTTGGGCAAAAGTGGACTCATACTCACTTCCCCTATCACTGCTCAGCATTTTGATCTTTTTACCGAGTTGATTCTCCACTTCATTCTTATAATGAGTGAATATCTCTATTGCTTCATCTTTACTTCTCATGAAGTAGACGTAGCAGTACCTTGTACAATCATCAATGAAGGTAATAAAATTCCTTTTACCACCTCTAGACTGTACAATTTTCAGATCACAAACATCTGTATGTGCTAAATCTGGTGGTTCAGTGCTTCGTTCAACTGATTGAAACGAAGTCTTTGCCAATTTGGCTTCTACATAAACCTTGTATTTGTGCTCTTTGTCAATTGTGAATTTAGGAAGAAGATTTAAGGACATTAACCTTTTCATAGAATTTTTATTCAGATGTCGTAATCTCTCATGCCATAAATTAAATGACTCAATCACATAGGCAAGCTTCTCAACTTTATTAGCCTCTTGGGCAACATTGAGTACAGTAGATGCACTAGTCTTTAAGGCTTCACTAGTTTTGAGCTTGGGGGTTACAGTCATTACATTTATTTTGAACAACCCCTCAATCATGTAGCCCTTGCCAATGTATATACCATTCTTAGCTAGGATGACCTTATCAGTTTCGAAGACCAGCCTGAAGCCCTTCTTACTCATCACAGAACCTGAGATCAGATTCTTGCGTATCTCTGGCACATGAAGGACTTCCGTCAGGGTCAACTCCTTCCCCGACATCATCTTCAGCTTCATAGTCCCTTTACCTTCCACCTTGGAGGTTGCAGAGTTTCTCATGTAGCAGCGTTCTCCTTTCACTGCCTAGTAGGTGTCGAACATCCATCTATTGGAGCAGATGTGGCGGGTAGCGCCAGTGTCGACCCACTATTCCTTCAGGTTGCTCCCGATCGGGTTCACCTCTGAGACAACTGCAACCAGATGCAAGTCATCCATCTCTGCACTGAGACCTTCAGCTACGTTGGCTTCTGTTCTCTTCCTCTTGGGAGCTGGCTTCTTCTTCCCTTGAGCACTTGGGCGGTTGTGGCAATCCTTGGCCCGATGTCCTGCCTTGCCGCAGACAAAGCACTCGCCCTTGAACTTCTGAGACCCATTGTCTCCCTTAGTGCCTTCATCGAAGCGCTTGCGCTTCTTGTCTTTCAAACCGATGGCATTCTCCACTTAGTTGGACTTAGAGTAAATGCCTAGACCGCTGTTCTTATCGATCTTGCGGTTATCCTGCTCGATCTTCAGCCTCCGAATGAGATCTTCAAGACTCATCTCCTTACGTTTGTGCTTTAGGTAGTTCTTGAAGTCCTTCCAAGAAGGTGACAGTTTCTCAATCATTGCCGCCACTTGGACAGGTTCATTCAGAATCATACCTTCAACATTCATGTCATGGTAGATGAGCTGGAGTTCCTCAACTTGTTCAACAACGCTTCTACCGTCTACCATCTTGTACTCAAGGAATCGACCGACAACAAATTTCTTTGCGCCGGCGTCATCCACCTTGTACTTATTGTCCAAGGCTTCCCAAAGTTCCTTTGCGGTTCTTTTGGAAAAGTACACATTGTAGAGCTTGTCGTCCAAGCTGTTCAGAATATAGTTCTGGCATAGGAAGTCAGAATGACCCCAAGCCTGAACTACAGCCACAATATGAGCATTCTTTTGTTCTTCAGTTAGAACATGCTCATCCTCAGTGAGATACCTGACCAGTTTAAGGGTGGTCAAGTAGAACTGCATTTTCTGCTGCCACTGCTTGAAGTTCAGCCCCTTAAACTTCTCAGGTCTCTCTAGATAATCGATCAGCATGCTAGGCATTTCCACTCTAGGTGGATTGCCTATTGGCACTTCCTCCGAACGAGGAGGGATCATAGGTTCAGCACCTGATCCTGAAGCCATCTGCAAAAGCAGACCAACCACAACGTGGTTCAGTTCTTGTGTTTTTAGAGTTCTTATAGGAAGTAGAACTTCCTCTCAAAAACAAAAGAAAACCGGAAGAGGATCCGTAGGAGAAGTGGATCCTGAAAATACGGTAAAACCAGAAATCAAAGCTTAAGAATGTTAGAAAATAAAACTAGGATTCTTACTTTTACTAGGGTAGCAAGCAATCCTTTGCAATGATTAAATAAAATAAAAAACAAACGTACCGTTAAAGAGGTACAAGAAAATAGAAGGAGGTAGACGTCACCGAAGATGGAAAAGAACTGGATCGAGGCCAGTGTATCACACTGTGCCCATATGCTTTGTTTGCCCACCACTGTAGCTTCTGGTTCTTCAGGTAAAAAGCTCACAGGGTACAATGATCTTCTGCGTGAACGGAAGGAAGCCGACCTCCGATCGCCCGTCAAGCCTTCGTCGGTTCGGTACTCTCAGCCAGCAAAAACCCTCTATGAAGTGGTGGTGTGCAAGTGTGGATGCATTCAGCCTAGATTTGGCTCGGTAGGGTCCTATTTATAGGCTAGGATGACTAGATGATCATCCACTTAATGGGGAGGTGAAGAGGCTTGCCACGTCAGCAGTAACTGCCCAGTTATGGGCTGCCATGTCATCTGTAACCTCCACTTGGGGAGCTCAAGGGTCGCCACGTTAGCAGTAACAGCTGACCAGGAGGTGGAAGCTTAAACGTCAAGCTGACTCAGCCCAATCGGTCCAGTGAACTCCAAACACTATATAAACTCAGCCCAACCAGGTTGTTGTGTAGCAAAAAGGCCACACACCCCACACGACGCACGAGCACGGCGGGCGGGCGGCGGCGGGGCGCGTGCGTGTGGGTCCCTCTCTCTGTCCACCCAAGTGTTCAAAGCATAGAAGCTCCAAACAGTATATAAACTGGTGGAATGTTTTCTCCACAACCAATGTGGGACTAAATATTTTACTACACCACATGGGCTCCTCCATTTAGTTATTAAAAATTGGGCTTTCTCTTAGCCCATTTGATTCAACCCTTTTAGGCTTAGCCCACACTTACTTAATAAATGTTTTGGGTTTTTATACAAGCCTTAATCCAGCATCTAGATCATAGGCGCCACCCATTCCACCGTTCCGGCGGCTCCACCTTGGGATCATTGCAGTGGATGTTGCAGAAAAGAAAAAATATACAAGAGAAAAGAGAAGAGAGAAAACTGAATATTGGGTTAATATTGAACTGAAACAATGAACAACATACACATAGAAAAGAGAAAAGAGAAAAAATAAAAGAGAAAAAAATGAAAAGAGAAATTCGAGAGATTTGTGTGCTAATGATGCGAGATATGAGCAAAGATCAGTGCAATTGGAGTCTAGCGGTGGCCGCAGTTGACTGACATCATTTGGATTGGAGAGGGAGAGACCGTTGAAGGAGAGGAAGGGGTGGTTGCTAACGGTGCATAACCTCTCCGGGTCGCCGGTAGCGCTCGCGTCGATGGTAACGCCCTTCGTGGCCTCCGCGGGCTCTGATCGGGTCAGTGGGAGAAGAGGCGGAAGTCGTGGATACTGAGGTCGATGACGACGGCAGGGGCGACGAAGGCCACGGCGTCCACGCGCACCCGACATGCTGCATGCCGACCTCCACCATGGGCCGACTGCTCTGCCTCTCACCCACTACAATCGACGACATTACGAAGCCCCGGTAGCCTGCGTAGTCGCTGCTGCCCTTCGAGTTGTTCCCTGGCGATCCCACCATCATGAGATCTATGGTGAACCGTCCGCCTTTGCTGGTGTTCAATGTGGACTCGGCCGGGGAGATCCCGACAGGGCCCATGTTGGTGAGAAAGAGAGGAGGGGGAGAGGGAGGGGGGATGATAGGGGGGGGAGAGGAGGGGGAGGGGAGGGGGAGAGGACCTCGGGCACGGAGGGGGGGAGGGAGGGGGATGAGAGGAGGGGGAGAGGGAGAGGGAGGCGGACATTGGAGTTAGAGTTTGAATTAGGTTTGGGTCGTCAGAGCGACAAAAAGGTCATCAGAAATGCATAACCAATCATAACTGATATAAAATGGTGTTTAGACCTTAAATCTAATGATGGTGGTGTACCGGTCAACAAGTTTCACTCATTTGGTGTAAACACTAATTAATTTTAAAAAAAGGATATTTATATATGTACAACTCTCGAAAGGTACTAATTTACATATATGCCATTATATTTTTCATCTCTCTTATAATAACTAGGTGGGGCCCGTGTCACCTGGCACGGGTAACTACCCCCCCCCCCCACTAATCATCTAACTATCCCAGTAACCAGCATCTTCTACGTGACTTCATCTTGATCGCATGATATATCCGAGCTTAACTTGGATCGGGCATCATATCCGTCTGATAGGATGCACTGGATCTTATATAATAGATAGGATGGTTATAAGTTAACATTC